>CM040460.1:10522602-10595923 GCA_022758105.1 Pangasianodon gigas | reverse complement strand
TCTGTAAAAAATGGCTGTAATTCCTAAACGGTTAATGCAATATTTTTGTTAAACCCCTTGAATTAAAGCTGAAAGTCTACGCTTCAGTCACATCTTGACTGCTTCATTTCAAATCCACTGTGGTGGTGTACAGAGGCACAATTACCAAAACTGTGTCACTGTCCCAATATTTATGGACCTGACTGTATATATATATATTATTTCAGGAATTTTATTCATCTGTGTGTCCCAACTCCCAGCTGTCTATAGTGAGGCCAAAGACCCACTTAAACTGAGAAGCATGGATAATACTTCCCCTCTGATTATGAAATTATATTGTTTGGCAAATTGTTCTTTAAAGTTTGTTCTTTTCTTTAAAAAAAAATTGCTCTGTGATAAATTGCGTGCATACCATTAAAAAGTATTTCCAGTGTAGCTATTAGAAATTTACAGTATTCCACAATAACAATAAAAAACAATATTCCAAAAGAAGGTTGCTTAACACACATGAATTTGCTATTCTGACCATTTAGCTCCACCATATAAATTTTTAATTTTGAAATTTTAAGTTGTAATTATTATTGATTAAATGTACAGTACCTATTTTAAGATGGTTGTATTTAAATTGCATATTCATTCATTCATTCATTCATTCTAAAGAGCAAAGTAAGGATTTTAGGTATTCTGGCACTGTTGAAGTAGCTAGTGCATTCTTTGCATGCATGGGTATTAACATGGGTATTAACTTCGACAGGATAGTGTTAATACCCATGTTGAGAGGTAGAGAACAGTGATCAGTTTAGGTTACTTTTCCTCTTGGATCAGGAATCTCTTTAGGTGCTTGTGACTGTCTACTCCAAGTAATACCAAGTCTATATTATATTACAAGCTTGTGCTTATGCGATTGACCATGAATTGGTCTACTATGTCACAGGTCTACTATCAATGTTTACACATAAAAACATTTTTAAATTAGACATGATGTGCCAATGTGAAGGTTTCCACTGCCCTCTACTGGGTAGTTTATATGTCTACAAAAACAGATGATAAGCAGGTCAGAGTAGACGTGCAGACCATTAACAGGTTCAGTTAAAGATCCATAACTATCCGGAACAACAACTAGAAAGCAAATGAAGAAAAACATAAGAGACTCATCAGCTCACCAGCCAATTTATTAGAAACACTATACTAATACATATAATGCATGTTGCAGCAGAAGTCAAGATTTATCAGGCCAGGTGATGTCCTCACCAGTTTTAAAATGAGGAGGCAGTATATGGCAGTGTATATATATATATATATATATATATATATATATATATATATATATTACATAAAAAAGGGAGAACAAATATAATTCTATTTTGTATATATTTTTTTTATTTTATTTAATATTTTTAATATTAATTATACATTTCATAGTGTTTTTATGCATTTTTACATTTATTCCAAAATAATAACTAAAGTAACAATTATTGCAGTAACAATTTGAACAATATTTTGGAAACACTTTACAATAAGGTTTCATTAGTTAACATTAGTTAACTACTTTAGTTAACATGAACTAAGAATGAACAATACTTCTACAGCATTTATTAGTCTTATTTAATATTATTTTCAACATTTACTAATGCATTATTAAAATCAAACGTGTTTGTTAACATTAGTTATTGCACTGTGAACTAACATGAACTAACAATGAATTAACTAACGTTAACAAAGATTAATAAATACTGTAATAAATGTTCATTGTTTGTTCATGTTAGTTAACACATTAACTAATGTTAACAAATGACACCTTATTGTAAAGTGTTAGTAATATTTTTTTATTTGTGAACTGATGTTCAGCTGTTCTTTTTAATAGTCAACTTATTTTCGGGTCATCGTCATAAAAGCTCAGTAAACACAAACACAGACACGAAGATATAGCTTTCATTTCATCAAGCTGAATGCTCACTAAAAACTAACAGTCATCACGTTTTCAGGCCATTTCAAGTTTTCATTTCTGACGTGACACAAAGCAGTGATATCTAAGCGGGTGAGTTGTTTACTTACTTTATAATTAGTCAGTAACGCCATCATTTTGTCCATTCAGGCCGAGAGCTCGCACGAAAACAAGAGGCGGGATTTATCGAACGAACCTATCACATCCAATCATAACCGATCATATCCAATTACAGCGCGATGGAGGCGTTGCCTCCTCTCACGTGACTTTCCGCCATTCATTCTCAATTAACCCCCCACTAAACCCACGGCACGTTATGGGGTCTCTGTTATAAGTCAATGGGCTGAGGGGAGGCAAGTCTCCGCTGTAACTTTACCTGCGGGTGTCGCTGTTGGACAGTGTTACTTTATAAAAACGAGTGACTTTTATACTTTTAATGTCGTTTTATTTTTGCAATATCGATTATTTTCTCATCCAATTTTTTGAGGAGACACTGCCTCCCTTGCCTCCTCGGAGGAAACGCCCCTAGTTCTCACAATTTTCAAATGTCCACTTTTAGTGAGCCTGTGCTCATTGTAGCCTCAGATTCCTGTTCTTGGCTAATAGGAACAGAAACCAATGTGGTCTTCTGCTGTTGTTGCCCATCCACCTCAAGGTTCAACATGTACATTCTGAAATGCTTTTCTGCTTTCCATAGCTTTCCTGTCAGCTTGAAAAATCTGGCAATTCACCTTTGGCCTCTCGCTCATCAACAAGGCATTTTCGTTGTAGAACCGCTGGTCATTGGATGCAGAACCATGCTACCACTCTTGACCCATATCTGCATGATTTAAGTATAAGTTCCTTTGCTGCTGCATGATTGGCTGGCATATACAATGAATATAAAAAAAATCTACAGATCCCTGTTAAAATGGGAGGTTTTTGTGAAATAAAACAATGACACTAAGATAAATCATGTCAGATCTTTTCCCACCTTGAATGTGCAATTGCAAAGTATACAAATAAAGTGAAAAACAATCAGAAACTATTTAGGGGGAAAAAAGAAAAATAAAAAACTTACAATAACCTAGTTGTATAAGTGTGCACACCCCTAAACTAATACTTTGTTGAAGCACCTTTTGATTTTATTACACCACTCAGTCTTTTTGGCTATGAGTCTATCAGCGTGGCATATCTTGACTTGGCAATATTTTCCCTCTTTCTTCCAAAACATTCTAGATCCGTCAAATTTTGAGGGCATCTCCTGTTCACAGCCCGCTTCAGGTCACCCCACAGATTTTTAGCTGGATTCAGGTCTGGGCTCTGGCTAGACCATTCAAAAACATTGATCTTCTTTTGGTGAAGCCATTCCTTTGTTGATTTGGATGTATGCTTTGGGTCATTGTCCTGCTGAAAGGTAAAATTCCTTTTCGTGTTCAGCTTACTAGCATCTGAAAGTTATGCACTAAAATTGGCTGGTATTTGTAGATTTTCATGCTTCCCTCTATCTTGATAAAACCTGCAGTTCTGGCTGAAGAAAAGCGGCCCTAAAGCATGATGCTGCCACCATCATGCTTCACTGTGGGTATGGTGTTCTTTTGGTGATGTGCTTTTTTTTTTCTTTTTTTTTTTTGCTCCAAACATACCTTTCGGAATTATGGAATTATTATACCTTTTGGAATTGGCCTCATCAGACCATAACACATTTTGCTACATGGTTTGGGGTGATTTAGCTGGGCTTGTGAGAAAGGCCTTCTGTCTAGCCACCCTACCGCATAGCCCAGACATGTGAAGAGATGCACATGCAGAGAGTAATCAGTACATGTCAGATATTCCTGCAGCTCCTTTAATGTTGCCGTTGGTCTCTCGGCAGGCTTCCTGGTAAGTTTTTGTCTTGTCCTTTTGTCAATTTTTTTAGGGACGTTCTGTTCTTGGTAATGTCACTGTGGTGCTCCATTTTCCACTTGTTAATGATGGCCTTCACAATGTTCCATGGTACACTAATGTATTGGATGATGGATACACTAATGTGTTCTGTGATCTAATGTATTGGAAAAAAAAATTTTGTACCCCTCTCCTGATCAATTCCTTTCAACAGTGAGACCCTGTACAGGCTTTGTCAGCTCTTTGCAGACCATTGCTTCAGCTGTCAGATGAAGCCAAGAAGACGTCAAGAAAATCCTCCAGAAACAGCTGGTCTTTATTTGGGGTTAATCAGAATAATTTCGTTGATGACATCTGTATGATAATTACTTTTGAACATGAGATTGAATGTGATTGGTTCATTCTGAACACCGCCACATCCCCAATTATAAAAGGATGTACATACTTATGCCACAAGGTTATTGCATAACTTTTTTATTTTTCCTATTTTTCCCTAAAATGTTTCTGATTTTCACTTAATTTTTATACGTTGTAATTTCACATTGAGGGTGGGAAAAGTTCTGACATTATTTAGCTTGGGTTAATTTCTTCATCACAGATTTTGCATAAATGAGCAGGTGTATAGGTGTTCCTAATAAAAAGTGTATATTTCCAGTAATGCTGCCCCAATGATATTAATCCATAACAGGATGTCCAGAAGTAATTAAGTGTTAGCAAGTTTTAACTGGCAAGAGAAAACCATGCTATCACAACAAATGCATAACAGTTTTATTGTTTTGACATGCCATAGACACGTTTTTATGAGAGGCATTATCTGTTTTTATGTGTTTAGTTTAATGTTTTTATGAATTTTTGGCATTTTGGCAAAGAATGCCTTTGCCATACATACACACACATACACACACACACACACACACGCAAACACACACACTCGCTGGCCACTTAAGAACGCCTGTACATATGCTCTGTTAGCAACAACAGCGCAATGCATAAGCTCATGCAGATACAGGTCAAGCACTTTAATTAATATTCACATCAAACATCAGAATGCAGAAAATTGTGATCTCAGCGACTCTGACTGTAGCTTGGATTTTGGTGCCAGATCATGAAACTGTTGATCTATCAGATCTGATTCTACATTAGGCACAAGTTCATCAAAACTAGACAGCTGAAGACTGGAAAATGTCACCTGGTCTGATGAATCTTGATTTCTGCTACAACATGCAGATGGTAGGGTATTTGGCATCAACAGTATGAATCCGTGGACAATGATATTGTGCCATGTGTCAAAACACATGTTGTCCGAAAATGGTTTCATGAACATGACAATGAGTTCAGTGTACTTCAGTGTCCTCCCTAGTCACCAGAACTAAATCCAGTAGAGCACCTTTGCGATATTGCAGAACAGGAGATTTGCTGCATGAATGTACATATGAACAAAAACAAACAAACAAATTACACAATTAAAATAGTTGTGTGTATGTAATATTGTCATGTAATATTGTCAACAATATGACAAAATTATTTGCATTTTGCTGAATCATGCTTACCCTGCTGAATCTCCTTCCAGACTTTGAGACTTTTTTCTTCTTTCGTGCCTCAGTATAAGAAAATTTAAATCATTGATTGACTGAAAAGAGGTGTTTTGTCTGCACAAACTGTGTGAACAGACTGACTACAGTATTGGTAGTAACAAAGAGTCTTCTCTTAGGGAAATCTTTTGTGAAGAACACCAGAGAGAGACCGTCTGAAATTTGCAGTCTACTGTAGCCAATAAGGAAACTACTCAGCAGTGTCACTGTGAGAAGGAAGGACTACTGTGAGAATATTTACAACTAAGAAGTTTTCAAGAGTGCAAGACTGCATACCCTATGTGGCCAAAAGTATGTGGACACCTGACCATCACACCCACACGAGCATGTTGAACATCTTGTTCCAAAATCCATGGGCATTAATATAGAATTGGTCTCCCTTTGCTGCAATTATAACCTCCACTCTTCTGAGAAGGCTTTCTACTAGATTTTGGAGTGTGGCTATGGGGATTTGCCCATTCAGCCACAAGAGAGTTTGAGAGAAGGCCTGTGTGAGAAGGCCTGGCATGCAATCTGCTTTCCAGTTCATCCCAAAGGTGTTCAGTGGGGTTGAGGTCACGGTTCGGTGCAGGCCACTCAAGTACTTCCACACCAACCTTGGCAAACCATGTCTTTATGGCGCTCACTTTGTGAACAGGAGCATTGTCAGGCTGGAACAGGTTTTGGCCCCTTAGTGCCATTGAGGGGAAATCATAATTCCACAACATATAAAGACAACTAAAGACAATTCTAGACAACTGTGTGCCTCCAACTTTGGGGCAGTAATTTGGTGAATGCCCACATATGGGTGTTATGGTCAGGTGTCCACAAATAGTTTTTAACAGATTTTTCAGTACTTCTATATTAGACTGATTTGTGGACTGCTAGGTATGACCTCAGTTTGTCACAAAATAATAAGCTTGGATAATATAATAATAAGCTTGGATAATAATAATAAATTTGGAGTAATCTGAGTTACAGTACATGGTACCAAAAATATTAGCCAGAGAACATATTAATTTAGCTAGCTAGTTTGCCTAATGTTAGTAATGAACAAAGACTTGGGTGTTTTGGTATATTTTGATGGGTTTTGCTAGTGTTACATAAATATTTCATGGAGAAATTCAAAGAATAATGCAAATTAAATCAGATACTGAAATCTAACTTCTGCCTGTGACAAATGTAATGTGTACATTAGTATTTTCTACCTAAGTGGACAAGAGGTGGCAGCAATGGGCTGTACATTAGAATTTGTTGTTTGCTGTACAAATAGATCTTTCTGCCAAAGGACATGATTTTTTTAAGACCAGCAATTTCTTTGCAAAGTTTAAAATTCTGGATATAGGAAGGTAAAAAAAAAATTGTGAATACTAACATGGCTGCATCCATTCAGGAAAGAAACTTGCATAATATAGGAAGAGGAAGACAGCTGCTGGTTAACCATATCCTGACTCAGTCTGAAAAGTTACAGCATGTGCCACTTCAGTTACACTTCCTCAGCAGAAAACCCACTGTCTGTTTGAAAAATTTTTAGTTTTTAGTTTTGTGTTACTGCAAAAGTGCCTGTGACTTCATGAAACATAACGACAACAAATAATATTTTGTGACTTCTCACCATATATTTTTGTCTGCCTGAAAAAGCACACTGTTTATAAAATCTGTAAAATCACACAGGAAAAAAGCTTTTCCAAAAAAAAAAAAAAAAAAAAAATTGTACTCTTAAAGTGGTGATATACACATAATGCTACACAAAATGATGTGCTGACACCTATTTGCTATATCTTGTATATTTGCTTTACTATATATATATATATATATATATATATATATATATATATATATATATATATATATATATATATACATGGGGTTTATTACATTCCAGAAAGATCAGAAATTTCACAGGACATGCTATCGAAATGTACTATGAATGTACTATGAAGCTGAGACAGTGCTGCTGCTAGTCAAGCTGGTTAGTCAAGCTATGATTTTCTTTTAATAATGATGGAGAACATTCTTTCCTATCTCCTTGTCCTGCTGGCCTTCCACATTAGGGAGGTGTGCTAGTTTTCTTTTCTATGGTGTTGTCTCAAGGCCTTCTGACATATTGAGTTGACTAAATCTCATTTTCCATATTGCTCTTGCCCTGAGTCCTGAGAAGAAACTTTCTTTAGGTTTGCGCTGTGAGAAACTGATAGTAGAAAATACATGGAGAGGAAGTGTGCTATCCCTCAGTAGCCATACACCTTTCTTTATTCTGTGTGTATAGGGAAAGAAATATTTACTGTGGCATACAAATATTTTTTGTTTTATAAAAGTTATCCCAACTTCCAGTTAAAATTTGGCACAGCAATACTTTATCACTCAAGTCATCATATGGCATAGCACGGTCAAGGCAAAATGTCTACAATTTCTGCAAGCACCCAATTAAGTAGGGTCATTATTTTATCCCTGGATAGCCTGTTTATCTCTATTAACATACCATCAGGGGTGTGGCCACATAGATGGCAGTTGATGAGAATACCCACCCTTGAAATAAGCTCTGTCACCCCAATTGTCTCCCCAAACCTGACCACTAATCACATCTCTAGGACATCTATTACACCTGTACAATTCCTTTAGATTTAATGAATCATATTACAGTAGTCAATTACTGTTGATAAACATCTCACAAGAAGAAGATGATGTTGGTCCTTTTCTACCTCATATTCTGCATCAGGCTCATATTGAGAAGGATAATGCAGCAGCCGTATTACAGAATTTACATGGCAACCAATGAATATTAATGAACATGGGGGATCTACATACGGATATTAATGAACAGTAGGTGGTCTCAAAGAAAACAATAAAATATTAACAATCAACTAATGAAAATTGATGAACATTTGGCAATCTGCTTGTGAATATTAATGACTAGAGGCCTGTCTCAGTGAAATAGTAAATTAATGATAAACTAATAACAAAGAAATGGTAACTGATCTATCATTTTTGCAACACTGTGTAACAACAAATCACAGTTTAAAGGAACAGCACATTTTGGAAATGGGGAATACAGAAATTGAAATGATGACATTTCAACACTTTTTTCCAGATTTCTAATTTTGTCGTCTATGTAACTGCCTGAAGATGCTACTAACTTACTAGTTTTTCTCTCCCACTCATAGATATTCAGAGTGCCTAGGCCTTATGGGCTCTTCTGCATTGGAAATGCGCAGTACTGGGGAGCTGAAGTTGGAGCTGGCCCGCTGACTGACGGCTCCCTGACTTTGTTTAGTCTCTGGCTCCAGAATTGAGTCCAGGTTTAGTGGTTGGCTGAGCTGAACAAGACTGGTCTGGTGGAAGGAAGGGAGCAGACTGCAACCTGGAGAAGATCCAGGACATGCCAGCCTCTCCTGCAAGTACTGGCTATAAACTTCTTGGAGCTTCTTGTCCAGGTAACCGTTGAGCATGGAGTTAGTTGGTGGCTCCCCATTGAGCATAATGCTGCTGTCCATGACAAGGTAGCCATCATCAGGGATGTCATCCTGCTTGAGGGGGACTGATGCTGGTATGAAGTGAAGCTGCTGGGGGATGGAGTTAACCAGGTCTGAGATGTGCCATTCTTGTGGTTTTGTAGAGTGAGGATAAACCTGTTTGCTCTCTGTGATGCTATTCAGCTGCAGGTCTAAGGACAGATTGTCCAAGATAGTATTAGACTCCTCAGGTTGACTCAGGCTTACATAGGGCTTTTCATCATGATTTGAGATGTAGAGATCAGGTCTGTGGTGATGAGCTTTGGACTTAGACAGTTTCTGCACAGGCCTGACATCTGATCCTGGCTCAAGAGATGATAGTGTGTCTGTTAAGATATGTTACAAGGAAGCATTATATGACTATATACTGTATGGGCTCTATGTTAAAATTTGGGAAATTTTCTTTTAGAGAGATACTTCAGAACTCACCTTTAACCTGTGCAAGTGTGTAGGACTCATGAGCACAATCAGCAGGAGAGTATGATGTCCATGTAATGTCTGGAGAGCGTATAGCTTCCTCTCTGTAGTTTAACATGAGTATGAAGCCCTCTCCCAGCATTTCTAATCAAACCTTTGGCTACGACAGGACCACTGTGCCACAGTAGCAAGTATATTATCATAAAACTGTAGTAGAAAACATGTCACATCATTTGTGTTATAGGAATGTTGCAGATAATAATGTACATAATATAGCTATGTACATCATTTTTTTCACACAACTCAAAAGTTCAAGGCATGTACATTATCCATATTCTACATTGTTAAGGTTATTTATCAAACAAGTAAATTACATATCTTGTAAGTAAAAAAGGTGTAAATAACATTTGCACAGTGCATTTGATCTATTGCTTTCCATCATAGGTGCTAATAAAGAATTACACAAAATATAAACAGCTGATTGACAGATTACTAGCAGCAAACCATGTGTTGGAGTAAAACATGTATATTACTAGAGTCCTGTCTTAATTCTAATATTGTTATTATTAATTCTAGTACTTAAATTCAGGAACATTAATTACTGCATTTTACCCTAATTGTTGCAATTGTTGTTGTGTTGTGATTTATTTTTAATTATTATTATTTTATTTTTAATAAGCTGAAATTTTACTTGAATGGCACCTAATTTCTTTAACTTTCCAGCTGCAATAATTTCATTTGGCACTCATAATGTGTGATAAATGACTGGGCTTATTATTACCTTTTCACAGAAATAGGGTGCTTATGTGATTTAACAAAAAGGTTTGCACCATGATAGCTGAAAAGCTAACCAACAAGGTTCACTGAAAATGTAAGGTCTGTCCTCCCAACTGTAGATATTTAAATTAAGATCATAGAAACTAGTTTTTATCAGACTTCCATATTATAAAGGACCGCATGTAATAATAAATAAATTCAATGGTACCGTTTCCACATTGTTGGCATCCATGAAAGTAGTATCCCTCGCCCAATCCAATATAAACCAACCCATTTTAACCCCTGCACATAACAGCATTAAAAAGGTTAACTGCTTACCAGAGTACTAAAGATTTTATGAGGATATGGATTCTAGCACTGGAGGTATATCCAAAAGCAAGGTGGTGAATTGGTGGTGAAGTCCTTTGTTAGCTTTTTCTCAAAATCAAAACTGCCGTATATCCATACATGAGCTTCCTGGTCTCTGAAAGAGGAATTACTGCTTAGTTCTCAGAGATCGTGCTTTGAGTCAAAACTGTGGCAAGTTACGAAACAAGCAGATCCGTTATCAGTGAGTGAAAAAAAATCTTCCAGATTTAAGTAACTTTTTTTTTTTTTTTTTACAGAAAGCATTATTTCCATCCAGGCATCATCGTAATGACACGAAAATCCTAGTGAACCTTACAAGGGAAGATCCTTTTCTGAAACTTTATTGCTTTTTTTTTGGATCTCTAACTAAATATGTTATTACCACAGGAGAATATATTGGTGGAGGTTTAAGAGTGCCTTTAGAGTTTCAGCATGCAGCATTTTTTTTCTTTTTGTAAAAGTGATTGCATGGGCAAATGTTTAATAACACACATCAGTTGATTAAATCCTAGGTAAACAGGTTATGAGTCTAATATAGACCACATCCTCATCTCCCTGTAAAGATTTAAATCTACACTGCCATGCCATAATAAAAAAAAGATATCAGGCTTGACAACCCCCCAGGCTTCATGATCATAAGCCATACAGGAAAAAAGAAAAAAGAAAAAAAAAAAAAAGTAAGAATCTGCAACAAAGGAGGGTTTCCAACTGCAGGATGAGGGCTAGAGGTACAATAAGGTTACAGTGCAGGTATAAACAACAGGAGACCAAATTCTGAAATTTATATAGATTCTATAGATCAAATCTATAGAGAATAATGGCAGAATAGAGGAAGAAGAAAGTCAATAGAAGGAGTAAGAATAATTATGGAAGAGAATTAGTAATTACGGAAGAAATATAAATTCGTTCATTGGTTATAAAACATGTTTGTTGAGCTCACTGACAATACATTGCTTAAGACTACTTTCAAGAACTGCAGTTTTACAGTTTTACTGTATTACATATAAACTAAGTATATCTGGACAGTTATATGCAAAACTTGCATATAAACACAGTTTTGCTAGTAGTTTTTGGCTACCCATACTTTCTGTGAATGAGAACCTTTGTCAAGGCTTTTTATTTATTTCTGTAATGTACTTTTTTTTTTTAAAGAAATAAACCAGAAAGAAATATTTTAATTAAAACAATGCTTTATTGTCCTGCCCCCTTCAATAGTTCTTCAAAAATTTTTGGCATATTTTCTGTTTGCTCATAAAATAGAAAAAAATGTACACTATTAAGACACTCTGAAGAATGAGTTAAAGGTACACTAAGTAATACTTATGCTGAACAATATATAATTACAATGATTATAGTTCGTATTGGGACCTCACATTTAACAAATGGTGCACAAAATTATTATCTTAAATGACATACATCCTGACATACTGAGATATCTTAACTGAACTGACTCCTGATTTTAAAGAAGCTACCAAGAAATTATTAATTTGATACAAGAAATGAAACTAAAGCCAACGTTGAATTTTTATATCGTTATACTTAGTGTACCTTTTAAGGTCACCAAAAGCTCAAACACTGAAAGACAAAACAGCATCTTTTGACACAAATTAGCCAGCTTAAAGCTAAAGCACTAGTGACTAGACTTTATGCTATCTAGAACAAATGTTTACTACCTACTGTAGCCCTTTAACGTTATTTAACAGGGAATTTTTTTTTTATTCAAACATGAATTTACAGTAATC
This sequence comes from Pangasianodon gigas, assembly GCA_022758105.1. NCBI lineage: Eukaryota > Metazoa > Chordata > Actinopteri > Siluriformes > Pangasiidae > Pangasianodon > Pangasianodon gigas. Next base: position 10,583,769 of record CM040460.1, on the reverse strand, counting down.
ATTTTGATGAATTCTAAGTGCAATCTGTGTTAAAATGCAGGCACTAATCAATCACTGGTTATGGCACATCATAAATGAATACCACCATACAAATGTATACAACGAAACAGACAGAATTCTTTTTTTCAACTTCACAAACAGGAGGATGGCAGGCAAGTAATTCTGGCAACTAGTAAAGAGCAAGTAATCCACAGTTGTAAGACCTTCTCACAGTCTGTAAGACATAGGAGCAGGTAGGACCAGAAAGGCCTTATCTAATTTGACGGGGAGATTGATGAGTAATATGAAGGTATAAAATTATAGGATTGAAAGCACATAACGGATTGTTGCGTCTGGATAGTTTAGAGACAAAGCAGTGGAGTCTAGTTGCAGCCTAGGAGATAGCAGGTAACTGAAGGTGCTGTGGACTACTGCTGCTCTTTTTTGGCTAGAGCCTCTGCTTCCTGAAAAGAAGTAAATACAGTATTTTAGCTTGACAAAGCAATAAGAAGCTAAAGATTTACTAAGTTTTACCCCTAACATTGGCATTGCAGACAGACAAATTGCAGCATCTCCAAATGATTTCATATACAGTCAACTCCACAATTACTGGCACCTTTCAAGACAATGGCAAACAATGGATGTATGAAATAAACATTACTGAAAATGATTCAAATTTCCCACTTAAGCAATAGTAGAAAGTATTTAGTTTCTCACAACTTCTTTTGTAAAAAAAAAATATATAGAATTAAAACTCAAAAACATTTTCAGTATATTCCTTTCACAAATCACTCACATAAAGTAGAAACTGCAGTGCACTTACAGTTTATAGTGAGTTTTTACAGTAACCACAGGGTTCTTATCAGCACCACTACAATATTCATAGCATTAAAATAAAACTATACAGCATCTCCATATGTTCATTCGTTGCATGTGTTTTTTTGCCAATGTTTATAATGTGTGCCAATACTGCTGTAGCCTGTAGGTAAATATTTTGAGATGCACAGGAATTCATTTATGACTATAAGTGAATTGGAAGCAAAATCGGTTTTATTAGGCAAGTACAAGATAAACAGTGAATTTCCAGTGGGCTGTTACTAATACATTACTAGTACAAGTCAGGATAATCTTTTTTTTTTTTTTTTTTTAATAGAAGGCATAACTGCAGCTGAGTTAATGCTGACAGTAACATCTAGCTGTGGAAATATCAAAATCAAACTATAAAATATCAAGTAAAAAAATATCCTGTTGTTTCAAAAGTTTTAAGTCGTTAAAAAGTTATTTCATGGTGGCTTATAAGGGAGAATGCCAAATAAAATGTGTATATTCCGATCCACCCATTTCAGTTCCTCAGAAGTCTGCTAGGGGAGGCTATAGTATCAAAACAGAGCTTTATTTGTGAAAACTATTCATCCGGCTCCAGATTATGGCACTGACTTTAGATTAGTTGTTATCAGAGGGGAGAGTGAGCTGGACATTTGGAATGAAGCCAGTGATTCTAGACCCACTCAAGCATACTGCTGGCCTTTAGCAGGGGCAGCTTAATTAACGCTGGGGCTGCCGGGAATTGACAGAGCCATTACTCTGCAGGGTTGCACCCGGCTTGCCAAATCCAATAGGGTGGCAAGATTCTGTGCCGTTATTGTTATTTGCTTGAGTCGCATTCCATTGAGCGGGGTTTGTTAATAATATGCAAGGTGGGAATAAAGAGCCCTTTTTATGGGTTCTGTTCATATAATTCATATTCAGCCCAAAATGCATACCTTAGAACCTGGGGGAGCAGTCAAGCCTAAAAAAGCATACACAGCGTTCTCTTCTCGTGCATCAAAGAAGGCCTCATAGTTCTGTGGGAAGGGAGAAATTTCATTTTACATGAAAGCATGAGTCACAGAATCAAGAATCTGTTCAAGGATAAGGCAAAGAAAATAGAGCTGGGCAAAATTAACATGTATTATTAATTACTTTTTGCTGAGGCACAGACAACCCCATTAGCTGATTTAAATTGTGTAGGTGTGAATAGGTGTGTGGGTGTATATGAGGCCAAGAGCAGGCCCTCTTCTCCAATTTCATACTGATTAGGACACTGAAACAGTGAGTAGAAATAGGACTAACCCCACAGTATCTCTCCTCATTGAAAATCTGAGGTGGGAGGGGGTTCCCTGTGGCTGGTCGGGAATCTGCTGGTACATTTTCCCGCATCCATTTCCTGTTCTCTTCATTGGCTGCAATGTCACATTCCTCAAACTCAATCTTATTGGCTGCCAGGAACCCCATGACATCCTGCTGCTGTTTCTTGATCTAATAGGAAAGATAGGGAATGAAGATTAGGCCAGTGCCCTTATGATAAGCGACTGACCTCCGTGCTGTTGTACTCAAAACAAGACGTTCCTTTGTTAAAAATACACGGAGAAAAATAGTTTGTTTGTTACTCACTTCCTCTAACATCTCTGCCAAAATGTTAAAAATATCTTTGTGAAACTAAAGACTGTACATTTGAGGGTAGATATTTAGTATATAGAAATATAGTATACCTGTAACTAAAACCCAACTACAGTGACATGCTAAAAATCACAATGCCCTTCCAATTAGAATTGTGTGGACATGTCAGATTTCATAATGATTGACAGGCAATGTAAACATTATAACAACATTGCCTGTAAAGAGGAATGAAAGCATGTCTGCAATGCTTTTGTTTTCACATAGGCTTTGTGAATTTGTACATTTTTCTAGGGGGAAAATGTGCTTTGTGCACGTTTGCTGCTCTGCCGTTTCGGCGTCCAGCTGGTTATAATGCTACACTGATTAATATAGGATTGTACTGGAATCAGTGCGTTGTGTCAACCTCTGGTTTAAAGTCAGCTTTATTTGCATTTAACTGCCTACTATCACACTGATGACAACGCAGTGACTACAGGCTAGCTACCCAGAAGCATACATTTTACAGTGTATGTATAGACCTCTAGGGTTACTGCTGATTATTGTGACTCTCATCATAGTACAGTTACTCTTCTAATTTCCTTTCATATTTCCATTGCCATTAAACTGAAAAGTATAACTCTGATCCTGAGCAAGTGTAAACTAAAGCACTTGTTATACTTGTGTACACTGTGGTTTTGATCACAGGCTCAGGATCAGAGGCTGTGTCATTTCCATGTCTGTGGATGATGTAGCTGGTATAAGCATATCTGTAATTCTGGTTTGTACAAAGAATTACCTGAAGTCACCTATTTCAAATACATTTCCACCCACTTTAAAGATACGATTTAAATAAAGAAGAGAAAACTTTATTTAAAAAAAAACATTTAAATAAAGAGGAAAAAATTCAGTACTCTAACAACTGAAAAAGACCATCATCTTTAATTTGCAGGTGATGTTAAGTTCATGACAGACACTACAGTTGTAGAAAATTCTAATCATGAATATAAGTTGGAAAGGTTTGTACATGCAGACCTGCAGTAAAATAAGCATCTTTATTACAAGGCACAGTATGTATAAAATATTTTTACATCTTAGCTTAAATTCTGAGGTAGTGTAGAAAAATCAGTGCTTTAGTTGTCTGATTTGGAGCCAGTTCAAACACCTAATGCACATACAGTTCCCTCAAAAGTACTGGAATGGCAAGGCCAATTCTTTTGTTTTTGCTGTATGCTGAAGACATTTGGGTTTGAGATCAAAAGAAGAATATGAGATGGTAGATCAGAATTTCAGCTTTACATCTAGATGTATTAAACAACCTAGGACATGGAACCTTTCGTTTGAGCCCACCCATTCTTCTGATTGACAAGTGTTACCTGTTGCCCAGGTGTACCCTGGTAGATTGATTGTTTAAACAATTAATAGCTCTGAATGTCTACTTTTGGTTTCAGCCCTGGGTTTTGCCTGTGAAGACTGCATTTGTTGTTAAAAAAGGATAAATCAACATGAAGACCAGAGAGCTGTCTACAGGAGAAAAGCAAGCCATTTAAAGCTGTGAAAAGAGGGAAAATTGAGATCAGAGCCACAGCACAAGCACTGGGCATAGCCAATACAATGATTTGGAATGTTCTGAAAAAGAAAGAAACTACTGAAACAGGTCAGCCAAGGAAAACAACAGCAGTTGATGACAAAGTTTGTGAGAGCTGTGAAGAAAAACCCAGAAGCAACAGTCAGTGTCGTCCACAAAAAGCTCCACAGGGCAGGGGTGAAGGTATCACAATCCACCATTTGAAGAAGACTTTGAGAGCAGAAATATAGAGGCCATACCACAAGATGCAAACCACTCATCAGCAGTAAGAATCAGAAGGCCAGATTGGAATTCACAAAGAAATACAGAGATGAGCCACAAAAGTTTTGGAACCAAGATTAAACTCTACCAAAGTGATGGAAAGGCCAAAGTGTGGACAAAGAAAGAATCTGCTCATGATCCAAAACATACATGTTCATCGGTCAAGCACGGTGGAGGTAATGTCATGGCTTGGGCTTGCATGGCTGCTTCTGGAAAGGGCTCACTAATCTTTATTGATGATCCTGGTGACCTTAACCCAACTGAGCAGGCATTTCACCTCCTGAAGAGGAGACTGAAGACAGAAACCCCCAAAACAAACAACAACTAAAAGAAGATGCCACACAAGCCTAGAAAAGCATAACAAAACAATGCAACAGTTTGATGATGTCACTGGCTTGATGCAGTTAGTGCAAGCAAGAGATATGCAACCAAATATTCAGTGTTATTTACTTTAATCCTATCTGTTCCTATACTTCTGCTCACCTAGAACCTGGGTGGTCTGCCACCAAAGGTGCCATGTTCTAAGTTGTTTAACACATCTAGATGTAAATATCAGGAAATGAAAGCTGAAATTCTGATCTGTTGTTTCATATTCATCTTTTGATCTCAAACCGAAATGTCTTCAATGTTTAGCAAAAAATAAATAAAAAGAATTGGTCTTGCCTTTCCAATAAAATCGGAGCAGACTGTATACAATGTATATGATGTTTAAAAAAAATGCTTAAACATCTCTCTGCTGTGCGAAGTTAGAAGGAATCAGCACTGTTAAGTGAAAATAGGAATGTACTGATGTGATACTCTTATCATGTTGGCCAGAAAGCTAGAAAGATCGCTACTGGTTTGGAATTTACATTTTTTTTTCTGATCCAATCCACTTATGTACTTGTGCCTTGAACATGTGAACACAGGGCTGTCTTGAAGCTGCTGCTATAATCATTTTTGTATTTCACATAACTTGGCAACAAAAGCTTACAGAGCAGTTTTCCCCACACAGAGGTGATACTTAGGAGGGACACCCAGATATATTGAAGAGCGTACACGTATATTTAGTAGCATAGAAAATTGCATTTTATTTAATAATCTGTTCCAAGAAAACAATACACCCTGTTTCTGACAGAGAGAGAGAGAGAGAGAGAGGGGGAGAGAGAGAGAGAGAAAGGGTAATTAAAGTTTAAGTAATCCTATTAATGAGTCTGGCTGCTAGATAGTAAATTTTATTGATATAGAAATTTTAAAAAAAAATAAGCTGGATTAGTAGTCAGCTTTTGCAAGTTCACTGTACAATTATATTATGCCAGAAAAGCTACTAAAATTAGCATGTTCTTTGCAGAAACATATGCGTAGCGTATGTTGTTGACCAACCATGACTAACAAAGAAAACAGTTCCCTGGAATGCTTATAAAAGAGCAACATGGACTGATCTACTGAACTGATGTGTTAAACAAAATAGCAATCTAGACAGCGTTTACATGTCTAGGTTGCATTTATTGAGAGCATAAAATGTCCTCCTCCCCATGTAATCACTTAGTATAAACTACTTTAATAGATACACATGCTAATGTGTACACATGTTGCCAATTATACACTATACGGCCAAAAGTATGTGGACACCTGACCATCATACCCATATGTGGACCTTCCCCAAACTGTTGCCACAAGGTTGGAAGTACACGGTTGCCTAAAATGTATTTGTCTGCTGTAGAATTAAGATTTTCCCTCACTGGCACTAAGGGGCCCAAACTTGCATGACAATGCCCCTGTGCACATGTGAGTTCCATGAAGACATGGTTTGCTGAGGCTGGTGTGGAAGAACTCGAGTGGCCTGCACAGAGTCCTGACCTCATTGAACAAGTTTGGGATGAATTGGAATGGCGATTGCATGCCAGGCCTTCTCTCCTGACATCACTACCTGACCTCACTAATGCTCTTGTGGCTAAATGGGCAAATCCCCACAGCCACGCTCCAAAATTTAGTAGAAAGCCTTCTCAGAAGAGTGGAGGTTGTTATAGCAGCAAAGGGGGACCAACTCCATATTAATGCCCAAGCACATATGGGAGCGATGGTCAGGTGTCCATATACTTTTGGCTATACAGGGTATGCGCCAATTAACTGGTTCATTTGGACAACATCATGACCATCAGATACATCAATCACCAGGCCAGAAGGAGGTCAGATGGTGCACTTTACCTTGTTCAAAAACTGTGCAGGTGGGCTCACCCATAGTTAACCTTAATGAGCGCAACACACCTGCTGGGACGGCTCAGTGGTGCAATGCAAGCAGTGTTAAGACATGAATGTACTTTGTTAACATTACTTATGGTTTATTAATGTTAACTAATGCAGTAAATACTGTTAAGTGATGGAACCTTACTGTAAAATGTTATGGGTGGGAAAAAGCAAGACTGAACTCTTACACATATTGCAATATGTATAAATAATTTGGAGATCATTGTTAACTTTTTCCACATTCTTTTTCACTTTTTTCGTATTATATAAATCTACACAGAATAGCCCATAATGAGGTGTGGAGAAAAAAAATCAATATAGATTTTGCTAAATTATTTACAAATAAACAATGTAAATTTTGTGACTGCATCCCCAACGCTGTGAAACCTCTAAATTAATTACATAAATAGTTGAATGGAGTCTACCTGTATGTTGTGTGATCTCATTATAAACACACCGGTACCTGGAAAGCTCCAGAGTTTGTTAGAAAACATACCTAAACAAACAGCATCATGAAGACCAAGGAGCTATCAAAACAGGTTCGGGACAAAGTTCTGGAACAGTATCAATCAGGGTTTGGTTATAAAATTATCCTGTACATCCTACGCAGCACCCATTAAATCAATTATAAAAAAAATGTAAAGCATATGGCACAACCACGACTTTGCCAAGAGGAGGCTGCCCAACAAAAGTCACTGACCTGGTAAGGAGGGTATTCATTTTTTTGCACCTTCAAGTGTTAGACATATTGTGTAAATGAAATGGTAAAAATCCCAATTATGTCCATTTAAATTCTAGGTTGTAACACTACAAAATATGGAAAATGCAATACATGCATGCATACATGCATACATACATTCATACAAACAATAACCTGATCAGTTAAATGTGGCTGACAGGCTTTAAGGCACAGCAAAAGCAGCTCTGATGAGAAGTAGAGAAGAATGACCCTAGAAGGGGAGACGGAAACGACCAGATCTTTTGGGACTAGGCTAAGGGAGGAGGGAGTCAGTTAAACACAAACCAAATAAGGTCTGCTGTGGGGAGGTTAGCAATAGCCTGCTTCTAAATAACTGAACGCCACCAGACAGACAGACAGACATGTAGTGTGATGAGCAGGACATCAGCATTCAGTGAGGTTCAACCATTTGAATAATAATCTACAGGAATGGGGTTCATAAGTCTGTTAGCAAGCAGCTGTTTCAATATGCAGATATATAAGCATCACAACACATACTGAGTTTGTTTCTGGCACACAAAAAAAGATAAATTTGTTACAAATCTGCTACTTCAAACTGACAAATGCAAAGCCTATTTGCCTATGCAAAAGCATGTCATGTCATGTGATAGAGAGCACTCAGGAAACACCAAACGACAGCAGTGTTGCTCCTTGGATGGTTATGGAATGTCTGGAAATGAGTTGCAGCATGAACTCAGCAGTTGTTGTGCAAGCTCAAGCTCTCCTGAGAGAGTGTAAGAGGATAGCAGCCTTCCCCTTCAGTTTGGGCTTTGGGTGCAACCACTCACAAAATAACCCATTTTACTGATGCCACGGTGAATCAAATTTCGCAGGAAGAAGACCCAAATGTCATTTCACCTTTTTGATTATAGTACTTGAAATTGGCCCAGTGCAAACTATGAGCTGTTTTAACATGTCTCCTTGTTCATATTTCCTCTTGCACAAGAGTAGTAATAAACAAACTCCATAACTTCCCTTTCATTTTTTCCAGCATACTGGAAGTCAAGTGAGATGAGGGCCCGCATCTACTAAGCATAAAAATGTAAACAATACCTTAAAAAAAAAAAAAAAAATGCAATATTAAAATGCAATCCTTAGCTGTTGCAGATGTCTAATTCCAAATGATAAGCACTATTCAGACACTGCCAGAGCATTAAGTTCTACTAAACTAAGAGGACCATTTAAAAATCCCCTAATCTTACGATGTTAATGATTGATTAGTGCCATGATTGCTCCCACAGAACTTTGTTTTGTCTGTTTATTACTGTAACCATCTTCCATATCATATAAGATAACAGAAAGCATTTTGACATGGTTTAATTTCACTATTGTCTCTGACTGAGACTCTTAAACTGCCTGTGTTATCTGTTCAACTGTTAAAGCTACAGGAATAAAAAATGGACTAATATCAATAAAGCCTCTGTAATGGCCTGCAGTATTGACCCTCTGTACTATTAAGTCTCTATATCAATAGAAGGACGGGAATGGGAGATGGGAATTTTCTGAACAAAAAATTGGTAATTTGAGTGAATACATGTTGCCTTAGTCATATACCTGCAGTATTTAGTGCTGGCTGGTTTAATAGTACCTGCAGTTATATGGCCTGGCTAGAAGAATTTTAGGAAAGAGAATTCCAAAGATCCTACCTGATCCCACACCAAATTGATAGTAATTCTAATAAATAATTCTGTAATACTGTAATAATGAAAATAATTATGTAACTTTGCCTATGAGTTGGTTCCTATCAAAATCATTAAGAATCGTGGAAGCATGGAACAGTAAATAAATGATAAACTGTAAAATTTCCCACTTTACAGCAGACATAACAGTAATTGAATCAAAAAAAGAAGACTAATATGACATTGATATATAAATGAGAAGACGGCCACCATTTAAATAAACATTTAATAAGAGTCTAGCGCAAATATATTGCAAATATTGTGCCGCGTGAACAGTCCTAGTTGTAATTATCACAAGTCATTGCAAATTTGACTTAATTTAACAATATGGCTTCCACTTTGAACTCAAGATACTATTCTCTATTTTGATTTGATGAATTAAAATGATGCAAAAAAACGTTCAGTTAATTTGATGTTCTCTTCAAATAAAAAAAAAAGAAAGAAAAGAAAAAATGCACAGAAGGATAAGCTGACCAAGTGTAGTTCACAATTTTATCTGTATAAAATTTGGCCCTTGAGATAAGAAATTTAGTACGGTATTATACATTCTGAAATGCAGCCTAAGCATTTGTAATTTGCGATTTCTCAGTAGTACTATGAGTAGTGTTATGAGAATAAAACAACTATATTATGCACATCGATGTGACTGACACAGTTAGTGAGTACCAGATGAAAGAGTAAACCCTCTCAACAAGGGCTTGTGTTTTAGCTACCGTCAGCCAGTTACCTGCCACTGTAAGTGCCTAATCGATCTGCAGTGCCCATGCACAAACCAAATAGTGTTAGCACACTAGCTAATAACAGAGCTTAACAGAGTTTGAAATACAAACTGTTATACATCTCGTATAACAAAATTTGAAATATAAAAATTATGGAGAAACTTTCCAATGCCTTCCATTAGTCACTACTGAGTCACTATCATGAGTATGTTAGCTTGATTAGGTTACAAATACAGACTGCATATTGAAGATTCACTGACAATCAAATATCATTCACTAGCTTTCCATCAAATTCTAGAACAAATACATGCCTGTTCCACTTATAGCGTCGTATTGGACTCTTTCACTCTCTCACTCCTATTTCTTTTGTACACACTGTAGCTTTATGTCGCAGTCACAATAAACATTTTCTAATTGCATCTTGAGAAATACAGTAACTTTGACCAAGGTAGACCTGGAAAATTGCAGCTGCAGTTAATTCTCTGTAGCTAATTCTCACTATGCTTTTGATTTCAAATGTACTGTGCTGAAGCCCATTCTTTCCTATAGACTGACTCCTTGTCCACAAAAAGCTTCACCAAAGCTATTGACTACATAGTAATTCAAGCAATTCCACTGGTCAGTGGATGAAGACAAAGTCAAGAGGTTTACAATCCTGTTAATCCACAATTAACATTTGTATGTGACAATATTCTGCCAATTTTAAGGATTTTCAGGAAGTTGACAAAATAAAATGCAAATTGTTATTCAGTTTCATCAACTGCAGTTAAGCAATATTCTAAACACAGCACAACACAATGATATAATCAAGAGAGTGTTAGCCAAACAGTATTTTTGCAATATATGTGAAATATTTGAATTTTTTTCCTGGCACTGCCTTTAACTTTTTTATGTCCAAATTCAAAAAACCAAATGGAGTAAAACCCTACTTATAAGCATCCACTATGGTTTAGAGAGTAATAAATAGGAGTTATGTGTACAGTATAACACTGCGACACTAAATATTTGTGATGTACTACTAAAATGTTTACAGACGTACAGAATAATTACAGTTGCATATGCACCATTAAAGCCTTGCCATAAATTAATAGTTTCATACATAACACAGCAATGCTCTCAGGAGAGCCAGGATTTTTAAGAGTGTTCCTAGGAACTCATCATCAAATGTCATATAGTGTGGTGAGCACAGTACAGACCTTAGAACTAAGTTTTATACCAAACTACTGTTTAAAAGTATAACAAACTAAAGTCAAACCCTCATATGCTAGTATAATCAAGCTGAACTTGACTAAAGTAAGAAGTGCATTCTTACTGTATATTTTCCAGTACAATATTCAATCCACAGACAACTTCTTCATTTCAGTGGCATAAAATGTTCCATTTTGATAAAGATAACAAGCACCTTTGTTATTCCACATTTACGTTACATTCATTTGTCTACTGGACAGAACAGTTCCTCTTCCTTTAACTGTTTCTAACTGAAGATCATTATATTCAATGACAAACAACTTTATTAGTGTGTATCTATGCAGGAATGAAGGTCAGATCAGCCTTGCTTTTAAGATTGCCTGACCTGCTTTAGTATAAAACAATTATGTTACATTATATACAACTCAGTTTAGAGTTGACTTGTGTAAAAAACGTGCACTGGCTTATTACATATAAGACACCCTCTGTTCAGTGTACTGTGTTGCATGGTCTCTGGAATTATAATGCAGATTTTTCAACCTTCTGTTGGTTATATTTCTTATAGTTGTTATGTTCTGTTATATTAGTGCATAAAGTTGCTAAACTGGTAATCTACCTAAAAGTTTGTAGTAGAATCCTCTCCATTTGGTGTCCTTAAAACCCAAGAGCAGTAGTAAGAATTTCTTTTTTGAAGAAAGAGAAGAAAATCCCCTAATCTTACGAATTAATTATGAAGAAATTTCTTCAATTTCTTTGTTGATTTGGCATGCAGTTTTCACTATTATACAGAGTAATTTAAACAGCTTGCTAACTTGCTAATTAGCTAACAAAACAAAGTAGGCTATGTCAGTTGTCAAATAGACAGCTAGTAAAATTTGCCTAAAAGCAAATGCACTGAGAACTGGATCATTTCAATTTTGTCTTATCCTGAGCAAATTTCTGTTACATTTTCCTTTTACATATGCCTCACACAGCAGAATTAGAAACAGTTCTTTGCTTACATTTATTTTTGTATTTGCGTCTTAGTATTTCTGGTTTAGTCATGGCTACCAAAATATAAGTAGCCAATACTAACATCAAACTAGCTGACAGGCTCATCATATACAGTTAACACAAATGGTATATGTTTAATTCAAATCATGGTGAGCCTGAACACCAACGAAAGCTTATAAATTGAAAGGAGTAAGGTTTTAAATAATGTAACCACTCTGAAACTGAAACACAAAACCCTGGTTCTACAGATGAAGCTTGTCTGTAATTAATAACTCCGTTTTGGAGTACTGTTGTTAGTATTTCCATGATGTAATTGGTGGGTACACACATAAAAACACTGGCAGGCCAACTTCCATCCACAAGATCCATCCTAACGCTACACGAGTGATTCCATTTAACTGCAACACTTTATCGTGAGTGAGTGTTTGTTCTGGGGTAGCTAGTGCTGTTATTGCATTGTATACATGAGACTTACGAGTAAAGGCCCCTAATATGAGAACTGATGCACAATGCATAATGGATCGCATCATATACCTCAGTATCAAGTACATTTTAAAATCCAATTCTTAACCAAATGCTTATTTTAGTAGCACACTTGACAATTAATAAGTATGTTACAATGAGGGATATAAGTTTGTGCATGTTTTAAAATACAGATTTTCTGAAGAAATTTCTAAAGTCGTTCTCATACAGGTTCTTTACCTGAGAAACCATTAAACATTTTTTTTTTTTTTTTTTTACTCTTCACACTGCATCCTTTTTATAGAACATTACAATATCCAGAAATGATTTGAAAAACAAATCAGATAAAGCCTGCAAGGATCAAATTTCATCCAATCTATTCACCCATGGCCTGATCACCATGTGTTGACATTGGCCCTCACAAAACTCCCATCTGGTCAACTCTAGAAGGTGTGTCTTAATGTTATATAACTTCAATCCTTGGAGCTTAACTCAGCTAGTTAACTGACCAAATTAGGAGGAGCTAGCTAAACTCATCACATCTGAAGCCTGGGGTAGCAGGTCACTGTGGTATATCAGTGTGTCTAACAGCTCAGGCAACTTTCCAAGCGTTTATTATTTTTAAGCATTTAACATTTGGAAATCTCCCTATGCCAAACATCCTCTTTATTGCTATTGTACCATGCCATCATTTTGTGATCTTAGATGACAATCATGAGCACGTTGAAAGGATAAGAAAGCAGCTTTATCACTGCATAAAAGCCAGTACAACGCCTTATTCAAAGCAACAGCCCAGCTTCATTGCCATTACAGCATATAACCTGATACATACCCACTGACAGATCAGGAAGTGGCTGCATCACTATGTGCAAAATATCTCTCCAATGCCATATATAGAGCTAGTTATCTCTCGACTTCCTGTAGTGTTTTAAAAAAGAAAATTAGCCTGACCTAGTCATTTTTAACAGCATCCTGTTTTTTAACAGCATGTCTCATCTTTGCAAAAATTTTATACGCACGCTTTACGGTGAATAAAGGAAAAACTGTAAATATTTGCTAAAGAAATTAGCCAGCCTGTACAGCTGTAGGCTCCTGGAAAGATTTTCAGATTTGGAGCTGCAACCTGATCTCATGCATTGATGCTAGCTGCTGGTTCACATGCACAGCTTTCAAATGTTTTTAGAAAAGGATCAAGTTCCTTCTATCAATCATTGGCATCATGAATACACGACTTTGAAGCTTACTGAGGTTGATCCGGATGACGACGCGATGTAAACTTTGATCACCATCGTGCTCGAGATTGCTCGCGACGTGGAAAAACAGAGATAGCGTTGGAGGCTGCTAAAATGTGACGGCGTGTGTCCTTTCCTCCTCAAAACTGTAGCCTAGTGTTCTCGCCGACGGAAGAGTATGCAAGTCTGGCTTAGCTTCTCGACAGACTTCCCAACTTCCCCGCCCCTCTCTCTCTCTCTCTCTCTCTCTCTCTCTCTCTCTCTCTCTCTTTTTCTTTCTCTCTCTCCCTCCCTCGCCCACACACACCCCACCCCTTGTCTGCTAACAACGCCGGAACAATACGCTGCTAACGTGTGCAAAACAGTACAAAACAGGCTATAATATACTGACAAATGACTGCAGTCTTTATAGCACATATTTAATCTGGATTACCTGCTTTGGATATTTAAATATGACTGACTGGTTCACACTCTAAACAAATAAATAAATAAACAAATATAAATAATGAGCACCCACATTCAAATGTGTTTGAGTTAACTGCATAGCCAAAGTATGAGCCACATGCTCATTTCCTCTTTTTTTTTTTTTTAACATTAATCAAATGGTACATTGGTTGATTTCCCCTTTTATTTAGCTGAGAAGATGGTGTATACTGTATACCACAGGTTCCCATCCCTGGTCCTGGAGTTCCCCTTGTCCTGCACATTTTAGTGATTGTTGATTTTAGTGATGCTCCCAACACACCTAATTCAGTTAATCGGCCAATTTAACAGCCCTTCCTTGAGTTTAACATTGTATGTTACAACAGGGGAAACACTAAAATGTGCAAGATAAGGGGTACTTTAGAACCAGTGTTTGGAACCTGTGTCTTTGAGTGACTGAGCAATGTAATCATCTGTCACGTTAATTCATTCACTCATTCATTCATCTTCAGTAACCTCTTTATCCTGGTCAGGTTAGTGGTGGAAATTTAGCATAGCAGTTCAATCCACCTACCTGCATGTTTCTGGACAACGGAAGGAAACCAAAGAACTCGGAAGAAACTAACCCGGACATGGGGAGAACATGCACAGAAGCTCCACACAAACAGTAACCCAAGCTAAGGATTGAACCCTGGAGCTCTGTAGAAGTAACACTACCATCTGCACCACCATGACACCAACACCATGACACCCCAACTTTGACACAGTGAAAACTAAAGAAAGATGATGAATGCATATGTGGAAGTAACTCACACTTTTTATTTTAACTGAGAATTCAACTAAACCAAAGCATATTATGAACTATTATTGCCAAACCCTTGTTAGGCATATGCAGCTTGACTAACTAGGTCTGTGTTTTGGCAGCTGGTAGCTGGTCAGACCAAGTTGGATTGTGTTGTTATGTTATAGTATGAACATAATAACAAAATCCAGGTTGGTCTGACCACCTACCAGCTGCCAAAACACTGACCAAGCTGGTCAAGCTGGTACATGGAAAGAATTTCTAAATCACCGCTATTACTGCAACATCATAGATTTTTTTTTTTAAGTCGCAGAAATATAGAGGCCATACCACATGATGCAATCCACTCATCTGCAGTGAGGACCAGAAGGCCAATTCATGAAGCAATACATTGATGAGTTCTGGAACCAAGATTAACCTCTACTCAAGGTGATGATGCTCCAATTTCAGAATTTCAGCTTTCATTTCCTGACATTTAGATCTAGATGTGTTAAACAACTTTGAACACATGTGCCTTTGGTGGCAGACCACCCAATCTTTAGGTGAGCAAAAGTATTGGAACAGTCTTAAAGTAAACAACACTTAATATTTAGTTGCATATCCTTTGCTTGCAGTAACTGCATCAAGCTGGCAATCCACTGACATCACCAAACTGTTGCATTCTTCTCTTGTGATGCTTTCCCAGGCTTGTACTGCAGCTTATTTCAGTTGTTGTTTGTTTTGGGGGGTTTCTCCCTTCTCACCTTCTCTTCAGGAAGTGAAATGCATGCTCAGTTGGGTTAAGGTCTGGTGATTGACTTGGTCAGTCTAAAACCTTCCACTTCTTTCTCCTGATGAAGTGCTTTGTTGTGTTGGCAGTGTGTTTTGGGTCATTGACTTGCTGCATGATGAAGTTACTCCCAATTAGACTGGATGCATTTCTCTGTAAATCGGCAGTCATTATGTTTCTGTAGACTTCTGAATTCATTCTGCTGCTACCATCATGAGTTACAGCATCAATAAAGATTAGTGAGCCCTTTCCAGAAACAGCCATGCAAGCCCAAGCCATGACACTACCTCCACCGTGCTTGACCATTCAGCTTGTATGTTTTGGATCATGAGCAAATCCTTTCATTCTCCACAAATTGGCCTTTACATCACTTTTGTATAGGTTAATCTTGGTTCCAGAACTTTTTTGGCTAATCTCTGTATTTCTTTGTGAATTCCAATCTGGCCTTCTGATTCTTACTGCTGATGAGTGGATTGCATATTGTGCCCTCTATATTTCTTCTCTTGAAATCTTCTTCGAACGGTGGCCTGTGTTACCATCACTCCTGCCTTGTGGAGGTTGTTGGTGGTGTCATTGACTGTTGTTTTGGTGTTTTTCTTCACAGCTCTCACAAAGCTTCAAAATGGCTTGTTTTTCTCCCATGGACAGCTCTCTGGTCTTCATGTTGGTTTATCCTTTTTAACAACAAATGCAGTCTTCACAGGCAAAACCCAGGACTCAAACCAAGAGTAGACATTCAGAGCTATTAATTGTTTAATCAATCAATCTAACAGGGCACACCTGGGCAACACAGGCAAACCTGGATTATGTGGGTGCTCAAGGTAAAATAAATGCATGGGGCCCTTCTGAAAGATTTTTTTTTTTTTGTTATCATTTCTTCATGTTACCCAGAGATATCATTATACAATGTACATTTAAAAGTAGTCAAAACACATCTAACAGAACATAGTGTTTATTTTTTTTATAGCTTCATGGTGTGTTTTACAAACAGGAAATCAAATCTCAGTGAAGAAACAAAATGTCCATCTTCGACTAATGTTAACTAATATTAACTAACCTAAAGTATTGATTCACAGGAGCAAGAGACACGGTACCGATACTTGCCAAACGGTGCCGCCGGTGTTGTGTGCATCATTCCCGGTAACACCTATTGCATTTCAGCCCACATTAAGAACTGCTAACACTACTCAAAACATGTTAACCCTAGCCTAACTATTACCAGTAATTCATCTTGCAAATAATAAGGTGAAATAACCCTGAAATTGGACAACAAGATGTGGGTTTGTTTGTCTTTAATTATCCTTAATTCATTTGTCATTATCTCCATCACTTACTGCTGTCCTGTTTCCTCTTTTCCTCCTCTTCTTGTTTTCTCTTGCGCTTCTGGCTCCCAGATAGGGAGGCTCTGGCATCTTCATTTTCAAGAACTAAAGCTCACGCAACTTGGGTGTGAAGGGGTGGAGCAGGAGCACAAACGAGTCTTCAAATGAGATAGCGCCCTGCAAAGGGGGTTGCTGAGATGTTACTGAGCATTATTTTAAGATGAAAATTTCTGATTATTTAAATGAGCAGACCTCGGGGGCCCTCTCAGAATGCGGGGCCACAGGCAATTGCCTGCCTTGTAGATACGCCTCTACTGGGCAACAAGAGACACCTGTCAGTTACATGTCCCAATATTTTTGATAACTTGAAAAATGGATGGGCTCAAACGAAAGTTGCCATGTTCTAAGCTGTTTAACACATCTAGATGTAAATATCAGGAAAGGAAAGCTGAAATTCTGATCTATTTTCTCATGTTCATCTTGTGATCTCAAATACAAATTTCTTCAGTTTATAGCAAAAACAAAAGAATTGGCCTTGCTGTTCCAATACTTTCAGAGGGGACTGTATTTACAGCTGGGCCACTATTGACCCAAAACTGAAATGCTGAACAAGAATATGTTGCTTTTGGGCCATTTTGGCCAACATTCCAGATGGTGTCATAAACTTAAGAAATTGCTTAAGAAATTCTTTTTTTACACTGTAGCATGTGCTTTATAGAGAATATTAAAACAGTTTTGGAGGTCAGGCATAAGTTGGATCAGGTTTGTCATCAGTGGGCCAACAGAAGTGTAGTCAGAAATCATGCCCAAGATACCTGCTGTAAACTACATGTTATATAACACAGATGAAATACTGTTGCCCTGTCGTATAGTTACTACATGTACAGCTCTGCATAGCTCTCACAGTATTCTGTTTAGTTTTAAATGGCTTCCCAGATATTGTACAAGTTAGCAAGGGCAAATTATGCCACCTACAGGCGTCTTCACAGCCCCTCACACAATAAGTGTCTTTTTACCCCTGTGAATTTGGCCAAAGAAAAAGACCGGCATGAATGCACCGGGTGAGGAGGGCGCCATTTTGGACCTAGGCTAATTATAAAGCACAGTGTAAAGCTATAGGAAGCCTTGCATTCGAATGGCTCTCGAAACAATACATGTTTCCTCAAATATCCGATAAATACAAGGGAAGGGGACTAGGAACTTATAAAATGAGATGCCCCTTCTACAACTGAAACAGTGAAACCGAGTCACTGAATAACTTAATGACTTTCTCCTTTCCTACTCTGCCGTAACTAGCTTTTGGCGCGTATGAGGAAAATACCGGCTGGGTTCTTCTTCTTCGTACGCGGGTCTCCATTCCGAGTGCTGATTGGTGGGAGGGGACATCAATCACCTCTTAGCCGCTCCCCTCCCCCCATTCAGCCACTAGCTGTAATGTTCCTGTGTGTTTACTACTGTATTTAGGATAAGGACACGGTCACGTATATGCTCTGAGTCCGCAACAAAAAGTCTTGGTTTTAGTATTTTTTAAAGACACCTTTTAGGAATCCACCATGCCCAAAAGAAAGGTATGTAAGTCCACTGTTTGTGTTGGTAGTTTTACTTGAAATCAGTGAAGGAGTTAGGTATTGATAGCTCGCTGTTTATTGTAAAGCTATGTCCACAAGACTTGGCTTTAGGTAAATTCCCTTTGTTTGCAAAATATCTAATTTTCCTAAGTATTTTTAGTCGATTTTTTAAAATTCCTGCGGTACAAATCGATCTAAATTTCCATTATTTTCGAGAGTGCACCAGTACTCTGTTTCTCCAGCAGCCTTGCTCGGTGGAGTCTGAAATCTAGTTTTGGTCTCCATGCTGGTAAACCTCAAGCAGCCATGCTTTTACAGTTCACTGTGAAAAATGGCTGAGAACAAACGCTGTTTTTATCGCCTAAAACCTCTAAATAGGCTTCAACGGGGCTCGAAAAATGGCGCATGAAATTTCTTTTCAGTTGCACTCGCCAAGGTCTACTTTAATGGCGGCGAAAAGATATATTTGTTGTTTTTTCCCTTTGTTCGTGCTGCCAGATGGCTGCAATGGCGGTGATTTGTCGGCAGATGGCGCCTTGGATTTTCGCGTCGGCCCCTCCCCCTAGGGCTGGGAGTCGATCGCAAAATAAGATTCTCCGATTCCGGGCTTTGGGAACTTAAGAGTCGACTCTAAAGCTTTGTTGTCGATTCGGTAAATAAAATTGATTCAGCTCAAGTGTACACAACCCCACGAGACGTAGACTGAGTAGGAAATTCCAATGTCACTGTTAATATATATTTTTTAAAATAATAATATGACTAAGTATTAAAGCAGTGAATTATTTAAGTCTATAATTAATATTACCTAACTAGATTATTAGTAATTTAATTAAAAAAGAAGGTGACTTCAGATGAAACACTGTTGACTAAATTGATAAGATCAGAACTTAGTGAATATTAAAAGGTCAGAAAGACAAAATGTGTTTTTGCTGTCAGTATAATGCTTTTAACAAGACACATAAATCAGTTAAATAGCTGGTGGTCAGCATATTATGTTAATAAATGTCAAGATCCATTGTTATTGTAATGCTTTATAGTTTCTATCTGTCATTTTGAATTTACTGATCATGATTTTTTTCCTTCAATATTTTTTCCAGCAACAGGGTGCTGAGGGTGATGCAAAGGAAGAGGTATGTAAACTTTTTTCCCATTTTGCTTGCATTTGTTTGACTCTTTCCTAACTTTACGTCTAAACTTTTATAATTTATATGCATTTGGCTAATTTGCTGTAATTTTTTCTTTTAACACATACTTGTTCATATGAACTACACATCAAGTTATCAAGTGAGTGGTGATGTAGATTTTGTGTTGAGTTGATGTTCTTTCTGCCTTTTCAGCCTCAGAGAAGATCTGCACGGTTATCTGCAGTAAGTCAGCAATAACAGTTGTGATGTTGCAAAAGAATTTGCAAGAGTGTCCATCTGTAAAAGTTCTCCTTTTTTAAACAATGTTTTTTGGTTTTTTTTTTTCTCATTGTCATTTTGTCATTTGTTTTGTCATTGAAGTTGCATGAGTATTGGGTGATGTGTAGTTAACTATGTTTAATTTACAGAGACCAGCTCCTCCCAAGCCTGAACCGAAGGCAAAAAAGCCAGCTAAGGTAAATGCAAGTTGATAATTTTGCACTTCCTCAGAAGCCACAAGGGCACTGAATGATTACTTGTAGAAGAAACAGTTTTGAATAGCAGCATTACAAGAATGAGTCCACTTTAATTTCAGATCTATAAGTTTAAATTTAAATTTGCAAATGCTGAGCTAATCATGGGGCAGATTTAGGTGGGATTTGGTTGGGGATTAGGTGTTTGGTATTACTCAGGAAAAGCAGTAACCCAGAAATGCCATATGTAACAGAATGTCCTCTGTCTGTTCTCGCCACATGTAAATGATGTATAGGAAGAGATCAGTTTGATAGCTGTATCCTATCTGTCTATCTTGTACACTTAAGATACTTCTGTTTTAATAACTAGTTCTACATGAATTTTTGGGGGGCATCTGTGAGTTCTTAAAAGATGTACTTTGTTTGAAATTGCATTTGAAAAATTAGGTGCCTTAGTAAATATTAAATTGTATTGAAGATGTGAGTTTTTAGGGTATTTTTTTGATTGGTTTCTTTTTTTCCTATGAAATCCAATCTGTTTTGAAGTTACTGAACACTGAAAAATACTCTGCAAATATATATATTTTTTCCTGACAGAAAGACAAAGTGGTTAAAGACAAGAAAGAGGACAAAAAGAACAAGGGGAAGGCCAAGGAATCTACAGAGCCAGAGGCCAACGAGGAGAACCACTCAGAAAACGGAGAGGCCAAGAGCAACGCGGTACAGTTCACACGTACATTCCTTTTATCTTTTACAAGTTTAACAGTCATATGTCACATGATCGTTTAATATTGGTCACATCAGTACCAGCTGTATTAGCATTTTATGTGACCTGGGAAATTTTTTTTTTACTCGAGGTGGGCAATTTGACAAAATGATATCATGATAAATTATGCAATGTGTTGTTTCCGTGTTACTGAGAGTATTGCATTGTTGGTACTTCTACATGTTTCATAAAAATGTTCAACCAGTTAAAAGAATTAGTTATATAACTAATGTAATAACAACAATAACTGTAATAACAACAATAATCATAGTTGAAATATAATAATATTAATAATAACAATAATATAAAGATATATTAATAGTTTTGGATGTTGCATTGCTAACATAATCTCCTGTTTTTGGTTTTAAACATATAAACATATGAGGGTGATGTAGAAAAAGCTGAGAGATAGCTTTAGGACATGTAACAGCTAACCAGCTTTGAGTTTCTAATAAACAGTAGTATGCATATATCCTCCAAACGTGTTCTTATGGTGCAATTAAATATTCTCATTCTATAATCGATTAAACCAATTGGAAAGTTGTATGTTGTATGCACATTTATACACTCAGTAAGATACAGATGAGCTGTTAAAACATACAATAATAATAATAATAAGAAGAAATGATCGCATGGATGGATCACAAAAACGATGAAAAATATAAGGCAGACACTCTAAGACAAATGTATAAAGGGCACAATGATTTCTATTAAGATAAAGGTAGGGAAGATGATACTGATGAAGAAACAATTTCTGTTAAAGTAAAGATATACACAGTGATCATGAACATCTCCTTTTCTCAGGTCGAGGAGACTCCAGCAGAAAATAAGGAGGAGGCAAAGTCTGAGTAGCACCACTGCCTCACATCAGCTGTCTCTCCCTGTCCAGTTCCCATTTTTTCTTCCACCCTTCAAAAGCGCTCTCACTCATGCTGTTGCCCCTCTCTTCAAGGCATATTGTTAACAGAGGAATATTTTTATCAATGATTTTATAAGTATCAGTACAGATTTTTAGCACAAACTAAAGCTGAATGCGGCATACCTTGCAGATTTGCAGCAGTAAAATTTAGTTTCTGCAAGATGAACACACTAAAATCTTTTTTTAAAATGTCATTTCGTGAGTGTTGATAGCTTGTTTGGTCTAGTAAGAGCATAAACGCTTCTACAGTTTTGAGTGCTTATCCTGTCCCCCCCAACCCCCCTACCCCCACCCCTTTTCCTCCCCTTTATCCGAACTATATTACCATATAACAAATGATTTTTGCTCTTTTTTTTTTTTTTTTTTTTTTAAACCTTATATATATGTGCAGTGAGTCTACTTGCTTTTGTCTCTTGTACTAGATTTTTTTTTTTTCACTTCAGTGTATTGTTCTTAGGATGGAGGAATACCAGAAAAAAACATCGGAAAAACATTCCAGGGCAGAGATACATGGCCTGATCTTTTTCAACCTACCCTGCATTAGTTCAAAAACAATATTTTATCAAGAGCAGCTCATCCAAGACTATGCTGTTATGTGAAATTTTCTAAATGATGACAATTTTTTAGGATGAAATTCTAATCTTTACTGAAGTATGCAGGTGTTCATGTACCCTAGCTGACGTTCTGGATGTCTCTTAATAAATGAAAACCTTCGAATTTTCCTCAGCTTGCTTCTCTGCATGAATATGTCCATATGTTGATTCTAGTAATTGATTTATTCAACAGAGCATGTGACTTTAAGATCACATTGCATTGTAGTAACTTCCTGCTTTTGTCATTTAGGAATTGGTATGTGGTTGGTTCTTGCAGTTCTGAGGCCAGTTTTGCTAATCTGTTTTCAATATAAAAAAATAGGACAGTATAAAGACAGAAGTTTTGTGTGTATGTGTGTGTGTGTGTGTGTGTGTATGTATGTATGTAATATACACACACACACACACACACACACACACACACATACATACGTGTAATATATACACACCAACAGCAGTCAGGGATTGCACACTTCCTGATAAACATATTTCTTGGCCACATCTTGGTGCTTTGTCCTAGTATAATATGCTCTTTGACAGGCCTGTATCTCCTGATGTCAGTTGGCCTGAGCCTGCCTGCCTGTCACTGGACAGTGCCAAAGCATGACGTACATAAACAAATGACCTCATCTGTACTCTTTCTTATAATCAGAAAAAAGTAGAGAAATGGAGAAAACCTCAGGCAAAATGGCCAGAGTGAGAAAGGATGACTGTTTACAGCTACTAACTCCTGCTTAATATTAATATTGTGAACAGAGATGTAATCCCAAAAATGTCAGTATTTCCTGCATTTCCTGCAGCATTGGGTATGGTAATTGACAGTGTCTTGTGCTTATTATAGACGTCTCCAAAACTGATCAGCTTTTCACTAATCAAAATTTTGTAGTTGAGAGTTTTTGCAGGATCACAATGGTTTTTAATAAATAAAAGCAGTACTTTCTTTTTCAAGTTCTTATCGTGGACCCTACTGTGTATTGCCTTGTGGCACAATACCAAAACGATCTGCCTGATATCAGTGAGATTGTCGTTTTAATTGCTATGTGATTCTTTCTTGTTGTAGAAAACTATAGATTTGTTTGGATCTGTACTTGGATCAGTTAAGATCAAAAGGATAATATGGTTTAATGACTAATGCTTGGTGGTCTAATATGGGGCCAGTTTGTTGAATGGGTTTCTTTTGATTTTTCAGCCAAATACTGGCTTGCTTCACTGGCAGTGACAGCTCTTTGGACTTCATATTGAGAGTTAACAGCAACAGATTCCAAATGCAAATGCCACACTTGAAATCAACACTAGACCCTTTATATGCTTACTTTAAGTGAAATAATGTGGGAATAACGCACACCTGGTCATGAAACAGCTGAGCAGCTGTTTATGCAATTAAAAGCGCTGTAATTCCTACACCATTCACCTGATTTAGATGTTCCTACCTTCATATGAAAGCTGAAAGTCTGCAATTTATTCATTCATATTTAATTAAAACGCCAATGCATGTATACTGTGGTAGACAGCTAAAAATATTTATGGGCCTGATTGTATGTACACTCACTGTCCACTTTCAGTGCATAAAATCGTGCAGATACAGGTTAAGAGCTTCAGTTAATGTTCACATCAAACATCAGAATGGGGATTTTTATACACAACATTAGTGGACTAAGATGGGGCCAGTTTGTTGGTGCAACCACTTGGGTTGGCCCCGTGTTCCTAAATGATAGCTTGGAAACAAAACCAGGTCTCCCATGTCAACGTCCATTAAGCATGAGGGTATGAGGAACATGACCCACTCTGACTTAATGTGTCATTTCTGACTCCATGTCTAGCCCAACTGAAAAATATGTCCTGTGTGATAAAAGATGGCAGAGGCAATATTATCCATAGCTTTTCCTGCTCCTCTTGCTGTTTCATGTCTTGGATAGTTTATCATGCACAGTCAGGTCTGCAAACATTCGGGCATTGACAAAGTTATTGGTTTTTTTTTTTTCTGTCTGTCACATTATATTGAAGTTAAAATTAAAAGTGAAAATGAACTCAAAGTGCAGAGTTCCAGTTTTAATTAGAGCATATTTAAATCCAAATTGCTGAATGGTGTAGGAATTACAGCATTTATTATATGTGGTTCCCCCCTTTTTAAGGGAACAAAAGTAATTGGACAAACTAACCTAATCAAATTAAGTTGCCATTGTTAATATTTGGTTGCAAATCACTTGCAGTTAATGACTGCCTGAAGTCTGGAACCCAGAGACATCACCAGATGCTGGGTTTATAACCTGGTGGTGCTCTGCCAGGCCTTTACTACAGCTGTCATCAGTTCCTGCTTGTTCTTGGTCTGTTTTGCCTTCAGCAAGTGAAATGCATGCTCAGTTGGATTCAGGTCAGGTGATTGACTTGGCCATTGCAGAACATTCCACTTCTTTGCCTAAAAAAAAAGCCTTGGGTTGCTTTCGAAGAATGCTTTGGGTCACTGATCATCTGCACTGTGAAGCACCATCCAGTGAATTTTGAAGAATTTGGCTAAATCTGTGCAGATAATATAGCCCTATACACCTCAGAATTCACCATGTTGCTTTTGACAGTGGTCACATCATAAATAAACACAAAGGAATCATTTCCACTGGCAGCCATTCTTCCCCACACCATACCATGAGGTGGTATGCTTTGGATTTTGGTCAGTTCCTTACCTTATGCCTAGACATCTCTTCCCATCATTCTGCTACAAGTTGATTTTTGTCTCATCTGTCCATAGAATAGAACCGTATGGGCTTTTACTGATGTTTATGGCAAACTCTAATCTGGTCTTCTTGTTTTTGAGGCTTACCAGTGGTTTATATCTTGTGGTAAATCCTTTGTATTTACTCTGGTGAAGTCTTCTCTTGAATGCTTTGTCACAGATATGCCTACCTCCTGGAGGGTGTTCTTGATCTGGCCAACTGTTCTGGGGTTTTTCTTCACCAGGGAAAGAATTCTTCTATCATTCGCCACAGTTGTTTTCTGTGGTCTTTCGGGCTTTTGGTGTTCCTGAGCTCACCAGTGCATTCTTTCTTTTTTAGAATGTACCACACCTAATGCTGTTGCTGTCTCTCTGAATGGGTTTCTTTTGATTTTTCCGCCGAATACTGACTTGTTTCACTGGCAGTGACAGCTCTTTGGACTTCATATTGACAGTTAACAGCAACATATTCCAAATGCAAATGCCAAACTTGAAAGAAACTCCAGGCCCTATATCTGCTTACTTGTAAGTGAAATAATGAAGGAATAACACACAAACCTGGCCATGGAACAGCTGAGCAGTCAATTGTTCAATTACTTAAAAATACAAGAGGCAGGGGTCTGCAATTTATTCATTCATATTTAATTACAACTCCAATACACTGTGATAGACAGCTAAAATAACAATAACTTGTCAATGTCCAAATAATATCTAATATAATATAATTATAATTATAATATAATATAATATAATAATACCAATAATAATACCTGTACACCTGCTCATTCATGCAATTATCTAATCAGCCAATCATGTTGCAACAGCACAATGCTTAAAATCATGCAGATACAGGTCAAGAGCTTCAGTTAATATTCACATCAAACATCAGAATGGGGAAAAATAATCTCAGTGACTGACTGTGGCATGAGTTTTTGTGCCAGTTGGGCTAGTTTGAACATTTTACAAACTGCTGATCTCCTGGGATTTTCATACACAAAAGTCTGTAGAGTTTACACAGAATTATGCAAAAAAAAAAAAAAAAAACATGCAGTGAGCGGCAGTTCTGCAGGCAGAAATTCCTTGTTGAGAGGGGTCAGAGGAGAATGGCCAGACTGGTTCAAGCTGACAGTAAGGCTACAGTAACTGAAATAACCACTCTTTACAACCATGCTGAGCAGAAAAGCTCATAATGCCCAACATCTCATAACACACAACACATTGAACCTTGAGGTCAATGGGCTACAACAGCAGAAGACCACAATGGGTTCCACTTCTGTCAGCCAAGAACAACAGAAGATTGGAAAAAGACCAGGCAACTGTCCAGTTTGGGTGGACCTGTGCCTACCTCAAATTCCTGTTCCTGGCTAACAGGAGGTTTTTTAATAGAAAAACATTGTAGGTAAAATCAAAGGAAGATTAGTTTTCAAAATAGTTTTGAACTGCTGAAGGCTAACAACAATGCTCCTAACCGTAGACCATATATAGGCTATGGTCTATGCTCTTCTATGCTTTTTAACCAGATGATTCAATACTTGTGCTCTTATATGTCATATCATTATTTCAAAATATGTATATCTGATCCTGCTTGAGAATGAAGGTGTCTATGAGTATTTAACAGCTCTGTTAATGTTGCCATGCTTAATAAGGAAATCAAATGGCTTAAATCTCTGGTGGTTTCAAAGGCCCTGCTGTGTGGAGGAGGCCTGTTAACCCCTCCACTTTTAAGACATGAAAGAGTGCATACAGGAGCTATGTCAATCCTACCAACTGGGAACATGTTACAGAATGAAATTATTCCTCAAGACACATTCAAAACTATTAATGTTTGGAATAGAATTAGCATAAATTTGGATATAAATTCAAAAAGTCCCTCCACACAGCCTGTGATGGTGTGATGTGTACAATATCTGTCCTTATTTTTGTTATTATTTGCTGAAGTGTTTGATGACCCATGTTGCATTATATTGTTATGATTGTGAGTTTCAATTATTATACTAAATAATAACTTTTAAGTTTGACTTCTTCAATGCATAAGATTTTGTCATTCATAGTTTGACTGCTGTTTAACTAGCGATGCATTTGCTCCAAACCTTATCTTTAGTTGTGGCTTTCCCTCTTCTTCCAACACCCATGTTGCACCTGCTTTTGGTCATACATTATACATACATTACATACATACATATGTATATACACTCACCTGCTCTGTTATCCATGCAGTTATTTAATCAGCCAATGATGTGGCAGCAGCACAATGCATAAAATCATGTAGCTACAGGTCAAGAGCTTCAGTTAATGTTCACATCAAATATCAGAATGGGGAGTGTGATCTCAGTGACTTTAAGCTTGGCATGGTTCTTGGTGCCAGGTGGGCTGGTTTGAGTATTTCAGAAACTGCTGAATGACCACACTGGTCTGAGCTAACAGGAAGTCTATAGTAACTCAAATAAGCCAAGAACAAGAATCTGAGTCTATCGTGGGCACAGACTAACTAAAACTGGAAAAAGACCCGGTAATTTTTTTTTTTCTAATTGTCAGCTGTCCAGTTTGGGTGAGCCTGTGTCCATGATAGCCTCATATTCCTGTTCTTGGATGACAGGGGTGGAACCCAATGTGGTCTTTTGCTGTTGTAGCTCATCCAGCTCAAGGTTTGATGTTTTGTGCATGCTGAGATGCTTTTCTACTCACCACGGTTGTAAAGTGTGATTATATGAGTTACTGTATCCTTAATGGCAGCTTGAACCAATCTGGCTATTTTTCCTCTGATCTCTCTTATCAACAAGGCATTTCCACCCACAGAACTCTCGCTGCCTCAGTGTTTTTTGTTTATCGCACCATTCTGTGTAAATTCTGTGTAGACTGTTGTGTGTGAAATTCCCAAGAGATCAGCAGTTTCTGAAATACTCAAACCAGCCCATCTGGCACCAACAACCATTCCACATTTAAAAGTCACAGAGATCACACTTTTACCCTGTTCTGGTGTTTGATGTGAAAATTACCTGAAGCTCTGGACCTGTATCAGCATGATTTTATGCATTGCACTGCTGCCACATGATTGGCTGATTAGATAAATGCATAAATGAGCAGGTGTACAGGTGTTCTTATTAAAGTGGATGGTGAGTGAATACATGCCTACTATATACATTAATTAATATTTATTTTATGCTTAAGTAAATAATAAACATCTCTGCTCATTTACCATCATTATACCTGCCAGACTATACAGTGCCTTGCACAACTTCACATACCCCCTCGCACACATTTTGTAGTGTTACAAAGTGGAACTGAAATGGATTTATATAACATGAATCTACAGAAGATAGCCCACAATATTCACAATAAATTCACATATTTACAATATATTTTTTGAATCCATTCTTTCTGTAAAGCTGCTTTGTGACATTGTCCATTGTTAAAAGTGCTATACAAATAAAATTGAATAAAATTGAATATTGTGCAGGAAAATCAATTTAGTTTAAAAAAGATTATGAATTAAAAATTGTGATTACTGAGGAATATCAAGGATAACTCTAGAGTAGCTGGAGAGAACCACAGCTCAGATTGCAGAAGCTCATTATAAGACATGGACACTGCATAAAGCTGAGCTTTATGTAAGAGTGGTGAGATGAGAAAAACCCATATAAATTTGAAAAGATTCAGAGTAGAGACTCAGCAAACATGTAAAAAAGGTTGTTTGATCTGATGAGACAAAAATGTAAGTTTTTGGCCTTGGCACAAAGTGCTATATTCTGTGGAAACCCAATACTGGTTACCACTCTGACAACAACACCCCTACAATGAAACATGTTGGGGGTTAGCTCGTGTTGTGGTTATGATTCTATCAGCAGGATCTGGGAAACTGGTCTGGGTTGAGTTAGTGAGCCAAATACAGGGCAAGCCAAGAAGAAAACTTGTTACAGTATGCAGGAGACTTGAGATTGGAGTGGAAGTTTACCTTCCAGCAGAATTCCAATTGAGAATCTTTGGCAAGACTTGAAAATTGCTGCTTACCAACAGTCTCCATCAAATTGGACAGATCTTTACCAATTTTCCCAAGAAGAATGGGCAAAAATATCAGGATCAAAATGTACAAAACTGATAGGTACATATACCAGCTTTAATGGCAGGCAAAGGTAGTTCTACCAAGTATTGACCCAGAGGAAGTGAATACTTATACAACCAACAAATGTCTAAATTTTTTTAAAATTAGCATTTGTGTCACAATAAAATATATTGCATCTTCAAACAACCAATATATTATGTAAATAAAATGGTTAAAAATCCTATTTTAAAAAAGTCCATCTAAGTTTCAGGTTGTAGCACTACAAAATGTGGCAAAGTTCAAGGGGGGTGAGTACTGGCACCTGTAGGAATATACACTGTATGAATATACATGTGCTGCATATATATATATATATATATATATATATATATATATATATATATATATATATATATTTCAGCCATAACATTATGACCACCTGCCTAATATTGTGTTGGTCCCCTTTTTGCTGCCAAAACAGCCCTGACCCGTCGAGGCATGGACTCCACTTGATCCCTGAAGGTGTGCTGTGGTATCTGGCACAAAGACATTAACAGCAGATCCTTTAAGTCCTGTAAGTTGCAAGGTGGGGCCTCCATGGATCGGACTTGATGGCCAGCACACCCCACAGATGTTCGATTGGATTGAGATCTGGGGAATTTGGAGGCCAAGTCAACACCTTGAACTCTTTGTCATGTTCCTCGAACCATTCCTGAACAATTTTTACAGTCTGGCAGAGTGCATTATCCTGCCGAAAGAGGTCACTTCCATTAGGGAATACCATTGCCATGAAGGGGTGTACCTGGTCTGTAACAATGTTTAGGTAGGTGGTATGTGTCAAAATAGCATCCACATGAATGCCAGGATCCAAAGTTTCCCAGCAGACCATTGCCCAGAGCATCATACTGCCTCCGCCAGCTTGCGTTCTTCCCATAGTGCACGCTGGTGCCATCTCTTCCCCAGGTAAACGATGCACACGCACCTGGCCTTCCACATGATGTAAAAGAAAATGTGATTTATCGGACCAGGCCACCTTCTTCCATCGCTCCGTGGTCCAGTTCTGATGCTCACCTGTCCATTGTAGGCACTTTTGGCAGTGGACAGAGGTCAGCATGGACACTCTGACAGGTCTGTGGCTACACAGTCCCATACGCAGTAAGCTGCGATGCACTGTGTGTTCTGACACCTTTCTATCATAGCCAGCTTTAACTTTTCAGCAATTTGTGCTACAATAGCTCTTCTGTGGGATCAGACCAGATGGACTAGCCTTCACTCCCCACACGCAGCAGTGAGCCTTGGGCGCCCATGACCCTGTCGCTAGTTCACCGGTTGTCCTTCCTTCGGCCACTTTTGGTAGCTGCTAACCACTGCATCCCGGGAACACCCCACAAGGCGTGCCGTTTTAAAGATGCTCTGACCCAGTCATCTAGCCATCACAATTTGGCTGTTGTCAAAGTCTCTCTAATCCTTACGCTTGCCCATTTTTCCTGTTTCCAACACATCAACTTCGAGAACCGACTGGTCACTTGCTGCCTAATATATCTCAACCCTTGACAGGTGCTATTGTAACGAGATAATCAATATTATTCACTTCACCTGTCAGTGGTCATAATGTTATGGCTGATCGGTGTAAATATATATATATATATATATATATATATATATATATATATATATACACACACATATATATATATATATATACACTGCTCAAAAAAATTAAAGGAACACTTTTTAATCAGAGTATAGCATCAAGTCATTTAAACTCCTGGGATATTGATCTGGTCAGTTAAGTAGCAGAGGGGGTTGTTAATCAGTTTCAGCTGCTTTGGTGTTAATGAAATTAACAACAGGTGCACTAGATGGGCAACAATGAGACGACCCCTCCAGGATGGCACATCAATACGTGCCATTGCCAGAAGGTTTGCTGTGTCTCTCAGCACAGTCTCAAGAGCATGGAGGAGATTCCAGGAGACAGGCAGTTACTCTAGGAGAGCTGGACAGGGCTGTAGAAAGCCCTTAACCCATCAGCAGGACCGGTATCTGCTCCTTTGTGCAAGGAGGAACAGGATGAGCACTGCCAGAGCCCTACAAAATGACCTCCAGCAGGCCACTGGTGTGAATGTCTCTGACCAAACAATCAGAAACAGACTTCATGAGGGTGGCCTGAGGGCCCGACGTCCTCTAGTGGGCCCTCTGCTCACTGCCCGGCACCATGGAGCTCGATTGGCATTTGCCATTGAACACCAGAATTGGCAGGTCTGCCACTGGCGCCCTGTGCTTTTCACAGATGAGAGCAGGTTCACCCTGAGCACATGTGACAGACGTGAAAGGGTCTGGAGAAGCCGTGGAGAACGTTATGCTGTCTGTAACATCGTTCAGCATGACCGGTTTGGTGGTGGGTCAGTGATGGTCTGGGGAGGCATATCCATGGAGGGATGCACAGACCTCTACAGGCTAGACAATGGCACCCTGACTGCCATTAGGTATCAGGATGAAATCCTTGGACCCATTGTCAGACCCTACACTGGTGCAGTGGGTCCTGGGTTCCTCCTGGTGCACGACAATGCCTGGCCTCATGTGGCGAGAGTATGCAGGCAGTTCCTGGAGGATGAAGGAATTGATAGCATTGAATGGCCCCCACGCTCGCCTGACCTAAATCCAATAGAACACCTCTGGGACATTATGTTTGGGTCCATCCGATGCCGCCTGGTTGCACCTCAGACTGTCCAGGAGCTCAGTGATGCCCTGGTCCAGATCTGGGAGGAAATACCCCAGGACACCATCTGTCGTCTCATTAGGAGCATGCCCCGATGTTGTCAGGCATGCATACAAGCACGTGGGGGCCATACAAACTACTGAGTACCATTTTGAGTTGCTGCAATGAAATTTCAGAAAAATTGACTAGCCTGCTGCATCATTTTTTCACTTTGATTTTCGGGGTGTCTTTGAATTCAGTCCTCTGTAGGTTGATAATTTTCATTTCCATCAAATGATGTGGCATCCTTTCGTTCCTAACACATTACCCAGTCCATATCAGTATAGATATCCAGCATGATATTTTTCCCCATTGAGATCTGATGTGTTTTCAAAGTGTTCCTTTAATTTTTTTGAGCAGTATATATATATATATATATATATATATAGTCAGGTCCAGAAGTATTTGGACAATGACGGAGTCTTTGTGATTTTGCCTTTATGTACCACCACAATGGATTTGAAATAAAACAGTCAAGATGTGATTGAAGTGTAGACATTCAACTTTATTTTAAGAGGTTCCACAAAAATATGGCATTTACCGTTTAGAAACTACAGCCATTTTAAGCAAAGTACTTCCATTTTCAGGGGCTCAAAGGTATTTGGATAAAGTGACTGACAAGAAGTTAATTGACCAGGTGTGGTCCATTCCCTCGTTACTTCAAGACAAATGAAGCAGATAAAAGGTCTGGAGTTGATATCAGGTATTGAGTTGGCATTTGGCAGCTGTTTGACTGGAGCTACCAATATCAAGTCTAAGGAGATGAAGTGAAGGAGGCCATCATTAGGCTGAAAAAACAACATAAATCTATAAGAGAGATAGCAAAAACCTTAGGTGTGGCCAAATCAACAGTTGGGTACATGAATGCAAATACAGAGGGTTTACAACAAGGTGCAAACCACTGGTAACATTCAAGAACAGGAATTAGAATTAGAAGATTAGACTTTGCCAGAAAACATCTAAAAAAGCGTCCCATGTTCTAGAATAAGATTCTTTGGACTGATGAAACCAAGATTAACTTGTACCAGAATGATGGGAAGAGAAAAGTATGGTGAAAGAAAGGAACAGCTCATGATCCAAAGTATACCACATCATGTGTCAAACATAGTGGAGGAAGTGTTATGGCATGGGCATGTATGGCTGCTAATGGAACGGGCTCACTGGTGTTTATTGATGATGTGACTGCTGACAGAAGTAGCAAGATGAATTCTGAGGTGTATAGGGCTATAATCTCTGCTCACATTCAGCCAAATGCTACAAAACTGATAGGACACTGCTTCACAGTGCAGGTGGATAATGACCCTAAACATACTGCAAAAGCAACTCAAGACTTCACTTACTGAAGACAAGACTGAAGGCAGAAAGACCCACAAACAAGCAGCAACTGAAGGTGGTTGCAGTGAAGGCCTGGCAAAGCATCTCCAGGGAGGTTGATTGTTTTATTTCAAATCCATTGTGGTGGTGTGGTAAAGGCAAAATCACAAAAACTCTGTCATTGTCCAAATACTTCCGGACCTGACTATATATGTGTATATATGTGTGTGTATATATATATATATATATATATATATATATATATACATACATATACCCAATACTTTTGGCAATATAGTGTGTGTATATATATAATATATATACAGTGAATTCAAGCGTGGTACCATGATAGGTTGCCAGCTGTGCAATAAGTCCATTCGTGAAATTTCCTCACTACTAAATATTCCACGGTCAACTGTTAGTGGTATTATAACTAAGTGGAAGCAATTGGGAACAACAGCAACTCAGCCACGAAGTGGTAGGCCACGTAAAATGACAGATTGGGGTCAGCGCATGCTGAGGCGCACAGTGCGCAGAAGTCACCAACTTTCTGCAGAGTCAATAGCTACAGACCTCCAAACTTCGTGTGGCCTTCAGATTAGCTCAAGAACAGTGCGTAGAGAGCTTCATGGAATGGGTTTCCATGGCCGAGCAGCTGCATCCAAGCCTTACATCACCAAGTGCAATGCAAAGCGTCGGATGCAGTGGTGTAAAGCATGCAGCCACTGGACTCTAGAGCAGTGGAGACGCGTCCTCTGGAGTGACGAATCACGCTTCTCTGTCTGGCAATCCGATGGACGAGTCTGGGTTTGGCGGTTGCCAGGAGAACGGTACTTGCCTGACTGCATTGTGCCAAGTGTAAAGTTTGGTGGAGGGGGGATTATGGTGTGGGGTTAGGGTTAGGGTTCCAACATGACTGCGCACCAGTGCACAAAGCAAGGTCCATAAAGACATGGATGAGCGAGTTAGGTGTGGAGGAACTTGACTGGCCTGCACAGAGTCCTGACCTCAACCCGATAGAACACCTTTGGGATGAATTAGAGTGGAGACTGCAAGCCAGGCCTTCTCGTCCAACATCAGTGCCTGACCTCACAAATGCGCTTCTAGAAGAATGGTCAAAAATTCCCATAAACACACTCCTAAACCTTGTGGAAAGCCTTCCCAGAAGAGTTGAAGCTGTTATAGCTGCAAAGGGTGGACCAACTCCATATTAAACCCTACGGATTAAGAATGGAATGTCATAAAACTTCATGTGCATGTAAAGGCAGACGTCCCAAAACTTTTGGCAATATAGTGTGTATATACACACACATATATATATATATATATATATATATATATATATATATATATATATATATATATATATATATATATATATATATATTTTTTTTTAATTTGGTAATGCCATCCCAAATAGCTAACCAGCTATCTAACTGCTAGTAACATTGTTGTTGGATTGAGAGTTGAATTTAAGTCTCAAATTACACTATATTGCCAAAAGTATGTGGACATCTGACCATCACACTCATACATGAGTCTTCCTCAAACTGTTGCCACAAAGTTGGAAACACACAATTGTCTGAATGTCTGTTTAGAATGCTGCTTTGCATTACTGGAACTAAGGGGCCCAAATATGTTCCAGCATGTCAATGCCCCTGTGCACAAAGTGAGGTCCAAGTGAGGAAGAAGTTGAGTGGCCTGTACAGAACCCTGAACTCAAACCCACTGAACACCTTTGGGATGAACTGGAATGTGAACCGTGCACCAGGCGCCTCCTTTCCCAACATCAGTGCCCAACCTCCCAGAATCATTTTTTTTTGGAATCAGCCATCCGAGGAGTTAAAGACTTTCTGAGATTTAAACTGTATGGTTGGTTTGTGCGCTGTCTCACTTGTAAATGTTCTTTGGATAAAAACAAAGAATCAAATTAATAAATGCAAATGTACATTTGTAGAATTAGCTATTACATAGCTATAACATTTTCTTTATCCAAAGTGGGCCTATACAAGGCATGGCATACTATGCAAGGGGAAGACAGAATAACCTTGAATGTTTAAAAGAAATGGTATTTTGCAGTGTATATTAAACAAAAATAATCAGAAATTTGTAACAAATTTTAAATTTACTGCTTTATTTTTCAATACACTGTAATACATTGCTGTGAAAATATAGTAATTCAAACACAAGAATCAAAAAGGTTCAGAGGAATTTAATTGGCAAAAGCCCATGACAGACATCAAATCACATATGTTATATATAAGAAGGTAGCGGTTTGTCTGATCACAACAAGCATATACATTTGGATATGACTTTTATGTCTTTTATACCTGTCTTTACCACAAAGTTGGCAAGAGAGGTGTTTTGTATTTTTATGTTTGGCCCAAATTTATATTTTAAATTGCACAATTTGCAATCCACAGAGTAAATCTTATTGTACATGTAAATAGACACATCATAGCTGATGTGTCTATTTAAAAAAATAATATATGAATATTAAAAATAAAAATATGAATGGTTTTGCACACAATTGATCTGTCAATGCAGTGATTGGTTCGGTCGATGCTATCTGGTGTGTAATTGGCTGTTATCTGCCTGCTGGGCTGTGAAATCGTGCCTCACATGTCCTCAGTGTTGGATGAATTAATCACTTCTATCCATACCTATGCTTTCTGACTTCTGGAAAAGTGTGAGTCACTAAAAAGGCCTAGTCAATCACCACCACTTTCCTCCATGAGTATACACCCACCATTAAATGCTTTGATGCATGAGACAAGGAAACAACTTTGATGACTATATTTGGCATTTTTATAAGCTAACAGCAGAACTGAGTATCAGAGATGAATCACACAAGTGTGTTTTCAGTTACTTCCCCTACCTAAACATTTGGTGGCATGGTTCACCCATACTGTTGCAGACATTTTAATTCTGTCAGCTATCTCTAGGTGGCAGCATGGTTCTGGCTGTAATTGCAGTTTCATCCCTCTAGATGGCCCTTCAGAGAAAAAGAGCCATCTAGGTTGGTTAGTGTAAATGCCTCTGACAGAATGGAGTCAACTCCCTTTTGTAATCTAATCTCACTTAGATCATGAGACAACATCAATCAGCATTCTCTGCTTTACATCCTGTTTTCTCACCCACAGCGCTGAGTGTTTTTCCAAGCTCTGACACACCTGACTAAGCTTGATTTGATAAGCATCTGATGGGTTTAACCAGGGGTGGTCAATCAAGTTTGCAGTGATGTGACCCTAGACATTGTATATTACTGGCATAAATGCAACAACATCAGTCAAATATATGAAGAACATTGAAGATGTCCATAAATAAAGGTTTTAGGATCTTGTGGAAAAATTGATTCATGAATAATTGCCACCTTGTACTGAAAGCCCCTTTTTACGGCTAATAGAAGCCTTTAATCTACCTCCATAGTGGGTGTCATTTGGAGAAGATTGATCCTAGAAGTGTTTATGAGCTGTGCAGTATTGCAGAACAGCATATTTTTTCCATTAACACTCTGTGTAGCTGTTAATTATCCTATTGGTTTAATAGCCATAACCATGATCAAGCTAGACAGCATTCTAATTAACAAATATGAGTAAAGTAAAACAGTCACCAGTGGCCATTAATTTGAGCCTAGATTTTTCAGAACGTCTTATTAATTAAAGGAGAAGGGTGAGTGAATTGAAATGCTATTCAGTGAGACTACTGAGACATGCTAATAATAACAGGCCACTGTCATGAATGTTTATGTTCATGGCAGCACAATCAGAAAAAGACTAAACAAGTATGGCTTTCATGGAAGGATGGCTAGGAAAAAGCCACTTCTCTCCAAAAAGAATATGGCAGCACTACTTAGGTTTGCAAAATTGCATCTGAACAAACCCCAAGGGTTCTGAAACAATATCCTTTGGACTGATGAGACCAAGGTGGAGATGTTTGGTCATCATGCACAGCACCATGTTTGGCGAAAACCAAACACAGCATACCAACTGTCATGAATAATGGTGGAGGGGTGATGATTTGGGCTTGTTTTTCCAGCCACAGTACCTGGGAAACTTGCAGTCATTGAGAGAACCATGATCTCCACTTTATACCAGAATATTCTGGAGACAAAAGTAAGGCTGTTAAGCAGGGCCAAAAATGGATCATGCAAGAGGACAGTGATCGCAAGTACACCAGCAAATCGATATCTGAATGTCTAAAGAAGAAAAAAAATTAAGGTCCTGGAATGGCCAATTCAAAGTCCAGACTTCAACCACCATTGAGATGCTGTTGTGGGATCTTAAGAGAGCTGTGCATGAACAAATGCCCTCAAACATCAATGAACTAAAGCAATGTTGTAAAGACTAGTGGGCTAAAATTTCTCCAAAATGACGTAAGACTGATAAACTCCTGCAGAAAATGTTTACTTCAAGTTATTGTTGCTAAAGGTGGTTCATGTTACTAAATTATAGGGTGTACTTATTTATTCCCACGTGGTTTCTGAATGTTGGTTTACTTTTTGGGAAAAAATTACTACATATTGTAAACTGTTGTGTTTTTTGCTGTCACCTGAGGTTACTGTGTATATTATTGTGGTTCGTTTGTGTATATAGTAGTTGCTGTGGACCACACAATTGTTATTTAGGCCCTGATAAATAAAAACATAGAATTGAAGGAGGGTGTACTTTCTTTTTCCCATGATTGTATTTCTGTGCATTTATTTGTTTACTGGGCACCCAAACAGATTGTAGGTATACATAAAACAGTAATTCTTTACAAACAGATGTTAAAAGTGTCAGTAATGTCATCAGCTATGTGCTCCATGACACAAGATTATTGCCAGAGAGAACTCCCCTTTAGGATACATTAAGATTAGATTTACCTCTCGAGCAGCTGACCTGGAGATCTTTATCTGTGTTTCTACTGTTCACCTTTCTGGTGTGAACTACTGTACCTTACCTGTAAAACATTTCCATTTTGAATTTTTTCAGTTCCATTTTTTAAAGTTTCTGTGAAGTTACCATGACTTCTCACTAAAGTATGGGCCCAGAAATCATGCCAGCCATATCCTTACTGCTTTGAGATCACCATCATTCCTCTGGGTGTAATTGAAACTTTACCCAAGTGTATCCTCACTGTTTCAGGCTTATTTCAATCACATTAGCTGGGCAACTCCATTCTTTATGACCACCACCACCACTACACATGAATTTATATCTAGATATCATGGGTATCATGTTATCATGTCTGACACCGGCACTCTGGCTGATAAAAAAACAAAACAAAAACTATGCAATTACACCAAAGTAATTCATTTCAATATGGATGCAAAAATTTTATTATGGAGAAGACATGTAAAATAGCTTACTAAAGATGTAAGTGCAAGAAAAATACTATTCAGTTCAATTAAATTTTATTTGTATAGCGTTTTTAACAATGAATGTTATCTCAAAGCAGCTTTACAGAAATATATACATTTTGTAAATACAGTACATTTTAAATTTTATAAATTTATCCCTAATGAGCAAACCAGAGGTTACAGTGGCAAGAAAAAACTCCCTGAGACGATATAAGGAAGAAAGCTTAAGAGGAAATCAGACTCAAAAGGGAACACATCCTCATCTGGGTGACACCGGATAGTGCGATTGTAAATAATTTCCCTTCTATAACTGTATACTGTATAGTCAAAAAGTACAATTGTGTAACCACAAACTTATGAGCAACTTATGAATATGAGCATAAGAGTCATTTCTGGATTTATTATAGTTTTAACATTAAGTCTATTTTGTTGAAGTCCATTCACATCCACATCACTGAAGTTATCTGAAAACTGTTTGTAGCAATTGCAGTCCTAAGCCATCTTAGCAAAATTGTTCATAGTAATTGCAGTCCTAAGCCATCTTTATGGTTTCTGTGTGGTACCATCCACAGTAATCTAATTAATCTTTAAGATGTCCATATGGGGCCATCCTCAGCAGCAGTGAGTGGTTTTCACATGATGAGAACTCAAACCAGAAGTAGGGCATTAGGATGGATCAGGCCAGTCCAGAGAGCAGAAGGGGTTAGGATCACTGGTATCTCAGGATTAGCATGTGTAGCGAGAGAGAGAGAGAGGGAGAAACACAGATTATTAGTTATGCTCATTGTCATGTAATGGTTAAAGAAAATGTACATTGTGGGCAGAGTGCAAGCAGGGGACTCCGGCAAGACTAGCTATGAAAGCATAAATAAAAGGGAGAGCCAGATGGTAACACAGACATGAGGGCACCCTGGGACATAAACCGGCCAGCCACTCCACCATCAAAAAACTTGAGTGAATGCGTGAGAGTGGGGGGGCCACAGCACCAAAACATCCCAGGTCACCAAAACACTCTATGCCCGTGAGCCCTCCAGATCTGCTCCTTTACCTTAGAAAAAACTATTAACAAAAGACTTGACTAAACAATTTTTTTTCAATCTAGACTTAAACAATAATAGAGTATAGAGTCCTGAAAACTAATTGGAAGGCTGTTCCATAACTGTGGGGCTTTGTAAAAGAAAGCTCTGCCCCCTGCTGTAGCCTTCACTATTCAAGGTACCAACAAAGAGCCTGCACCTTTTGATCAAAGTAGGTGTGGTGGATCATAAAAGACATGAAGTTTGCTGGGGTACTTTGGTGTGAGACCATTCAGTGCTTTCAGTGCGAGACTATTTAGTGCTAGGTGAATAGTAGTATTTTATAATCAATGTGAAATTTGATTTGGAGCCAATGCAGTTTGGATAAGATAGGGGTGATGTGGTCATAGTTCTAGTAAGGACTCTAGCTGTTGTGTTCTGGACTACCTGGAGCTTGTTTATGCTCCTACTGGAACATCCATACAGCAAAGGCATTACAATAATTCAACCTAGAGGTAACAAAAGCATGAACTAGTTTTTCTGCATCGTGTAGTGACATTATATTTCTTATTTTAGCAGTATTTCTGAGATGACAGAAGGCTATCTACATGAACTTCAAGTGAAAGACTGGAATTTATAATCACACCAAGGTCTTTTACTGCTGCACACGATGAAACAGAAATGCTATACAGAAATACTGTCTAATCAAAAAGGTTAATTCTAGCTGCATGTGGTCCTAGTACAAGTACTTCTGTCTTGTCAGAATTAAGTAGAAGGAAGTTAATAATCATCCAGTGTCTATTGTCCTTTACACATTCCTCAACTTTTTTAAGCTGGAATTCTCATCTGGCTTTGCTGAAACATACAACTGTGTGTCATCGGAATAACAGTGGAAGCTAATACCATGTTTACGAATAATTTTACCCAGAGGTAGTGTATATAGAAAAAAATGCAGTGGGCCTAAAACAGAACCTTGTGGAAAACCAAACTTTACCTTAGTATGCATAGAGAAGTCACCATTTACGTCTTCTAATTTTCGAATGGTCTTTTTTAAGGTACATGGGTAGTTATTATACCAGGGTGCTAGATTTTCCTCTCTATTTATTTTTCTTTTAAGTGGAGCTACATTATCTAGAGTATAGCAGAACTTTGACTCTAAGCATTCAGTCACCTGGTCAAGTTCTGTGGGGTCAGATGGTGATCCCATCAAAGTTGATAACTCTGGAAGATTACTGATAAAACTATGTGCAGTAGCTGACGTGACTATATGTGACGTGACATGAAATGTGACTATATTTTCTATATTTAATCTGAATGTTAGTACTTCCTACTGAATCTAGAATGGACACAACCACTGTTCTCAGAGGGTCTTCTGGGTTATCAAAACCAATATTAAAGTCTCCAACAATTAATGCGTTGTCTAAAGAAACAACCAAGTTTGAGATCTGCAAAGGAATTCAGAATATGGCCCTGGGGGTCTGTAAATAATAAATAGGGGAATCGAATGGGTAGACTAATATTTTGTGGTTACATACTTTATATTAGAATAAAGAACATCAAACACGTTGAATTTATGTGTCGATTTTTGTGTAATGCCTAGCTTATCATTATAAATAACTGTTACAACTCCTCCTCTGCCAATTAGACAAGGCTAATTTAATGCTACATACTCATTAGGTTTAATTCATGTTTCTGTTAAACACAGTAGATTAAACTCCTGATCAGTAATAGTTTCATTAACAATAAGCACTTTAGATGTAAGAGAGCTAAAATTTAACAGTCCTAGCTTCAGATCAAAGGTGCTGGCTGTGCATTCCGTATGATCTAATTTTATGCTAATTAGATTACTAAAACAAACTTTCTGAGTATTTCTACATTTTTGTTTAGCTCAGGGAACAGACACAGTCTCAATATTGTGGAATCTGAGTGACGACTCAATGCAGCTAGCAGACGATTTAGCCTGCTTGTCTGCTCCCTGGCCTTGGCTCTGGACTGTCACCGATTAATTAGGCATGTTCTGAGACTATGAGCTATGCTCAAGAAATGAGAGCAGCACCTTCCTGAGTGTGATGGATACCATGCTGCCCTAACAGGCCAGGCTTGCCCTCAAAACTACTCCAATTATCTATAAAGCCCACATTGTTTTCTGAGCACCACCTGGACATCCAGCAGTTCAGCGACCATAACCTATTGTAAGCTATATTGCCACACCATATTGGGATGGGGCCAGGGCATATTACTGCATTGGATACTGCCTTCGCTAATTTACACACTTCTACATTGTTACTCTTTGTAACCTCTGACTTAAGAAGGTGTATATCATTAGTTCCTATGTGAAAAACTACCTTTGAAAACCTATGCTGGCCTAAGACCCTAAGATTACCTGCTATGTCTGGCGCTGTCACTCCCGATAATATAGACACATATTCATATAGTATATAGTCAATGACAGCTGGTTCTGATATTAGATGGGAGGGGCTAAAATCAAATATCTGGCAATAGGTATAGTCTAACAATAAAACTGGACACCACCTCATTGCGAACGCTCAGTCTGCCTGACCTGAATTTACCAAGCCTTTTGATTCTGTGTTTGATATTCTGGTTTGGATCTCGTCTCGTCTCGTCTGGTTTCTGCATTTTTGGATTTTGACCTTGTATTGGTGTTTGCTGATTGCTTGACCTTTTGCCTGTTCCAGGTTATGAATCTTGCTTCACGTTTTTGATCTGTTTGCCAGTTTCTAAATAAATTCTAAACTGCATTTGCATCTGTCTCTGACTCTGTCGCATGACAGATTACTTCCCCATCCCCATGGATGCAGCAGGAGAATCAAACTGGCATAACGCCATGGCAGCCCATGGAAAGCTAGTAGGAGAACACCAAGAACATCTGGTTGTATGCCAAGTTAAACATGCTCACTAGCACTATCTCCACTACCTTCATCTCCCACAGAGCCCAGGCTGCAAATCCCAGCTCGCTTATCTCCTGTCCCAACAAATATGTGGGAGAGACCTCCCAGTGCAAAGACTTCCCGCTGACTTCCTGGCCAAGATGGTGTCTCACACCAACAGAAGATTGTCCAATTCCTCAGCCTACTCATGGGAAAAGCCCTCAAGTGGGCTACTGCAGTCTGGTATCAAGGAGGGGAAATAGTGTCATCTCTTTTCCAAGAGTTTTTGACCATACCCCCGAAGGCAAGGAAATTGGAGAGTGGCTCTTAATGGTCACCCAGGAAAAGAAACGCAGCTGAATATGCACTAGAGTTCGGCACTCTTGCTGCAGGAAGCAGATGGAACATGCCTGCACTCAATGCCACTTTCATCAGGGTCTCAACCAGGAAGTGCTCAGGGAACTGGGCTTTCGTGATGAAAAATTGTCCCTCAATTCCCTGATTGATCTAGCCGTTCACCTGGACCATCTGATCCACAATTGTCAAGTGCACAAGGTGGCGGTGAGCCTCATGCCAGAAACAGACCACTCGGAGCCCATGCAGCAAGGGCATACCCGACTAAGCCAAGCTGAATGTGAAAAACAAAGAAGAGAAAAGCTGTGTTTCTACTGCGGTCATTCTAATCAGTGCCCTGCTTGCAAATCAAAAATGACACCAAATTATTGGCAATACATTGTAGTGACTCACAGCAGTGGCAGGCAGAACACAGACACAGCAGAGACGGGATTGGTGCAAAATGGGGTATGTTTATTTCTTTAAGGTCAGGGAGAAGTGGCAGGGTGGGTGTGTAGAAGGTGTGAGAAGCGCTGGTCTTCCAGGATGTGGGCTGTGCTGGGGCACTAGGGAGGCACGCTGCAGTGGGCCAGGCGTAGAGATGTGGGCAGGATGTGGTGTATGATGGCGACGAGAGGTCTGGGGCTTTCCTGTGGGTGACAAGGATGAT
Organism: Pangasianodon gigas; assembly: GCA_022758105.1. Classification (NCBI taxonomy): domain Eukaryota; kingdom Metazoa; phylum Chordata; class Actinopteri; order Siluriformes; family Pangasiidae; genus Pangasianodon; species Pangasianodon gigas. The sequence continues at coordinate 10,540,463 of CM040460.1, read as the reverse complement.
TGTTCTCAGTGCGGTGCAGGAGGTGAGCATTTGCTGTCATCGGATTCTGTAACAAAGAGATGGAAAGGGATCAGTGTGATTAGGGAGACAGAAGCTGCTCACCCCTTTGTGGCTGTGGTGCCCTTTTATACTCTCTTGTCTTCTCTGTGAGGGTGAGAAGCTGCCTCAAGCATTATCGGCCAGCAGCTGTGCTCTATATCTCTGCCCCTCCCCGTGGCCATGTGCTTGCTTGCAGTCCACAGCAGTGGTGCTGTTCCTTCAACACCCGGGCAGCAGTAGTGTGAGGAGCATGTAGTGGTTTGTGCATGTGGACTGGAGGCCTGCCTCCAGTCATAATTATAATGCTCATAATTATATGTTCAGAAAAGTGTATTGTGATGTAATTTATTACCATATCAATATTTTCCACACACACTGTTAAAGGCAGATATGCATTCATGATTTCTATTTTTGTAAATGTTTCAAGTTTTTCTACTGGGTTCATGCAAGGTTTCCTCCAAATACCAACCATGGTAACAGGGTAACAAACAGAAAAGTAATGCTTTCATTCAAACCAAAAACACTAAACTCATGGTTCTGTTGTCTGTCCTTTGTATAATTTATACTTTGTTTGGGCAGTGTGTGCTTATTTGATCTATTTGAAAATTTTAAAAAAGATTGATAGAGAAAACAATTCACTTTGTTCACATTCTTCACACCTTCAACCTTCTCACGTACCCCTGATGATGTGTTACAGATGTGTCAATGAAGTGGGCTGAAAAATATCAGCCCCAGTGAAGTGCAAATCTAGGGGATGTTTCACTTTGTGTAATCACCTGATTGTCACTGATTGGCTCCATGAATCTACAGTCTGGGCTAGAAAGAAATCAACCCCAGTCTCACTTCTTCATGCCAGTTTCTATGTTTTTCTTATAACCATCGGTGTTGCTATTGGCCTTGGTTCTACAACAGCCCAAAAAAGTCTGCTTTAAGACATTTGTTAATAGCAAATAATCTGATGTGAATGCCAAAAATGAAACCTCATATTGATGCCTTGATCTGACATTGTGATCTTGCATCCCATTGTCATGAAGAAAAGGTTTATTCTTCTTTATTAATTTAGGAATTGAGGCAGTAATGTCAATTCCCTCTTGCATCAGAGAGATGATAATAAGTTGATTTGTTTTCAATCCCAGCCATTGGCTCAGGTGTTGGAGGTAAGGTGTAAGGAATAAGGCTGACCTTTGGGAAGAGCATATAATTGCTCATGTTGCCACAAAGCAGCTGATCACAGGCCTCAGTTTTCTTATCAGTATGGTAATGAGTAACTGTGTGTCTGCATGAATGCTGTTGTGAGTGTTCACAAGTAATCTGAGAATGTTATTTTAAATAGCATTATGATTTGAATTAATTTTCACATGGCAGCAGAGGTCAAGTCTTTGCAAGGACATTGGCTTCAGCAAAATTACTTTTTATTGTTCAGTCTTGTTTAGCTATTTGTTTGCAGAATTAGTGTCTACTTCAGGAAAAAGAGGAAACTGATGAAAAGCCAGCAGAGTGTGGTTGCACACCACACTCATGGCAGGTGGGGATCTTTTATCCCTGCCACACAGACAAGAGATGGAAACGAGTGGGTGTGAGTGACGTCAATCAGCAGTCCCCCTGGTAGCCCCTTATGTGTCATCTTCAGCAGCCACCTCATGACAACGACAGCCTGAACTGTCCTTATAAAACACTGCAAGACAAAGGTGCAAGCTGTAGCGTCCTTCAGTAGCTGGTCTGGGGTCAGTCATGTGGCAGTGTGAATGATGCTTAAGATGGAATTGATGGGACATGCTGTAGGATAACACTTTAATACACTAAAACAACACTATATTGTGATTATTTTGGATAATAACATATTAGGCATATACTGTACTGTATATATAAACACACACACACACACATTTATATGTATATATATATATATATATATATATATATATATATATATATATATATATATATATATATATATATATATATATATATATATATATATATATATATACAGTCAGGTCCAGAAGTATTTGGACAATGAGGGAGTCTTTGTGATTTTGCCTTTATATACCACCACAATGGATTTGAAATAAAACAATCAAGATGTGATTGAAGTGTAGACTTTCAGCTTTATTTTAAGAGGTTCCACAAAAATATGGCATTTACCATTTAGGAATTACAGCCATTTTCAACAATGTACCTCCATTTTCAGGGGCTCAAAGGTATTTGGACAAAGTGACATAATTGTAAATATAACCATAATTTTAATACTTGGATGAAAATCCTTTGCAGTTAATGATTGCCTGAAGTCTGGAGCCCAAGTTCTCAAAACTCAAATTTTGAGTTTCCTCCCTGGAGATGCTTTGCCAGGCCTTCACTGCAGCCACCTTCAGTTGCTGCTTGTTTGTGGGACTTTCTGCCTTCGGTCATGTCTTCAGTAAGTGAAAAGCATGCTCTATTGGGTTGAGATCAGGCAACTGACTTGGCCATTGAAGAATATTCCATTTCTTTGCCTTCAAAAAGTCTTGAGTTGCTTTCGAAGTATGTTTAGGGTCATTATCCACCTGCACTGTGAAGCGGCGTCCTATCAGTTTTGTAGCATTTGGCTGAATGTGAGCAGAGAGTATAGTCCTATACACCTCAGAATTCATCTTGCTACTTCTGTCAGCAGTCACATCATCAATAAACACCAGTGAGCCCGTTCCATTGGCAGCCATACATGCCCATGCCATAACACTTCCTCCACTATGTTTGACACATGATGTGGTATACTTTGGATCATGAGCTGTTCCTTTCTTTCACCATACTTTTCTCTTCCCATCATTCTGGTACAAGTTAATCTTGGTTTCATCAGTCCAAAGTATCTTATTCCAGAACATGGGAGGCTTTTTTAGATGTTTTCTGGCAAAGTATAATCTGGCTTTCCTGTTCTTGAATGTTACCAGTGGTTTGCACCTTGTTGTAAACCCTCTGTATTTACATTCATGAAGGCGTCTCTTGATTGTAGATTTTGACAATGATACGCCTGCCTTCTCCAGAGTATTCTTGACTTATGTTGTGAAGGGGTTTTTCTTCACCAAGGAAAGGATTCTGTGATCATCCACTTTAGTTGTCTTCCGTGGTCTTCCAGGCCTTTCGATGTTGTTGAGTACACCAGTGCTTTCTTTCTTTTTAAGAATGTACCCAACTGTTGATTTGGCCACACCTAAGGTTTTTGCTATCTCTCTTATAGATTTATGTTGTTTTTTCAGCCTAATGATGGCCTCCTTCACTTGCACTGAGATCTTCTTGGACTTCATATTGGTAGCTCCAATCGAACAGCTGCCAAATGCCAACTCAATACCTGATATCAACTCCAGACCTTTTATCTGCTTCATTTGTCTTGAAGTAACGAAGGAATGGACCGCACCTGGTCAATTAACTTCTTGTCAGTCAATTGTCCAAATACATTTGAGCCCCTGAAAATGGAAGTACTTTGCTTAAAATGGCTTGTAATTCCTAAATGGTAAATGCCATATTTTTGTGGAACTGCTTAAAATAAAGCTGAAACTCTACACTTCGATCACATCTTGAATGTTTTATTTCAAATCCATTGTGGTGGTATATAAAAGCAAATACTTCCGGACCTGACTGTATGTGTATATGCCACCAGAACAGCTCTGACACATTGAGGAATGGACTCCACATGACCTCTGAAGGTGTGCTGTGGAATCTGGCAGCAAGACATTAGCAGCAGATACTTTAAATCCTGTTCCAAGGTGGGGCCTCCATGGATCAGACTTATTTGTCCGGCACATCCCACAGATGTGCGATTGGATTAAGATATGGTGAATTTGGAGGCCAGGTCAACACCTTGAACTCTTTGTCATGTTCCTCAAACCATTCCTGAACAATTTTTTCAGTGCGTCAGGGCGCATTATCTGGCAGAAAGAAGCCACTGCTGTTGGTCTGCAACAATGTTTAGGTAGGTGGTACGTGTCAAAGTATCATCCATATGAATGCCAGGGACAAGGTTTCCCAGCAGAACATTGCCCAGAGCATCACACTGCCTCCGCCGGCTTGCCTTCTTCCCATATTGCATCCTGGTAATCGATGCATATGCACCTGGCCATCCATGTGATGTAAAAGAAAACTTAATTCATCAGACCAGGCCACCTTCTTCCATTGCTCCATGGTCCATTTCTAATGCTCACGCATTGTAGGCACTTTCGGCAGTGGACAGATTCCCTTCAAAAGAATTGGCATTGGTGGGGGTGAAGACCTGCATAAGCTTTACTACCAATGTAGGTACAAATGTCTGGATGAAAACACCAGGTAAAAGCAATGTAGCTCATAAAGGAAATCAGTTTATGTGAACCAACACAAAACCCACATGTACCCACAGAACACAAAAAACAAAATATATAGATTGACAAGAGTCCTTGACATTCAGACGGGTATTATGAGAGGTCTTTTTGAGTGATTGAAACAGTCCCACCAGCTGGTCCAGAGCCTCTTGAGCCTTAGAGAGTCATTAAGTCTTAAAGTTAGGCTGGCAGGCCTCTTGCAGGTTGAGAGCTGAAAAGTTTCTGCAGCTGTAGTGATCCTCCTCCAACTGTAAACTGATCAGTAACTAGTTATCTATGGTAATATGTATAAAACTGCCTCTGTGTACACACACAAAAGATAAAGCACAGAATTTGTGCACATAGAACCATAAGAAATTAGCAGGTCAGCTTTAGCGTGTTGAATTTAGCATTTCAGCATCCAAGGCCTCATATTGATGAGCTGCTGGATTGGCTAGGCCCAGTTAGTTTTTTACTCGACCCTAGATTTGATCAAGGGCTAATGGCATATTCCCTTGTCACCAAAGTCCAAGGTAAAAACAGCTTTCAATACCCTATTTGGTTTACACCAATTTGTCACACTTCCTTTCAGGCTTTTTGGGGTGCCAGCCATGTTCCAAAGACTAATGGATCAGGTGTTATGGCCCCACAGTGCATATGCCGCTGCACATTTAGATGGTATAATAGTCTATAGTAATGATTGGAAGTGGCATATGCAGCATTTGAGGGTGGTCCTGAGGTCACTGAGGTGAGCCAGTTTTATGGCAAACCCGGTGAAGTGAGCAATTGGACAGGTGGACGTATGGTATCTGAGCATCCACTTGGGTCATGGTTAGGTGCATCCCCAAATTAATAAGACTCATGCGATTGTTGCCTGCCTGAGACCCAAAACCAAAAAGGAGGTGAGACAGTTCTTGGGGCTGGGGGGATATTATTGCAGGTTTTTAGTAAGCAGTGATCTCACTAAAAAGGGGGCACCAGATCTGGCCCAACGGTCAGAGTAGTGCCAGTGGGCCTTTGTGAGGGTTTAAGCAGCTCTCTGTGGGGATCCTTTGCTTTCCTCCCCTAACTTTTCTCTCCCCTTTGCATTGCAGACCAATACGTCAGACAGAGGGCTGAGGGCAGTTCTGTCCCAGGTAGTGGAGGGGGGCCGCCCAGTGCTGTACATCAGCAGAAATCTCTTGATGTGGGAGTTGAGATACAGCACATTAGAAAAAGAGTGTCTGGCCATCAAATGGGCAGTCCTCATACTACAATATCACATATTGGGGTGCCCTTTCACTCTCTGGTTGGACCATGCCCCTCTGCAGTGCCTCACTGCATGAAGGATGCCAACGCGTGGATCACTCTTTGGTATCTGGCGAATCCTTGAACTTCATGGTGGTCCACTGGCCAGGGTGCAGATGGTAGTGGCTGACTTTCTCTCCTGACTGAATCATGCAGGGAAAAAAATCGCTTATCATAGCTATGTGCATGATACCTAGATCTAAATAGCAGTCTAAGATCATGTTTGATTAAAGACATAAGATTAATGGCTACCTCAAATCTAAGGCTTTGAATGCCACAAAACAAGTAAAAAAATATTCAGGTTCCTCACTTTGTGCACAGGGCATTGTCATGCTGGAACATGGGTTTGGTCTAGGCGTTTTATTTCCAGTTAAGGAAAATTGAAATGCTACAGCATATATGACATCCTATAGAAGTATTTGCTTCCAACTTTGTGGCAACAGTTTGGGGAAGGCCTACATATGGGTGTGATGGTTAGGTGTCCATAAACATTTGGCCATACAGTGTACACTGTATCTATGGAGCTGAAGATATGTTAAGAAAATATGTTTAAAAAAACCCTTATAGGCATTTCAGTTCAGTAGGGTTTGGTCAGCTAATGGTGCCCATAATCAGGACAAGGCATGATGAGGCAGCTTTCAGCTATTATGCTGCACTCAGAAGATGACACACTGTGTCTGCCTAGAGTGTGTAATGCAATGCCATGATCTATATCTGTAGGCTATCTGTTTACTGCTCAAAATATTCATATATTTTTCATATTCAAATTTAAACCAGAAGTGGGAGCGGTCTATAAGGAAAGTTTTTTAATGTTAACCCTACCACCAGTCCTGAAAATACTTTAAAATACTGAAAATACAGGGCTGCTGGAAAAAAGTCATTTTCATTCACAAATTATAAACACAAACAGCAATTTGCAATATATAATTTTATTCAATTCCTCAACCACCAACCACATGCTATCTGGAACATTCTGGCAAAACTTTTGTCTTCTATCTAATGTGACTGAGCAAGCAAGCTAACATTCAATGCAGTAATGTCTTTCTAACAAAAAAAAAAAAAAAAAGTTGACAACAATAGCCATCTTTTAATATTTTACCAGATTTACTTCAGTGTTTCAGGTTAGTTACATTCCAGAAGGGTTAGAAAAGTTTGCCGGACATGATATCAGCTATCTGCATAAAGCTGGGAGGCAGTTGCTGTACTTTTGTGAGTCAAAACGGGGTCCTTTTTGCAGCATTTCATTATAATGACTATATGATTTTCTGATGAATGTCCAATTGCACACTTCACCAGGTTTCCCTCACATGCTGCATAGGCCACCTCCAATCATTACTATAGATGTTTATCATCTAAATAAGCAGTGACGTATGCACTGTAGGGCTGTAGTGCCTAGTCCATTAGCTCTTGAAGCATACCCAGAGTTTGGACTTTGGTGATAAGGCTTGGACTTTGGTGTTCAAACAAGTGATACAGCTGGCTGCAGACAACCACACTGGAGGAGTCTTTATGTTGTGTTCTATGAAGTCAGTGCACCCAAGCAAGGGAGAAAACAATGCTTATCTCCACTGTTTTAGGAGATTGACATGGTAAGTTTGAGCTGGACATTAGGAGTAATATGAGGACTTTCTCACTCAGGGCAAATTTTCTCAAATTGGAGTGCCTATTATAGAACTGCTGTTGACCTTCCTGGGGTCAGAAATCATCCAAACAGACACTGCTTTGGGATATTCTGTTGCCTAGTTCACAAGGTCACAAGGTCTATAAAGCGATAGTGCCATGCTGACTGGTCTAATGGCAAGATGGTTCCAGTTCTTCCATACCAGTTCTTTTGATTGGGATCTAAATAGGGGTGTGGGGAAGAGGAGGCAAAAGTGCATTTGGGGTGGCCAGTGGATTCACTACCTGACATATGCACATGATACACACCACCAGTACATCACTGTGCGTGCTCAGCCAATAGGCCATTGACTGGTGTAGTGTTTTATCCAGCCCCAGGTGTCCAAGCATGAAATTATAATGAGCCATGTGGAAAAGCATTTCCTTCTGGCTTTTTGAGGTCAGCAATTTTATCAGTTTCATTTGATTAATGTCTGAGTGTTTGAGTTCGTTTCAGTGGCTCACTCTGTATATCTTGTCATTAATATTGGAAAAGTAGAGAAAGGTTGGCATGACCCCAGCTCAAACATATTGACCACTATGATGACTTTATTTTCATTTTTATTATGCACTACCATTTAAAGATGTTAATTGACATGATTATTAGGTTTTAGTACAAATGATTTACTTTTGGCATAGTTTGATATATACATATTTTCACACTGTGAATGTGAACTGTGAAATTTTGTGGAGTTTGTGGAGACATTTCACTGTAGTTACCATATATAATTTTTTATAGTCAAAGCCCTTCTAATAAAAGTCTGTCCACTTGATGGCCATCTTGGCAATGCTCTCAGGCATTAACCAAAGTCATTAGCCTATGACCAGTGAAGAAAGTCAGAAACATTTGGACAAAGCTGAAGCTTTTACCTCTTTCTTTGTGCAATTACTTCACAAAAGCGTTTACAGAAGGGAATTAACTGAGATGAGCTGTTTAGTTGACACAGAGAGGGTGCCTCTGAGGTTGCGCACATTTCTAGACTCCAGGCCTGCCTATTGTAATGTTAAAACTTTGTGGATGCAAAAACATGTTGTTGTACCACAGTAGTTTTCTACTACAGTAACATTACTTTTGTGATAAAATGTTTTATCCCCTAGAATAAAAACATTTTTTTCAATGACTAAAACTGTTGTGTTCTAGACAAATAGAATTGCTGTAGCTTTTCTTCATCAAAACCAAAATATGACTAAAACAATTGTATTTTCATCAAAAGGGTAAGACTAAAACTAAACTGAAATTAGCCACTATAACACTATAAGATGATTAAAAGATACTGGAGAAAGATTTGTATGCTTGTCAGGTCTGCACCTGCAATGAACTCCAACTCCTGTAATCCTTAGCCAGTTCATTCCAATGGTGAAGAGCTCTAAAGTCAAAGGAGAGAGAAACACAAAAATGATGTTCTCTGCATAACAAACAAGGTAAACAAAACAACTTTCTTAGATAGGACTTTGCCAATGTGTTCTTATATATGAATGTAGGCAGGAAGTATACAGACACATTACCTATACTGTTTACTGTAAAATATTAAAAAGCTTTGCTGTGTTGTGGCCTGCAGGTGCCGCATAAAACTGTGGCAGTGGCAGTCAAGTAAACCCGTACCTATCAGTCTCATCAACCACACCCAAAAAATATCATCCAGTAACCTCTATAAAACACACTTTTATTATTTTATTATGTGTGTAACTTGAAATGTTACTTCAACTCTTACTACATTCCCTTGTATGGATGTGGACAGGGTAAAAATAGTTGTACTGCAACCAGACACTAGAGGGCGTCAGTGGTTTCACTTTCCAACCGGTGGCAAATTTTGGCCAGCATATACACAATCATTGGTTCAGTCTCGCTGTTTTCTGGCTCCTTGTGTAGTTCTGCTACTTCAGATTCACTGTCTTCCAAATCTATTGTCACAGCCTTGCCATTATGCAACTCTGTTTTCCTAGCTTCATACTTATCTAGTTTTGCAATCTAACCATGTTTACAGTGTATGTTTGAGTTTTGACCCTTGCCTAGTATGAGCACATTTACTGAAATGCAATAATAAACTTCATCCATGTATGTCCTATTGCCTCTGGCTCCCAAGCATCTTACATACTGTATAATAGAAATGCTTTATCATAAATAAGCAAAATATGCCTTTTTGTGTTCATTCTGGGAGGCACATATAAATGCTATTTAGGCTAGACTGTACGTGTAGCACTTATTCTAATGAACTATGTGGGCCATTGGATTTGAAATGGCACTGGCCCATGTAGTGTTTTATATTGTTGTTAACAGGCAGGAAAGTTGAAAGGCTCCTTTACTCCCCTTCTCTGAGTAAGTACATTACGCTGATGGAGGTGTGAGGACAGTAAGTCTGTGAAATGCTGGTCTTTAAAGCCAGTCTAACAAGCTCATTATCCCATAAAGGGAGCTGCAGTTTTTCATTTGCAGCTCAGAGAGTCTGTAGTTCTTTCAGAGACAGCAGCAATATGGGTTTCCTAGAGGGAGCTGTCATTTTTTCCCCTCTGAAACATTAACTGAATGCTCCCATATCTGCCTTCAGAAAAGATTATTTTTGCCAATAAAGAAGTGACACCTTCAATAAAGCTAGTATATTCACATTTTAGCCTAGTTACTGTCATTATAAGTATAATTTTAAAATATAAGTTTTCCATTTAAACAACTGACTGATAGTTGAGAGAGTCATTAATTTCTTTGCATCAATGTGCCTCATAATTTACTAGTATGTTATACAGCATTATGACTTCATGTTATATAGGTATTTAAGATAACAGCTGTCTGATAACAGCTACCTTTGTTGCCCCACTGCTGTAATCTTATTACTGAAAACCTGTACTACTATCTTTATTTTTTTAGATAAAATTCAATTTATCACTACTATTTCTTGCAGATATAGAGGGAAAATTATAAGATGAATATGGACTGTCTTCAACAAAGTGCTTACTGGTGTTATTGACTGATTTTCATTTAGGCACTGAGGTCTTGGTGAAGAAATCAGAAAAGAAATCAAGCAGATTGTGAATAGATGAGAGGTTGAATGAAAAACAGTATTCCAGCTGTACAAGTCAAGGGCCCATCAAGCAAGTTGTCGTAGCAACCATGTCTGAGTTTTTGAAAAGAGCTTTTAGCATGGACAAAACATTTTACTTTATGATAGACAGTAAACATCAGTTACGTCATTTAGTTTTATGTAAGTGGAAAAGTTCATTTTCATCCATGGCAAATAGGCATCATAACTGAATTGTGAATGAGCACTAGCTTATTTTCTTCTTTTGATTAGAACTGCATATGTGTAGTAATACCTATGGCTGGCTTTGTTAAAACCTTATTTCCTTAGGTATCCATCCTTTGAGCAATGGAATAAACAAGGAATTAAGGGGTGGAAATAGAGGCAAATCTACATTAACATCAAAGAGGAATTAGAGGGCCTGAATATGGATTTAGAATGCATTAGGGATAGTGATGTAGTGTTTTTTTTTCTGCTGTTAATTGCTTTCTTGGCTTGATCCTTGTTAAACGGCTTCTTATTTCAGCACCTTGTTTAAACTGTGAATGTCTCTGGAAGAGTTGAGTCATCTCGAGGCCTGAGAACATTTTAGCATGCCAGGCAATACTGGCATCACAGAACAAGTGACAGATACAGTTCAATTTTATATGTGAAAATGCAAAGTAGAAGTCACAATCAGGGATTACCATACAGTAGAAATGTACCCCAAAAATGGTGGGAAAACAGTGGGTATGTTTCATCAGGAAAAGTGTACAGGAAATTGTACTTAAAATAATTTGTTTTTTTGTTTTATGATCAGTATTAAATGTTTTATAGTAAATACTGCTGTATGAAAGGTGCCCCTAGTCAAACCCTAAAGGTCAATGAACAATAGGTTGTGTTTTGTGTTCTCTTCTCTGAGTAAGTATTGTCCAGAGAGAAAGGCCACATTAATCCTTTGACTAACACACAAGGCTCTTCTTGCCCTCTGGATCTGAATGACTGATCATGAAGCCCTACTCCTGCTCAGTTTCTCCCACTTCCTTCATCTGGAGCTTTGTGACCCACCTCCTGTAGCTGTGGATAATCCCACCTGGATACCTTAAAAACATGCACTTCACAAAAACAGCTAATGGCTTGCTTACCACCTTGCAACAATCAAAAGAAATATAAGAATGCTTTCAGTGCAGTGTATAGACGCAAACGATTCCTAATATCCATTACTGCTGTGGTTATTAGCTGAACAGTCTTAAGTTCTGTGATGGTAAACGCTCTTTACGACCACCTCCTCAGACTGCCAAAAGTAGCTTTGGATAAAAGTGTCAGCCAAATTAATTAAGTATAGGTAGCAAAAACCTAGGCCATGTAGTTACATAAAACTAAAAACAGCTAAATTCTAAATAAATGTGATGTTAATGTGTACATCCACTTTAAAATCTGTGATGATTCTATTGAGATGATGACAATTATTCTTACTACAGGGTTGGGGCCTGTTCATGAAGCTTCTTAGACAACAAAATTAAACACACCACCATTACAAATAATGTTATCCAGTATCACAGCCGTAAACAACAGTTAGGTAAAACCACCTGAATTTGTCTTTATAGGTTATTTTCAACATAAAGTCCAGTGATCTTTTGCATTGGGGACGGGACCAGTGAGGCTAAGTGAAATGGCAGACCACTCCAAGAGCTCAAAAGGAGGTGTCTCAGAGATGTTCCACAGAGGAGGTTTACTTGTCATCACACTGCCCACTGCCCTTCCGTTCCACTGAACTCTCTCAGAGGGAGACATCAGGGCACATTAGAGTATATCCAGATGTTAACTCTGTCTGCTATGTAGAACGAGAAGAAGGAATATATGCATAATAGTGCCATCTTTTAATGGTCAACTATGAAACATTCGGGCAGAATGTTTTGGAGGCAAAAATTTGCAAATTTGCATCTGCATCATCACTCCTTTATTTAGTGTTTAACAGATATCTTCTTTATAACATTTATGCATGTTCTAGATATACCGTATACAATTATTCAGGAACCATGTATTGATTTGCATTCAAATTATGCGACATAACTGAGATTCTGTATCAAGACCTTTAAACACCTTGGTGGTTCTGTCCCTTTGTGTGACACATTGCCCTTTTTAATCTTTGTAAATTTCAGTTCAGTTATATAAACAAACTGGCACCCATGACTATCTCTCTGCCACTAGACCTAAAAAAATATTAATTCTGGCACCCTAAAGGGTTCAAGGGTTCGTTGCTTAAAACCCCTAATGCGTTATGTAGAACCATACAACAGATGGTTTCCTTTCATCAAAGGTTCAAAGTAAAAGCCCTTTAGATATTCAAAGGTGTAAAACTGATTTAGTGAAATAACCCTGGTGTATTGCTAATTTGATTAGACATATGACAAATTTTTCACAATTCTTCTTAGTTGCTAGATTCTTTTTTTTTTTTTTAAGAAATAAATACATGCTTAGAAAAAAAGGTTTCCCATTCAGAAAAGGTTCCAAGTACATCTACTAAAAAAAAATATAAAAAAAACCTAGAACAATTAACCATTCAAAATCCTTGATAAAACCTTTTTATAAGAGTATAAGTGAAGCAATGCAACAGGTAGTTTAAAATTCACTGCTGTTGTGGTATTTTTAACCCACTTTAGTCCAGAATTGCATTAACGCCTGTCAAGACCCCATCCAAGGGTAAAAGCAACTTATTAAGTAAATACAACTTATTGAACTATAACAACTCAGTTAGGAATTATATATGAGATGATATGCCATTAACATGTGATATCAGATTATGATTTTAGTGGAGAATCCAGTCAAAGAAAACATGAAATGAGGAAAAAAATGACCATTTTTATTGGTTATTCACTCTTATAGTCCTTTTAAGCGAACTAGTGGGTAAACCAACACTGAAAAACAAGAGGGAGGTCATAACAAAGACAAGGAATCATAGTGAGGGTAGACACACACAAAAAATGAGAAAAGGCACCAAAATGACATAACTCAGTCCCAATAAAAACAAGAAGTGATAAGTCAAGTATCTGGACTAAATTTTGCTTGAGTCTACTGTATGTACTTAATGTCGTACTGCTCCATCGCACCAAAATCTATGGTAATGAACTGCTGCTGGTTGGTTTTCTCAATTAAAATACAGTATGTCTGATATGTCTAAATCTCACATGCTGTGAGATTTTATCAGGGCCACCCTTTTCCCTTCAACGTGAGCTTGCTAGGTAATGTTAGGTGACTAGTTTTTTTTCTATAGGTTATGTGTTTAAGATTTCGCAGATATAAATTAAATGGTCTGACAAACTAGTATGATAATGCCTCACAAAATGCTCATTTGTGAATGAGGATCTGTAAAAGTACAGACAGAGCATTTCAAAGGTGAATGAAAAACCTTGAAATACACAGACAGTGCTGTGCACAAAAAGACATACATGAAAAAGATGCAAGAAAGGCCACAAAAGAAAATACTGCATTTTGTGTTAATAACGTCAGCTCTGGAAAATGACTTGAGCTTGTTATGATGAATGCATTAATCTGGTATTAATAGGCAAATTGTTATTCCATTCACAAAGTGCCTTCATAGACATCGCTTCCCAGCTCTTTTCTGTTTCCAGAGAGAGGAAAGTAGACGTCAGCAATTAACTTTAATCTGTAGCCCCCACAAGCTGCATATCAGAGGTGAAGAGGAAGAGAGCAGAAAGGTCTTCAGAGAGAAAAAAGACTAAAAGAATAATAGAAAATCAAATAAAAATTGAATAAGAGAAACAGAAGCAGAAGGCTTGAGGATGTCAGCATCAAGTAATGAATCAGAATTGAGTGCATCATTGTAAAATGCAGTCCTACTAATGTATGGATGTTTTAAAAGCTGCGAACAGAAAATAGGTTCACATAATTGCATTTCATATGTAATACCGGATCTGGTATTATAATAATAAGCTCAGCCAATTTTAGGGCAACTTGATGAAGCTTTTCTATTCAACCAGCATATCCTCCTTGTAACAATATCCATTTAATATGTATTTCAAATGTGCTGGCTCAAATTGCATATCAATGTGGGTTCTCTTCATTTATCATGCTGCCAAGGGGAGTTAAAACAGTATATAGCTTTAGCTCACAGAAACAGCAATAAAATGATTAAATACTCCTGACTAGCACCTAGTGTTCCCGGGTTCCGGGTTCCACTGAATATGAATGAATTCCATCCATCCATCCATTCTCTGTACCGCTTATCCTACACAGGGTCACAGGGAATCTGGAGCCTATCTCAGGGAGCTCGGGGCACAAGGCTGGGGACATCCTGGATGGGGTGCCAGCTCATCGCAGGGCACAAACGCACACAAAGTCACTCACTGCGGACAATTTGGAAATGTCAATCACTCTACAATACATGCCGTTGGGCTGGAGAAGGAAGCCAGAGTAGCGGGAGGAAGCCCCCAAGGCACGGGGAAGGGGGGGGGGGGGGGGGGGGGGGGGGGGGGGGGGGGGGGGGGGGGGGGGGGGGCATGCAAGCTCTGTGCACAAAGGGTGGAGGTAGGAATCAAACCCCCAACCCTGGAGGTGAGAGGCAAACGTGCTAACCAACTTTGACCAGATAAAGTTCTATTTTTAATCCAATAATAATAATAATAATAATAATAATAATAATAATAATAATAATTCATTCTTCTTTAGTAACTGCTTTATTCTGGTCAGTGTCACAGTTGATCCAGAGCTTATACCAGGAACACTGCGCACAATGCAGGAGAATTCACCATGGATGGGACACCAGTTCATCGCAGGGCACCAAGCGTACACACAGTCACACCTACAGGCAATTTAGCTGGCTAAACCAGAGAAAACCCCAGCAGACACCATGTGAAATTCCACACAGACAGTCACTCAATCTCAGGATTGAACTGGGGACACTGGAGCTGTGCGGCAGTAATGCTACCTACTGCACCGCCATGCTGCCTTAGTAGTAGCAGTAGTAGTGGTAATAATAATAATAATAATAATAATAATAATAATAATAATAATAATAATAATGAAGAAGAAGAAGAAGAAGACAAATGTGGGATGCAAGCAGAGAGTATCTGTGGTGGACAACATGGGCAAGGAGATGCAATGTTTGGCACCAGGAAGACCATGTTGTTATGCTGCTTTGAGATTTGCTTTTTTCCCCCAAAGGCTTTAATGTAGAGAATGTAGCAGCATGTGTCTTGGTGTTTGACACATGCAAGAAAAAAAACCACTCCTTTTCTCCCCCACCCCGCTAGGTTATTAGCATGCTGAACTATAATGATATTTTGTATGTTGTGGATGGTAGCACTATTAGCCAAAACAAATAGCCTGGGCCTGGATGATTAGCCTGAAATACCATATTTTCCCAGATTTACAGGCACCTGCCATGATTTAATAGGATCTTGCTGGAAATGACTGCATTAGCATAGCATGGCCACCACAAGCTTCTGTTGCCCCACACTGGCAAACAATGTAATTCACTCAGCCAACGCAGTTTGTCATGCTGCACAGACAAGCTTGCGAGCATGTGGGGCCACCAGTGAGAGCAAGCTCATTTCTGTGGGAGTGCGAGTGGGCCTGTTTGCATATGTGAGTGAGCACAGTTTCATTTGTGAGTGTGTGATTGTGTTTGGTTCAATTACGTATGTCTACTTGTGTGTGTATGTGTCTGTGCAGGAATATTTTTGCGTCTATGTGTGTACTTGCTTCTAGACAAAATTGCAACATTTGTTGTGTGTATGCAGCATCATCAGGGGTAGGACCATTAAGAAAAGGTTGAAAATCTCAATTGTGCTTTTCAGCTCTCTGATGTCAGTGCTGCCGTCACACAAGGCTGAGTGAGTGATTCCCAGGAGACCCTGGTAAAGGTGGAAAGGTCTAATAATTACCCTGCCTTACCAAGCTTCTCATCTCTGTCTCACCCTATTTTTTTCTCTCTTTCTATCTCTTTTCTCAGTCTTTATGTCTCTGACTTTTGCTATGGCTCTGTTTTACTATCTCTTCAGTCCACTCTATTTATTTTAACACTGTATGTGTGTGGTTGTGTATTATCTATGGCCATTTTTTCCTTTTACTTGACATTGCATCTCCATGGAAACCATCTATGGACAAACCTTGTCAAGGTTCTGTGATATGTGAAGGTCTGACACCGTCCACGTTACACCACTTGAGCTGACATTCTCATCCCTCCCACACACAGCCACATACTGAGTGACAAACACATATACAGATTGAGGTGCTTGCTCCCCCTTGGATGACCATGTGTGGCATTGTTTCCAGTACTGAATAAGTACCTGTTTCAGGTGAACACAGTGTTGTCAATTCATGACCCATCCACTACGTGCATAATGTGACATACAGTATATTTGCTCTACAAACAACACATCTGTTTACTTTAGGTTAACTCTTGTCAATATCTTTGCCACTGTAGTGATCAATCCCTCTGTAGTTTTCAATGTTTCTTTGATACTTTTATACAGTTTTGTGCATATTGTTCATAATATTTGTTTCTGTATAATGTGCAACCATTTAGCAGTTACATTTACTGAGTGTAATATTGGAATTATCCTGCATGTCTAACAGTTTGGTTACTATTAGAGATGTATTGATATCAATACTGGTATCAGGTATGATACAGTGCTCATTTACTCTCACTTCCAACATCCAATACCAGCAATAAATAAACAACATCCTAGTGTTAAATGAACAAACAACACAATATAACAGTGAGATTTTTGATCATTTAATTCGCTAAAATATTGAATTTCACCAAGAGTAATGAATAATGTAGACACATTTGTACATTTAATATAGAAACATTTCAGTTTTTTACATTCAATGTTTTAATGAAATTTTAGGGGAAGCTTAGTTTCCCACGTAGTTTTAAAGCCATCGCCTGTGGATGAAATGAAATGATGCAGTTTTAAATGAAATGATGTAGTTTTAAAGCCATCGCCTGTGGATGAAATGAAATGATGCAATCTGGACATACAGTATTTCACCAAGAATGATCAACACAAAGTAAAGCAGACAGCAAACTGTGCTCTGCATCGTCCTACAATATCTGCAATGCAAGTAATCTGCTAAAACATATTTTTATCATTTAAACATTAGAGAGCATGAGGAAAGCTGACTTAAGTGTACAGAGGGGTGTCAGAGAACGTAGTCATTAAAAATGAGTGCAAGTTGCCATGAGTTGAGTTGCCACAAGCATGCAGCAGTGAAGTGGGCATGCAGAGAAACTGATGCATGTGAGAACACATCAATTCTGTGAGAACTGAGCACTGAGACACATGCACTTACTTTCACCAGGGTGTACACTTTGCTTGTGAGTCAAGGTGCAATTCATGGCACATTTTTAATAACCATATTTGCTAATATTGCTCTGTGTGCTTACATGGCAGCAACCAACATAAACAGAGCTAAATAAAATGTTCTCTAAAATGTTCTCTGATGCCCCTGATTGCTTAATATTAAGTAGGTTACTCATTTCTGTATCACTATTGGTACTGACGAGTACCAAAAATTGTATACTCATTCTCATACATTTTTACAAAAAAAAAAA
>CM040460.1:10504124-10517491 GCA_022758105.1 Pangasianodon gigas | reverse complement strand
AGTCATTTTTTCCCAAAAGAGTATACCAACTTTCAGAAACCAGATGGGAAAAAATAAGTACACCCTATAATTCAGTAACATGTAGTAACATTGTTTTGGAGAAATTTTGACCCACTCTTCTTTACAACATTACTTCACTTCATTGATGTTTGAGGGCATTCGTTTATGCAAAGCTCTCTTAGGATCCTGCCACAGCATCTCAGTGGGGTTGAGGTCTGGACTTTGACTTGGCCATTCCAACAGCTTGATTCTTTCTTCTTTAGCCATTCAGATATCAATTTGCTGGTGTGCTTGGGATCACTGTCCTCTTGCATGACCCAATTTCGGCCCAGCTTAAGCTGCTGGACAGATGGCCTCACATTTGTCTCAAGAATATTCTGGTATAAAATGGAGTTCATCAGTGTCTCAATGACTGCAAGTTTCCTGGGTCCTGTGGCTGCAAAACAAGCCCAAATCATCACCCCTCCACCACCATGCTTGACAGCTGGTATGAGGTGTTTGCGGTGATACGCTGTGTTTGGTTTTTGCCAAAGATGGTGCTGTGCACGATGACCAAACATTTCCACCTTGGTCTCATTATAGGTCCATGATGATGTTTAACTACTCTTGTGCATTTCATTAGTAATAGCTGGCTGCTAATTACTTTCTTATTGATTGTGGAAATTGGAAGGTTGTACTTATTTTTCCCACCTGGTTTCTGAATGTTGGTTTACTTTTTGGGGGAAAATGACTACATATTGAAATTTGTTGTGGTTTTTTTGTTGTCACCTGAGGTTACATATGAACTCTCTCAAAATTATTTCAGTCTTCTTAAATATTCAAGGTCTTCCTCACTGTTTTTTGGAATAATAATATCCCATAAAACCCATAATATTTAACCATTTGTATCAATAAAGAATGAATGCATAACAGTAGTTTGGGACAGTTTATTAAGAAGCAAATCGTTTGCACAGCAAGGAAAAAGATCAGCAACAGAACAGCAACCTAGATGCATAGTACTAAAGTATATTTATTTATATTTGATCATAGTCTATTTTTTTCCTAAATGCCTGATTTACATCCATTGCCAAAGCAGTTAAGATCATTACATTCATTCATCTCCAGTAACCACTTTATCCTGGCCAGGGTTGTGGTGGAGCCTATCCTGGTAACACTGAGCATGTGGTGGGAATACACCCTGGATAGGATGCCAGTCCATCTCATGGTAGCACGCACACACATACACACACACACACATTCACACACTCATTCACACCTAGGGGCAATTTATCTTAACCAATCCACCTACTGGCATGTTTTTGTAGGTGGAATTACACATGAGAACCTGGAGGAAACCCATATGGACGCATTTGGGTTTCATTACAGTTATACTTTGGTCAGAAACACTCAGAGATATTCATCACCAGAAAATAAATCCAAGACAGCTAGGAACTGTCAAAAAGGGGCAGAGCAGAGAGAGAGAGAGAGAGAGAGAGAGAGAGAGAGAGTTTTGTGTGTGTGTGTGTGTGTGTGTGTTTCCTGTATTGGTGGCCTGGTTGTGTAAAGCCTCTTCTCAGATATTTATCACTGGACCTTCATTAGACTACCTGCTGTGATCAGAACACAAACCTGTCACCTGAACCCATAGTGCTTCTCATCTTATTTCCCACCCTTTTTCCCGTAATGCTTTTTCTTCTGCCCTTTCACCTTTTTTCTTTCTCCCATTCTCCATCCCTTGCAGAATAAGATTTCAGGTTCCTGTGATGCTGCAACAGGCTCCCAGATGAATGTGCACTGGGATTCTATTTTTCATGAGATTATTTTCATCTAATCCCTACCTGTGCCCTTTCCTTCATCTCTAGCACTCTTATTTACTCACATGCTCACATACATGAATCCACCCCCACACATACGCATCCTTAGACAAATCAGCATACAGAGATAGATGATGAACATAAAGTATATTCACTTCCAGGTATACAATATGTTCTGTCATGTGAAGACTAATGCACACACATACACATATCTATGCACACATCACACGTTTAAATAAATCTGTAGCATGTGCACATGCCCCCCTCTCCAGCAATGCTGCCATGAGCTTATGGCTAAAACAAAAACAGAGGTCCTTATTCCATTCAGGAGAATCCAAATAATTCACAGAAGAATGATAAGTAATGAATGTCATTTGACCAAAGTCAATAACATATAACACAGAGCAGGGCAGTATGCACCAGTAATCAAATTCAACGAGCCTGGTGCTTTCTCATCTTTCCCCGTTTACTTTCTCCTTAACATAAATCTCAGATATGCCTGAGGGACATGTCCCTACTGTGCACTGCTCATATATCCAGTTTCCCTCCTAACCCAAACACAAATACCATCCACAGATCTTTCACATCAGCTCAAACCTTTCTTCCTCTCTCTGGTGACTTCAGTGCTTACGGACTTCAATGCTTACTGACATAACAGCCAAATAGGATTATGGCTCATTTGTTTTGTGCATGGCGGCTGGAATTGACTGGCAGATGAGCTGACCACAGATGATCTGATCCCTGACCAACCAGTACTCACAACCTTCATCATTCACCTCACAGGCCTCTTTTATTAGTTTTTGTACTTCCTGGTGTGGAAAGATTAAAATGGTGTGAAGTGGTTGTGTGGGTGGGCAAAAGAATGTGTGTCTGTGAGTGAGAGAGAACAATCTCGACCATTTAATTAAGCCTACTTCTTCTTTGGCTAAACGTGAATGAACTGTGAATGCTTGTGTAGCACTCCAAAGCCTAAATTCCCTCTCTGGTTCCCTAACTGTCCCTCTCAGAGTAATCTCACACCCTTGGAAAGATCTACACCACAGCAACGAAGTCAACTATCACAAGCTGTATCGTCAAAGCACACAATGTAAATTCACCCTGTAATATTAATATTTGCGTGAATGCTGATTTTCTCTATCATTCCACTCTTTTATACAGCTATTATTACCAATATTTTCTAAAAATTAAGCAAGGCTAGACAATGGACTGTGGGCTGGTCATCTTTCTTATGTAATTGTGGGTGTGCTCTTGTATAGGGCTCTTTCTTTGTGTGGGGGCATCAAGCTCAATTCAGCTTCCATATGTGTTGATGCCGGGGAGAACCTTTGATCGTGTTTGTGTGAGAGGCTGCGTGTTTGTGTGTTCTCGAGCGTGCGTGCATACGTAAGTGCGTGTGTGGAGGGTGGGGGTATTAGTCACAGTGTGTGGGAAGCTCTAGGAGTAGGCGGTCATGGTGACATTAGCATGATCATCATGCTCATTACCATCCTACCACAGTAAAACAAAGGCTTTCTCTCTCTGTCTCATTCTCTCTCCATCTCTTCCTCTATTCCCAGCCCTCTCTCACTGCACACGTCAAACCAAAATTTGGTGACTGTCCATTGACTACAGAAATAAATAACTGGATCTTACTCTCAATGTAGAGTTCCTGCCTCCCCTTACAGCCACCTTGTGATGTGAGACAGAAGACTAATCACATCACTGATATCAGATTGCTAGAGTGTCAGAAGTGATGTGATCAATCGCATTTCATATTGGCAGAGACTTTGCTTTATCCCAGACATCAATGGATCAACGATTGAGGAAAACAATAATCAATAAGTCCTTAAGTGGCTAGTGTTTAGCAGAACTGTATTCAGGAAAAAAGATACTATCCCTTGAGTGGAATAACAATGTTATCATTACCACAATAACCACACACTGTCAGTGATAGTTTTCAGACACGCTGATGGCATAAGCGATTGCCAGACCAGAATGAGTATTATATCTCACTAGATGTCTTTGCTGTAAATTGGTGCTGCTGAAAGTGGCTTAATTGCAGCCCTCGTTATTCTGGCTGTGTTGATGAGCACCTCACTGTTTAATACTGTTATGACCATTTCTTGCTGTCTTTCAACACTCTAGGAACCCACAGTTTGAATAGAATATAGCACCATTTGTGCACACACCAATATATGTTTATACACCCTTCAATAACCAAGCAGTGTGCTATATACAATAAACACTAACGTGCACAGTCACAATGATTACATATTCACATATGGATCTCTCTCTCTCTCTCTCGCTCTCTCTCTCTCTCTCACACACACACACACTGTGCTAGACACTCATTGAAACATCTCACACTCACATGGTTGTATCCTGAGGAGGATAATTAGGATTAGAGGTTCAAAACCTCAATTATGCACCTATGTGAAGTGCATCAGAGATGCTTTGTGATGTGCAGCTGGCTTTGTGAACTTCCACATAGCCCCAGCCGCACTTCTCCAGCATGACACATCGCATCAAGGCTGAACATCTCTCTCTCTCCCCCTCCCTCTTACACATACACACACACACACACACACACACACACGTTCACATTCAAGAATAGAGACTAGCAGTGTAACAGCTCCTCTGATGACTCTATTGCTGTGGTGATACTATAAAGTATTCATGAAACCTATCATTCCTGCTATTCTTAGCCAACAATGATGTATGGCCCATCTTGGCCATTTACCTGGCAGCTATCTGTCTCTGAGTTGTCAGTATTAAATGGACACAGTGGACAGACATGTGACAGCCATATACTGAGAACGACTAAGTGCCATAGTGTATTTAGGAATAGCTTCCCTCTCTTGAAATTTCAGCCAGCTGTAGTCCTGAAGCTACAAACCTCAGATCAAGAAATCTTCAGATTAAGACATAATATTGCTAGTGATTTATTTTACCTATTAAAACATAAAACATAAAACATTATTAAAACATAATAAAAAAAAAACCTGTTAATTTGTAATAAAGTTATAAGAGCTAGACAAGTATTTTATGAAACCGAATTTTGTTAAATGAGTTTTATGTACAAGAAGCAGTGTCATTAAACTGGTGTAATCAAATGCTCTTGTATATTGTAATATTTCAAAAGATTCAAACTGTTAACTACAAATGTCTGAAATAAAAAAGAATTCATATAAAATTTTGATTTAAACTAAAGCTACAGAGAGTATCGTTTAATACTGAAGACAGACATTTAGGCTATTCCTTTTTTGCCTGACTCCTCTACTTTTTCAAATGTTTGGCATGGGAAAGAGTTATAGATTATTGGCTACTAACATGTCACTCTGTCTTATAAGTGCTCCCTCTACTGGAGGACCCTGATAATCACATATGATGGTGACCACTGTACCTTTTTGCAGTGATGTGCTTGCCAGGCTTCAACACTTCCAAATGTATAATACATTTGAGAAGTCAAACAATTCAAATCTACTTGAAAATAACATTGAATATGTGCTCATATTGTCTTTTTTTAGTCTATAGAACTGAACAGAAAGGCTAAAAGTAAGATCCGTCTGTAAGCATTTCACGACATGGGGTACACAATAAAACCTTAAACCATTGTCCTGTGTGCATAAATATTAAAACATAGTGTTTATACATTATAAAACCTTTCACTCAAATCATGAGGAGATTCTCCAGGGTTCACACCAATGTACTTATGACAGGACACTTAGAAGAAAAACAGATGTAGGTAAAAGGGACCTACAGATATATTTATATATATTTATTAAAGGTACATTAACCAACCATAATAAAGTACTACAGAATTGACATCAACACAATCAGCACTAGAGAAGGGCAAGAAGAAAATATACACCTGAAATAATGAAGGGACGCAGCTTCATTTGCATCCCGGAGAACCGTTCTCCTAAATATCTACTTTTCCCTTTCTCTACATTGGTCAGTCCCTTTTCTGTCTTTCTTTTGTTTTTGTTTCTTTTTTCTTAGGTCACATACAAATGACCGTCTTTTAGGCACTTAAGTTTTCCTACAAAACCCATCTTTGGTCACATAAACTGCTCTTTAGGGTTCCATGGTGTTCTATGGTTACAAGTCTTGCTTGGGTAAACAGTTAAAATTCATTTAAACCTATATCTAAGCACAGTGTTACTAAAGATTTTGGCAGTAAGGCCAGATTTAGAAAGTGGACAAAAACATCAGGGCAAGACAGCATAAGGGACTTCAAGTCAACATACAGTAAGGTATAATACTTCACAAATTTAAATCTAGGACCTCACAAAAAAAGGGAAATCCACAAGTTGTGAACAATGACATAAGTTTATATTAATCCTTTAAAAGATCTACATCAACAACTTATACTTTGCATATAATCTATATATAGCTGTTACTTGTATTTACGTGTTTATGCAGTTGGCACAAACTCTTAGTACTCTGTACGTTGTTATACTTTTTTCTTGGAAAAATAGATGTGTTTTTGTTACTAACATATAAAAAAATTCCTGATAAGTAGATATTTTCACACGTGCATCCATATGAGGAACCCAGTGTTTCCCCCATGCCTTCGGCTGCTTGAAACGGTCACTTCCTTTGAGGCTGAATATGCGTCATATGGTAAATAAAATCCAAACTGTGTATTCTTCAGTCCATAAAGTTGACTTTGCGCATCACAGATGCTCAAAAGACACATACATGCATCAATAAAACATTTCTCTCTCTTCATCACTAGATCATTGGATTCCAGTACAACTCAAGTCCTCATGTGGTGAAATCTGGCAGTAACATTTTCAGTGACAACATTTTGCTGTCCTCTACACAGTTTTTGACATCAATCCAAAAACATAATTTACATTCTGGACACACAAACTAATGACAACACAGCCAATGACAATAAAAGGCTGAAGAGATACAGACATTTAACTTTCACACTAAATTTCACACTGGTTTACATCTGCAATCAATCATGCAGCTGGTAGGAATCAGCGTGGAACTGAACCATGAGTCATAGACTACTTAGAGTTGTTTCTAAAAACATACAATAGGAATAAATTGAATACACCCCTCATAAACCCATTATAAACACGTCATAATACTATATAGAATCTCTGCAGACTCCCTGGAAGATCTGCAATTAAAGCCTCACCCCTCTAAAACCCTACATTTTTGCATGTAATTTAAATGGTTATTGACGGAAAATCATTTGTAATGTGGACTGGAGTTTCTTACATAAATTTTCTTGATACTTTCAAACAAAAATTGAAAATTTAATTGGCCATTGGACACAAATAACTATATCTAACAGTGTCACTGCTTCAGAATTACCACTTTAGTGCAGCTTAATTCAATTCTTTCTTTCTTTTTTTTTTTTTAACTGTTTTTGTGTTTAACCCTAACAACTGCTAAATGCTAAAATATTCCTTATAGTCCCTTGACCAGCTTAGCAAATTAAGCCTGAAGTTTACATTTTATAGGCTTTATACACAACAGAAGGAAAATACTCCAGGTAATTTGCATTCATTCCTTCTAACTTTCTCACCTTCACTAAGCCCTGTGTTTCTAAAGCCCACCTTTCAATGTGTCAGACACATTTATTATTGGTATCTGGAGGCTTTGCTTTATCACATTTGTTACTAATGTTTTCATGTATTTAGTTTCCACTGATCATCATCTGTATTGATCCCAGCAAAGTATGATTTTGAATCCAGGAACAGATGTGTCTCCGTAGAATTGCACTGTAAGCCCAATGGTAGCCCAAACCACTGTCACTCCCTGATTTACAGTCAGAACACTTTTTTTTTTAATATAAATTGAAAGCACTCAGAATAGGGTTTTATTCAATTAGGGCTTGCTGTCATGCTGAGGATTTTATTTGTGGTGGCCATTTTAGGTTGCAGGAGGTTATATTTCTGCCCAGTAGCAGCTTCCCATGCGTACATCATGCCCACTGCTAAACCAGCCCAGTTTGCATGTGTATATGTAGAGGATATGGGTGATATATAATTGGGGACTGCCCATTGGCAATGTAGTAGTTGCTGAAGTTGTGGTCGGCCATATATGGAGCAGGCTGGTAGTAGCAGGTGACATTGTTGGTGTTGGGTATGATGTTCTGCTCCCCCAGGACTTTGAGAGCCAGGATGGTAATCATATTGAGTGTTTGCCGTCGTTCATGGCCCATCAGGCACACAGTGCTCTCATTGACCACCCGCCGTAGTGTCATTAAGTAATCGTACTTGCTTTTCTCCTCTCCAATGAAATGGTTTCGTAGATAGGACTCAATCTTCCTTTGTTGCTCATTCACATCTGGAAAGTCAATAAAGAAACGTGAACACATATAACGCTCTAGAGTTTTAATTTCTGTCTCACTGGCAGGTTTGAAATCTCTAACCAGTAGGTTGCTGTACTTGAGCAAGCCACCACCCCGGATCTCCTCTGGATTGCGTGTTGCAATTAGCCTGTAACGCAGGTGGTCCATGGCTTGCTCAAAATCTCCATACATGCTTTCTGCCACTACTGTGACAGAAGGAATTTCTCTGGGAGTAGGGAGGGGCGATTTAGTGGATATGGAGTCAGGTAGATTTGAATCCTCTGAAGTCTCTACAGGGGTCACTAACTCTAGTTGAATATAAGGTTCTAGAACCCCAGCCTGTGATATGGAAGGATGTACAGGCTGTGGTGATTCTACAGAAGGTTCCACAACCTGAGATAATACTTCTGGTGGTTCTGGAGTTTGAATCAATGCTGCAGAAGACCTTGATCCCTCTGAAGAACATGTGGAAGATTCCAAAACATTTGATGGCCAGACAGAATATACTTCATTTTTAGACATTGATATTGGAGGTTCTAGAAGACATGATGATATTTCAGGTGATTTGGAAAAGCCTTTTTCTAACACAGAGGACTCTTGAGCCTGTTGGGGTATCAATATAGGTGGTTCTAGAAGGTGTGATGTTAAAATTGAAGACTCTAGAGTCAGTGTGCCAGGTACATTAGGTTCCTGAGGCAATAGACATGATATGGAGGGTTCAGGAACTGGTGATGAAATAATAGGAACCCCAAAGCCCTGGTCAGTGGTTTCTACCTCTCCTGAATCAATAGCAAGATTTGTAGACAGAGGTGTTCCTAACTTGGAGGAAGCATCTACTGTATGAGTAACAGTTTCTTGGGACTCTGAATATTCTTGAGCAGACTCAGCAGTTTGGGTAGCAAGCTCAATATTCTCTTTGTATGAAGAGTTTGGATAGACGGACAAGCTATCGTCTACCTCTACTATAGGCTGACAGTTGATCTGAATAATTGGTCTCACTGGCTGAGAGCATGTTTTTGTCAGAATCTCAGGAAAAGGTTGAATGGTCATGTTTTGGTCCTTTTGGGCAGTAAAGGGTTTAGGGTTCAGGAAAGAATGATTAGTAGTTTCACCAGTCTCTGGCTCTGAAGTCTCTATATGTGTTTGAACATTTTTTTCTGGGGACGATGGTATGGAAAGCATCTCCTCTGAGTGTGTACCATTCTCCTGGGCTGAAACACTAAAGGCTGTTGTGGATGTATCTAATATTCTAAGCACTGAGTCTTTGTCATGTGAAGAACTGGATATTGACTCCAAGCAGTTAGTGGAATGCTCTGCCAATTCTACTTGCATATGTGTTGATTCTTTTGGGTCACTTACATTGAGGGGATGGCTGACAAGCTGAGAAGATTTAACTGTTGAGTCTTTTAGGACTAATTTGCTTGCTAAGTGTGGCACACATGTGACCTTCCTAGACATTTTCCTGGGGGGTTTTGGTGAGGAATGCTTAAGAACAACCATTTGTGAACTTCGACTAGTTTTCTTGGCAGGAGGTGGTAAAGAGTACTCATTATTTGAGTCCACTGGTGTGTTTTGTGTAAGAAGGGTGATAGGAGGAAGCTGGAATGTAGATCGTCCACTGAGAACCATGGCTTCAGTGTTTTTTTCTGTAGTTTGCATTGGCTCACCTACTGTGTTTGTATGCTCCTTTTTAGATACAGATTTAACACTGTCTGAATATGCAGCTAATATGTTTTCTCTCTCTTTATACCCCTCCGCATGGACACATGCTTGAGAATCTGACAGCTGTATGTCACGCTGTATGTTTTTATTTTTCTCAACGACCACCTGTTCACTTTCTAGCTGTGAGTTAATGTTTCTGCTTGAATGTATCTCTCGCATTTCATTTGTTTGCATAAACCGATTTTGATTAAGCTCATCTATTTTATTCATATGCACTGATCTTGTTTCAGACAGTTCTGATACATCTTCCATAGCTTCAGTCATTGTTATAGATTCACTCATCTCCTCATTTTTTTCCTTACGGATTGTTTCAACAGTTGTTTCTTCCATGGAAGATTTGTATTGGTCTTCCATCATAACTCCTTCATTGTGGCACACATCATGCAAACTGTTCATGTCCTTATTTTCACCTGACATGTTAATATCTGTTTCATTGCAGCTCTCTGTACCAGCAGAGGTGATTTGCTCATGCAATGTACCTGACTGCAAGTCAGTGCTCTGAATCATGGAAGCCTCCTGTTCCTTCTCCTTGAGTTGTGCAGCCTCCCTTCTCTCAGCCTCAAGGTAGGACTCTAACATAGTATCCAAGATTATCTGAAAGGAATCTACGCTGAATTCAAACTGCCGTCGCAGAGAGCTGACAAACTTGAGTTCCACATTCTTACCACTGTTGTTGGAGAGTGAGATGAGGCTCCATCGGTCGTACTCAGTAAAGACTTTGACCATTTTCTGTACATAAGCCTCCTTCATAGTGAGAGCTGTGATTTTGTCCTTGTTAACTCCTTGTGGCAAAAAGTCCAGGAGGCACCCCAGAACCACTTCTTTTATGATCTGAAAGTCTTCCTGTTTAGGAAGTTCCACACCAAAGATAATGTCTAAGTCCTTATAACTAGTGCCATTCTCCTTGACTAGAACATGACTTGCTGTGGATCCATTAAGACGGACGTCCCTAACCTTGATATTCTTAGAAACCAGTCTGTCTCTGACGACATGAATGATGTCCTTGGGCTTAATCTTCAAGGTGGGAAAGTTGCCCCTGCCATGAATGGGAATGACCTCTGTGAGAACCTGATCGAGAGTCTCCACTTGCTCCTGTGTTAGATTATGGAACCGCCGATCATCCTTCAGTTCCATCATATTCTGCAGGACTGGGGGAAAATAAAGAAATAGGAAGACAAAATGAGATAGAAACATAAAGAAAACAATAGAGGAAAATTGAGATTATTACAATGCACAATTGCTAAGAGTCTCCTAAGTGCAGGCATTGAATGTGCACATAAAACCGCATGCTACTCCGTTCTCATGAAATGAAATGGGCTACACCAGAACATTTATACATATATATATATATATATATATATATATATATATTCTTTCCTCTTTTCATATGTATTTCTGTGTTATGAGAGGTGTTATGTGCTTTGTCAGTTATGTTTGAAATGAACCAGTAATGATCTAAACTGAATATAATTAGCTGTCAATATTGTAATTGGTTGGTTGCAGATGACTCAAAACAGCAAACAGAATTTTTGCTGGAAAATTTGGAAAATTTGTGCTACCTGATTTTTACAGTAGTGACAGTGTTGCAAACATGTTTGGACTTCAGACTGGTCTGGACAGAGACAATAGTGCGACGTGGAATAGTCATTTTAAAGCAACAAAGCTAACAATAGATTGCCCCAGGCTCTCCCTCTATAGCAGATGCTGCAAATTTATGTAATTTTTTTGGTATTTGACCAAAATGCTTTTGCCTTTTCTGAATGGGTAAGAAGAACATATACCCCTCTTTGTCGCAAGCTATCTCCAAAAGATGACTCATTCTCTGAGGTAAAGGACTGTATCATTTTTTGCAGCCTTTTGGGTGGGGAATCTTCATTGTGTTTAGTTAAAAGAAGAAAAATCTGTAAATTATGAATGAAAGTTACTACATTTTGGAAGAATGGAAAAATAAACTTGCAACATTGGCTCATTCAGTCTAAGCCAGACAGTGGCTATTGATTTTCTCTCTACCAGAGCTAACAGGGTTAATCTGAGTGACTCACTGCCATGTATTAATCATCTTAGTGCCATTAATTAAAAAAATGTATAATTATGAAAAGCAAAATGTGGAAGGGGAAGAAAAACACATGCACATGCACCAAAGTGTGTGTGTGTGTGTGTGTGTGTGTGTGGCAAACTGAGCAAAATGTGCTATGCCTCAAAAAAACAAACCATGACAATAAGTATTATATAACATAAAAAGCAGATGGTTAGTGTACCTAAGTCAAAAAGTAGGTGAAAAAAAGGTAAAAGCTTAAAAACTTTATTAGAGATTGTTTTAATTAAATGACTACTCACTGTACGTAACACAAATTGAAATAAATAAGCAGATTGAAGTGGCATCACTGGAATTTGCAAGTGCTATAAAAGCTCCAGGCAGCAGTTCTGTGTCACAGTAAAGCAAGCTTTTATAGAAAAAGCCCCAGTTTCCACGACTTTTCATGAGGATAACTGAAGGGTCGACCACTGAGGTTGAAATGAAATGTGAATTCTTATTTGATTTCTGTTTTTTTTTAAATATAATACATTTATAAAATAATAAAATATTATTTTTAAAAAAGGTCAAAACTTGGATCCTTCAGGGTTCTTCAACTGTCCCTCTGAGGGAACCCTTAAAAGGTTCTATGTAGTAGTATGTGCTTCCCATTAGAAATCTCTAAACTAGAATCTGTTAAGGAAGATTAGAACCTTTAACTATACAAAGAACCTCTTAAAAGAACCTTTTTCCTAAGTAGCCATAAATAAATTCATTAAAAATGACAATCTATCTAATGCAACCTATAACCATGATATTTTTTCTGCATATTCTCATTTCTTTAGGGGAAATCATCTGTTTTCTGTTATCTTCTAATACTTAAAAAAAATGTGGGTTATTCATTAAATTCAGACTCCCTCATAAGCTGTATTTCATTTATTGTTCAGTGTGTATGCTTGCCCACGTTGCTTTGCGCAAACAGTGGGGGTGGCTTCTTTTCCAGCTGCCTTCAACTGATTTCACAAGACAATCTGCTCCATCGCGCAATAATGAAGTCAATGGGTGACCACAAGACATGAAGAAGAGGGATGAAGTATGGTGATGGTGTGGGGGAGGGGACGTGACGTCAGCAGGTCCCACAGTCGTGATGGAGCTCTATGGGTCCCAGAGTCTGATCAGCAACTTTACGCATGACACCATCAGGCTCTTTCCATCTTAACCATTCCTCCGAGATACCCTGAACATCTCAGGCTATTCTGTGCCGTGTCACTGGAATATGAAAGACACAATAATAGCTAGTGGTAGCGTTTGTTTTGCTTCTACACCCCTCGCCTCCCCGCCCCTCTCCTCCCGCAAACAAGCCGGGGTGAGTCATAGCTGAGGAAAAAAAAAGAAACTGCACCCAGATGCGCTTTCGTGCCCGACTTCAATCCCTCCTCATTTCCAAAAGCAAATATGAAATGCTTTTTACTGATCATTTACTCTCAGATTATACTTTGGCTTGAGAAATGATTCGTGGTTGTTTGTTTGGCACAAAGTTAGG
>CM040460.1:10474055-10501471 GCA_022758105.1 Pangasianodon gigas | reverse complement strand
TCTCTCTTCCATACTCCTACTCAGATTCGTGCTTTTTTTTTTTTTTTTTTTTTGGACATTTCTTATCAGCTGCAGTGGACAATAACAGCCCACGCTTAGGATTGTGTACAGCTCGGGCTAACCCGTGTCACGTGATCTGATTAGTGAACGCAGCCCCTTTCACTAGTGAGGGTAATCATTATGGGATGGCCTACATCCCAACCTTAACACTGCTCATGCTACAGAACACCATAATTGGTAGAGATGATTTCACAACAAACATGCTCTTGTAGGTGTAATATAACAAAAGCTGCCTAAGTATTTATAGGTGAATTAAAATAGATAGCTTATTAGGTCTTAGCAATACAGGGAATAGTTTTTGGTTGCTTAAATTGCAATGATTAAAAATATTCTCAAGTTAAAAAAATAAAAAATAAAATAAACATCCTGATATAGCTCTAGTCATTGCGCACGGTGAATGCTAAGAGCAAATTTGCTAGGTAGATGAAAGATCAATTTACTCGTTTCCAAAAATAAAAACGACGTCACTAGACTTGTACCGCCACGGACAGGGAACAGAGTGTGTTAAAAATAATGTCAGCATGCCATCCCGATTGCCCGTGACGTCAAAGGAGCACGCCTTCGGAGGCGTGACCGCGAGCGCTGCGCGTCGCCAGGGACGTCACAGTGTAGCCGGAAGTAGCGGACGCTGCCTTGTTGTCAGGGAACATCAAAACAAGACGCCGCCGCGCATCTTCAAGCACTTAACGTTATCTGAACCACTGACACATGAGGCTGGTTCATTAACGGTTACTGGAAATATCAGCTGAAGATTCAGACATGTCAAGTATGGAAAGTATCCTTCAAAGCATCTTGAATTATTTACTTTGTTATCTCTAGCTGCCTGCTGTGTAACTGTGCTGTTAGTGTTCATTTCTTCATTCATGAGCTGAAGGTGGTTACTTAACGCTAGCTACATAGCTAGATCACTCTGTAACCTTTAGCTATGATGGAAATCCTGCAATGACATGGCAACATTTGTGAAATAGGTACTGTCTTTTGCCCTCTTTACCCATATGCCTGTGATTCCTTGTGGAATAAATACATGAATAAGTGCTTGCAGTGTAAAATTCAACTGAAACTGCTAACATTTCTCCTTTACCCTGGGTCAAAATATATAGTGGAATAATGGAAAGGCACTGTAGTGTGCGTACAGATCTCTAGAGCCCTGTTTTGGATTCAGAAACTGTCCCTTGATGAATGGCAAATGGTGTGTTTGAGTGTGCACGGAGACTCAATAAATTTTAATTTTGTTAGCTGCAAAAGGTGTCTGGTGTAGTAATTTTCAGTGCAAAATATCAGCTGTGTGGACAGTAGTTTCAGTTTCCGAAAGATCCTTAACCTTAAATCACAGAACATCTTTTCAACCTCAAGTTCGCCGCCAAAGAGCTGGAACGTAATGCAAAGAAATGTGACAAAGACGAGAAGGCTGAAAAAGCTAAAGTGAAAAAGGTAAGACTTTTTAACTCTGTTTTAAGCCACATGGTCTATGTTTTTCCATTTCCAAAATTATGCCAGGGATATTTAAAAGCAACAATCTGTGTCAAAATTTTGACATACAGTATGTTATTATGTCTACTAACATATCCAATGGGTAGGTTGTAAGGTATGCCAACCTTGTAGATTCATTCATTGTAAGTACTGTGTCAGTCTGTAAATACAGAATTACTGTAGTCCATCTGTTTCTAAACACAATTTGTCAACCCCTGTTATATTCCCTACCCGACCCCATCAATAGAAAGGGTCCACTGTAGGACCACTGCTGAAAAGATATTATTCGGACTGTTCTCAGCACAGCAGTGAAACTGACATACTAGTGACATGGTAGTGTGTTTTGCGCTGCAGTGTTGCTCGCTTTTCTAAACACATCAGCGCCACTGCTGAGTTAAGAATAGTCAGCCAAGCAAAAATATCCAACAAACAATAGTCCTGTGATCACAAACTAACACCATTGATAGGCTCGAAGAGAGTTAACACAAATTGTATATGGACAAATACAAGCTATAGTGTCTAACTGTACACCTATAAGGTTTAACAACAAAATACACTATATGGCCAAAAGTATGTGGAACTTAAACATCACACTCATATGTGGATCTTCCTCAAATTGTTGCCACAAAGTTTGCAGCACACAGTTGTTTATAATGTCTTTGTATACTGTAGAATTAAGATTTCATTTCACTGGGGACCCAGCCCAGACATGTTCCAGCATGACAGCACCCTTGTGCACAAAGCGAGGTCCATGAAGACATGGTTTGCTAAGGTTGATATAGAAGTACTCGAGTGGCCTGCATAGAGCCCTGACCTCAACCTCACTGAACACCTTTGTGACGAATTGGAATGCGGACTGAGCACCAGGCCTCCTCGCCCAATCTCAGAACCTGACCTCACTAATGCTCTTGTGGGTGAATGACCAAATCCCACAGCCACAGAAAGCCTTCCCAGAAGAGTGGAGGTTATTATAACAGCAAAGGGGAGACTAAAACTGAAATGGTATGTTCAGCAAACACACATGGGTGTGATTGGTCAGGTGTCCACAAACTTTTGGCAATATAGTGTATGTGTGTTTAATAAACTGTGATTGTAGTTGGGTCTCTAATCAGCTACCCTATGGCAATCATGCCAAGGAGAAAGTAAATAATTTGTTTCAAGAACATATGTGCATTGCACGCAAAGCTGTCTGGTATTCATAACTGACCTGAAGGTAACTCACAGGCTTCTAAATTGAATTCACTGTCATTAAATTTTAACCAGTGCAAAGATGCTGCAATTGTATGTTCTGTTTTTAGGCTATACAAAAAGGTAACATGGAGGTAGCACGTATACATGCTGAAAATGCAATCCGACAGAAGAATCAGTCAATCAACTTTCTCCGCATGAGTGCTCGAGTAGATTCAGTGGCTGCTCGAGTCCAAACTGCTGTTACCACTGATAAGGTAAGAACCAATCCAATTAACTACTAGTTTTTTATCTTTAATAGTTTATATTTTATTATAAGCTCATAATTAAATTTTTGGCTAAAATAAGCCACAGAACGTATTAGGATTCCTCATATCAAAAGAAATTAAATCTCTACATTACTGAATGTTTCCAAAAATGTTAATCTTAGTGTTTATTTGAAGTATGAATAGAACTACTATAAGACACAGACACAAATTGAAACATGCCCTTGTTGAGAGTGACATCTACCTGTGAGTTTGAGAAACTGTTTTTACTGGCAGGACCATGGATGGAATTTTTTTTAACCGTACCAATGCATTTGTTGAGTTTTTTTTTTTTTTTCCCAGGTCACCAAGTCCATGGCAGGTGTGGTTAAGTCTATGGATGCTACACTGAAGAGCATGAACTTGGAAAAGGTAAAATGGTAATAAATAGATCTGTTCCTTGGATACAAATCTGTTCTAACCTCGTCTTGCACATTCTCTGTGACAAGCATTGTTACAATGTAATGGGGGAAAAAGACTCCTATTAAGACGCTTGGTTAGTTTGGATTATTAAGTCCTTAAAAGAAAAATCCACCCTGAATCACTTGCATATTAATCTTTATATAATTAACATATGATCTTCAGTGGTGCCCAAGATTTATTTTGTAATGAAATTCTGAATGGACTTTTTTTTAGCTTATATTTCTTTCATGACATGTTGGTCTATTTTCACTTTGCATTCTGGAGCTCTGTTTGAGATCATTGAAATCTTTTCTCTTATTAAATGCCATTGTACCTGTGCTACCAATGTGAGGTCAGGGCAGCACAGAACCACTAACATCTCACAGGAATAATGACAATACATTACCATCCAACAAATTATCACCATAATCGCTGAGCACATCACAAATATATCAATATAAACATATTTAATGTGTTTCAGGGTGGAGTTTTCCTTCAAAACAACCTTAGGTTAGAAGTATATAGCACAACATAGTGCTAGTAACAATATATAACACAACACAAGACATGTTACACAGTGTTTACTATATGTATATAACACTTCAATACAAGTTCCTGTTATTAAACTTCAAACTCAGTCATTTATGACAAAGTAATTTTTCATCACTTTTATACAGTGTAAAGTGCTGCTAGAAAGTTTGTGAACCCTTTATAATTTTCTGTATTTCTGCATAAATTTGACCTGAAATGTGATCAGATCTTCATCTAAGTCCTAAAACTAGATAAAAAGAACCCAGTTAAACAAATGATGCAAAAACATTATAATTTTTACATTTATTTATTGAGCAAATTTATCCAGCATTAAATATCTTTGTTGGAAAAAGTATGTGAACCCCTAGGAGTATGAGTTAATTTAAAGGGGTAATTGAAGTCACGTGTTTCCATCAAGGGGATGGCAATCAGGCTCGAGTTTAGCCCTCCCATGTTTCAAGAACATAAACATGGGTCTTCACTATCAAAGTCTGGTCTTCACCACACAGGTTTATGGAAGTCTGCCTTGCTGTGATCAAAGGAGATTCCTGAGGACCTCAGAAAAGAGTTATCAATGCTCACCAGGCTGGAAAAGTTTAGGCCTCCACAAATCCACTGTGAGGCAGATGATATACAAATGGAGGAAATTCAGCACCACTGTTACTCTTCCAAGGAGTGGTCGTCCAGCAGAAATCACTCCAAGGGCACGGCGATTAATATTAAGAGAAGTCAAAAGAACCCCAGGGTAAAATCTAGGGACCTACAGGCCACTCTTGCATTGAGTAGTGTCAATGTTCATGAGTCCACCAACAGACCAAGACTTAACAAGAACCGTGTGCATGGCAGGATAGCAAGCAGGAAGCCACTACTCTCCAAAAAGAACACTGCTGCCCGTCTGAAGTTTGCTCAAGACCACGTGGATAAGCCAGAAGCCTACTGGATGAATGTTCTGTGGACAGATGAATCCAGAATAGAACTTTTTGCTTTAAATCAAAAGCATTATGTTTGGTGAAAACCAAACACTGCATTCCAACATAAGCACCTCATATAAACCATGAAGCATGGGGGAGGCAGTATCATGGTTTGGGGCTGCTTTGCTGCCTCAGGTCTAGGACGGCTTGGCATTATTGATGGACCTATGAATTCTGGATTGTACCAGCAAATTCTATAGGAGAATGTCAGGGTATCTGTCCATGAACTGAAGCTTAACCTTAAGTGGGTCATGCAACAAGACACTGACCCTAGGCACACCAGTTACTCTACAAAGAAATGGTTAAAGCAGAAGAAATTTAACATTTTGGAATGGCCAAGTCCAGACGTTAACCCAATAGAAATTTTCTGGCAGGACCTAAAAAGAGCAGTTCATGCAAGGAAGCCCACCAACAGCACTGAGTTGAAGCAGTTTTGTAAGGAGGAATGGGCCAAAATTCCTTCAACCCATTGTGCAGGATTGATCACCAGTTACCGTAAATGTTTGTTATTCCTGTTCAAGGGGGTCACATCATTTACTGAAGGCAAAGGTTCACACAGTTTTTCCGACAAAGATATTTAATGTTGGATAATTTTGCTCAATAAATAAATGTAAAAACTATAAAATTTTTTGCTTTTACATAGCCTTACAAGTTCCAAGATGTATTATAATGTCTTATCATAGTGAATACTATGATACATTCACTGAGCACTTTATTAGGAACACTATGCTGGAATATAATACTGGGCAGTGCTCCATTTGTTCTCAAAACAGCTTCAGTTCTTCGTGGCATGGATTCCACAAGATGTTGGAAACATTCCTTTGAGATTCTGGTCCATGTTGACATGATTGCACCATGCAATTCCTGCAAATTTTTCAGGTGCACTTTCATGCTGTTAATCCCCCGTTCTGGCACATCCCAAAGGTGTTGTACTGGATTCAGATCTGGGAAGGCAACTGAAGAACATTGAACTCATTATCATGTTCATAAAACCAGTTTGAGATGACGTTTGCTTTGTGACATGGTGCATTATCATGCTGGAAGTAGCCATTAGAAGATGGGTAAATTGCTGTCATAAAAGGAGGCACATGGTCAGCAACAATACTCAAATAGGCTGTGCCCCAGAGTGTGCCAAGAAAACATTCCCCACACCATTACACCACCTCCACCAGCCTGGACTGTTGACACAAGGCAGGTTGGGTCCATGGATTCATGCTGCTGGCACCAAATTCTGACCCCACCACTGTGTGCCTCAGTAGAAATCGAGATTCATCAGATCAGGCTACGTTCTTCCAGTCTTTGGAAATGTCAAATGTCCAGTACTGGTGAGCCTGTGCCCGCAACAGCCTCAGCTTTCAGTTCTTGGCTGACAGAAGTGGAACCCGATGTGGTCTTCTGCTGTTGTAGCCTACCT
Source organism: Pangasianodon gigas (assembly GCA_022758105.1). NCBI lineage: Eukaryota > Metazoa > Chordata > Actinopteri > Siluriformes > Pangasiidae > Pangasianodon > Pangasianodon gigas. The sequence goes on along the minus strand of CM040460.1, from coordinate 10,495,130 downwards.
GCCTCAAGGTTCAACGTGTTGTGCATTCTGACATGCTTTTCTGCTCACCACAACTGTAAAGAGTGATTATCTGAGTCACTGTAGCCTTTCTGTCTGCTCGAACAGGTCTGGCCATTCTCCGTTGACCTCTCTCATCAACAAGGCATTTCGGTCCACAGAACTGTCACTCACTGGATGTTTTTCTTTTATTGCATCATTCCGAATAAACTCTAGAGACTGTTCTGAGTGAAAATCTCAGGAGATCAGCAGTTATACACCACCCCGTCTGGCACCAACAATCATGCCACGATTAAAGTCACTGAGATCACATTAGATAATTGCATGAAAGGGTAGGTGTACAGGTGTTCCTAATAAATTGTTCAGTAAGTCTATGTAGCCATTGTTTTGCAAAGACTTTTCAGAATATTATAATGCATTTTGGAAGCTTGAGAGGTCCATTAGCACTTTCTAATAACAAAATCTAATCTATTCAAAATGACTGGCAGCTTATGTGTTGTCCTGCATAGGTTTCCTCTCTTTTGGACAAGTTTGAGCGCCAGTTTGAAACATTGGATGTGCAGACAGCACAGATGGAAGACACTATGGGCAGCACAACCACACTGACCATGCCTCAGGTACTGCAGCCGATCACATCAGATGCACGTAGCTGATTTTACAGTCGTGTCCGTAAGTATTTGGACAGTTGCACAATTTTTGTAATTTTGCCTCTGTACACCACCACAATGAATTTGAAATGAAGCAGTCAAGATGTGATTGAAGTGTAGACTTTCAGTTTTAATTCAAGGGGTTTGACAAAAATATTGCATTAACCATTTAGGAATTACTGCCATTTTTTAGAGTCCCCCCATTTTCACAGGCTCAAAAGTAATTGGACAGACTAACATAATTATAAACATGAGGATTATTTTTAATACTTGGATACAAATCCTTTGCAGTCAATGACTGCCTGAAGTCTGGAACTCATGGATATCACCAAATGCTGAGTTTCCTCCCTTGAGATGCTTTGCCAGGCCTTTACTGCAGCCACTTTCAGTTGGTGCTTTTTTGTGGGTCTTTCTGCCTTCAATTTTGTCTTCTGTAAGTGATGAGCAGCTCAACTGGGTTGAGGTCAAGTGACATTTAAGAACATTCCATTTCTTTGCCTTAAGAAGCTCTTGGGTTGCTTTTGCCTTATGTTTTTGGTCATTATCCATCTGTACTGTGAAACGTTTTGCAGCATTTGACTGCATCTGAGCAGAAAGTATAGCTCTATACACTTCAGGATTCATCCTGCTACTTCTATCAGCAGTCACATAATCAAAAAACACCAGTGACCCAGTTCCATTAAAAGCCATACATGCCCATGCCATAACACTGCCATGTTTGACAGATTTAGTGCCCACTTTGCTGTTATAATAACCTCAAATCTTCTGGAAAGGCTTCCCACTAGACTTTTGGCCAAATTATGTAGTTGCACTATTCAGTTTTTTTTTTTTAAAGAAAACTTGCCAGAAAGGTTCATAGAGCATCTGGTTGAGACTAGAGGTATGCAACAAGGAACTAGGGATGTAATGAAAAAGATACGCAAGCAGGAAGCAGTTTAAATTTCATATGAGTGAGTGGTCAGACATGAAGCTTGTGGACATGACCAAGAGGTCATATATGAAGTTCACAGGACACCGAAAGACGACATTCAATAACAAGAATACGGGTCAATGCATGATACATTTACAAGGTTCATTCATTCATGCTTAGTAACTACCTAGTCAGGTTTGCAGTGGTTTGTATTAAGCTATTAGTTTGTTTTATATTTTGGAAAATAGAGACAATTACATTAGTTGGAAAATATTGCGAGTGGGTACAAACAAAAATAATAATTGCAAGATTAATAAATATGGGATTTGACTGATGTTGCACAGTGCTGCCAGTGCTGGCATTTCTACCTCTAGGTTTTTTAAGCAGTGTTTTCCAATGTTTCTGGGGGCATAGTGGTAGGGTTCATATTTAATTCCAAAAAACCCTTCCAGTTTTGGCCATGCCAAACTTCACATTTGAATCCAAATATAGATACATTGTGATACACCCCTGATTTACGTACACAAAATTGAATGAGTGCTCATATAAATAGAATTCATCTGAATGGATTCTCCCAAGTGGCCCAACGTTTGCCCTAACATTGGGAGATCACGAGTTCAAATCTCGATGATGCCACAGCCATCAATGACCGAGAGTCAAGAGAGCAAATCTCAGGGTGGAAGATTTCCTATCCTGTCAATCACAGCAATGCTAGACAGTCGTGGGCGTCTGTAGAAGAGGGCAGTAGCGCTTTCCTCTGAGAGTGTTACACTGCCTTGTTACACAGCATTAGCAGCAGTTTGAAAAGATTCATGTGTTTCAGAGGAAGCAAATGTTTGCCCTCACTCTGCCAGCTTGATAGCTGTTGTGTGGTAGGTGAGAGTTAACTATAGTGGGTGGGAACTGGGAGATAACCAAATTGGGAAGAAAATGTGAAATAAATAAAAATAGAACACTAGAACACAAAATGTTTAACTTAGCAAATAAAGAATATAGAAAAAAAATCAGCTAATATTTCTGTTTATTAGCTTTGTTAAACAAATATAACATTATTAATTTATTATTTCAAGCATTTATTTCTAGAAAGAAGCTAAAATATCTGCCAGTAGAATAAGACAATTTCATGTAAGAAATGAGTAAATATGTCTAGAAATAGGCTTAATGGTCATATATTTGTTAAATAATAATATCATATTGAGCAAAATTAGAGATTATTCTCTAATAATATAACTTTTCCTTTATTCAAGATATCTTCACTTACTAATATATATATATATATATATATATATATATATATATATATATATATATATATATAATTTTTTTTTGCAGTGAATTCATGCATGCCTATAATTTGCTAAATCAAAATTTCATTGATAACAGGTTAACAGACAATCTGTATACATGTTTCTACAGAATGAAGTGGAGTCTTTAATGCAGGAAATGGCAGATGAAGCTGGGTAAGACATCTATACTTTTCTACTCTTTTTTGTGAATCTCCACAAATATGTTTTGTAATTATAATGGAATTGGAAAAATGTCAGCAGGACATTTTTTCAGCTCGATCATTATGTTTATTCAATCAGCCTATATTTTAGTGTTACTATAGCTCTTATTAAATCTGTCTCTAATTTGTATCATATAACATATTTTTATGTCATACACAAACATGGTAGGCTGATCAAGTCTTATTTATATCTGTGCTCTACACATGTCCCTAGTTTGTAGTTTGGCTTATAAGCTTAAAACTCTTGCACTCATTTTTTTAAAGAACACTGTTTTCAAAACAGTTGCAGAACTACACACCCTGTCCACCTTATTAGGAACACCTGTATACTTCTCCAGTTTGGGTGAGCTTGTTCCCATGATTCCTGTTCTTGGCTGACAGGAGTGGAACCCTATGTGGTCTTCTGCTGTTGTAGCCCATCCACCACAAGGGTCGATGTTTTGTGCATGCTGAGATGCTTTTCTGCTCACCACGGTTGTAAAGACTGATTATATTTATCCTTCCTGGCAGCTCGGAACAGTCTGGCCATTTTCCTCTGACTTCTCTTATCAACAAGTCGTTTCCACCCACAGAACTGTTGTTCATACAATGTTTTTTTGTTTTTCACACCATTCTGTGTAAACTCTAGAGACTATTATGTGTGAAAATCCCAGGAGATCAGCAGTTTCTGAAATACTCAAACCAGCCCATCTGGCACCAACATCCATGCCACAATCAAAGTCACAGAGATCACATTTTTTCTTCATTCTGATGTTTGATGCGAACATCAACTGAATCTCTTGAACTGTGTCTGCATTAGTTTATGTAGCCGCATGTGCTGCTGCCACATGATTGGCTGATTAGATAACTGCATGGATGTGCACGTGTACAGGTGTTCCAAATAAAATGGACAGCGATATGTATACACACACATTCATTGCGTGTGTATGTGTGTGTGCGTGTATGTGAGATATTGGAGAGAGTGGAGAACAGGAGGGATGGGCAAGACAGGATGGTATTGATCAAGCTATTGAGATAAATGGATGGCCAACATTGGTGGTAGCTCACATGCTGTTGCCTGCATCCTCCTCTCCGAGGCTATTGATAGCAGACAAGGTAGGCAATGATTGGGTGTGTGAATTGCTTCGAGAGCTCTGGCTGACTCTCAATTAGCCGCCTCTCTGGACCACATGCGCTGCTTGTTTATAACTAAATGTTAAAAAAAACATTCACTTCCTTCTTGCTTAGTCGCATTGCTTTCAGGAAACTTTCTTTTCCTTGCAATCTTTATTTTATTTTAGGTTACTTTGCTGAGGAGTGGTACAAGAGTTCTCTGCCATTGCTTCCATAAGTTCCATAAGACTGGAAGCAGTAATTCTAGTTCAGACAGTGCTTTTTGTTAATTCATAGCCTGAGCTTGTAAGGGCTGTAGAGATGGCAGGATACTACTTTTTCTTTTCTGAAACAATACTGACACCAATACTGAAAGCTTGACTATTGGTCAATATTTTTAACCAAGCTTTAAAATGAGCAAATTTTACTTCACTTCATTTAAGATGGCCATCAAAAATGACCATACTCAAACTGCTCAAACAATCTACTACATTGCAGGATGAAATATATGGCCACCAACATGACCTGCACAAACCTATACCTTTTTGAATTCACTGAAAACATTTGGGGTTGAGATCAAAAGATGAATATGAGATGATAGATCAGAACTTCAGCTTTCATTTCCTGATATTTACATCTAGATATGTTAAACAACTTACAGCATGGCACCTTTTGTTTGAACCTACTTGTTATTCAAGTGATCAAAAATACTGGAACATGTGACTGATACAGGTAGGTGCTTCTTGTTGCCCAGGCGTGCCCCGTTAGATTGATTGTTTAAACAATTAATAGCTCTGAATGTCTACTCTTGGTTTGAGCCCTGGGTTTCGCTTGTGAAGTCTGCGTTGTTAAAAAAGGATAAACCAACATGAAGACCAGAGAGCTGTCTATGGGAGAAAAGCGAGCCATTTTGGAGCCATTTTTAATGTTCATATCAAACCTCAGAATGTGGAAAAGTGTGATCTCTGTGACTTTAACTGTGGCATAGTTGTTCGGGCTAGATGGATGTTTTCACACACAACAGTCTCTAGAGTTTACACAGAATGATGTTAAAAACAAACAAAAAAACCCCATCTTGACATTTGAACATTAACTGAAGCTCTTGGCTTGTATCTGTATGATTTTATGCATTGTGCTGCTGCCACATGATTGGCTGATTGGATGACTGCATAAATGAGCAGGTGTACAGGTGTTCCTAATAAAGTGGATGGTGAACCTATATGAAATTCTAGATATAAATGCTGCAGATTGCACCTGGTGTCATTATAAATGATGTTGCAATTGGATGGATGGGAAGATTTCACACAACAAACATCATGATGAAGGTGAAGGAGCTTCCTAAAGTTCTTAGGAACAATATTATTAAATAATACCTGAGTGTAAAAAGCTACAGAGCAATAGCAAAGATCTTAAACATCCCTGCCAGTACAATTGGTTTGCCAATATGCAGGTGAAGAGTTCATGGAACGACAACTAATTGTCCTTGGACAGGTGCGCCATGCAAGATTTCAGAATGCGCCCTCAGACTAATGATAAGGAAGGTCTGACAGCTGCGGCATTACACGTTATTGAATGAAACATGAATAAAGAGATGTATCAGGACATATTAGAGTAGATTGTCATCTCATCAGCCAAGAAACTGAATCTGGGCAGAAGATGGAAGTTTCACCAAGACAATCCCAAACATACAGCCAAAATACCTCAGGAAGGCCTTGCATGGCCTAGCCAGTCTTCTGACTTGAATCCCATTGAAAATTTCTGGAGGATTTTGAAATTGGCTTGGGGAACAGAAGACACTTTCACTAGAGGAAGGGGCCAAAATCGGACCACAATTCTGCAAAAACCTAATTACTTGTCACCATAGATGTCTCAAAGCTGGAATTGCCAACAACAACTTTACAACAAAGTACTAATGTTGGTAATATGTGGTGTCCAGATACTTGTTTCCCTTTCAATTTCGTTTTTTAAACATATCTTAAGCTTATGAATACATACTTTTTTGTTCATATCTATAAGTACAAAGCCAAAAGACATCATGCACTGGAAGTATATTAAATAATAAAAGCAAATAAAATAAGGACTCCATGACAAAACTGCTTTTTTTCATTTAAAAACTAAGTGAAAGGAACATAAGTAATAGCTACATGTTTGTTTGTTCACAGGTTGGATCTGAACATGGAGCTGCCTCCAGGACAGACAGGTTCTGTTGGCACCAGTGTAGCAACAGCTGAACAGGTAAATCACATCACTTCCTCTCATTTGCCAACCAACATTCACAAATCTTCTCATGTTTTATATCACTGTGAGTCTTACACGGTTGTGATTAACAGAAAACATTATTTTATTTTTTTTTTTTTACTAACCAGTTGCTGAAAATTGTTTGCTTGTAGGATGAGCTGTCTCAGCGACTGGCCAGACTACGAGACCAAATAGAGTGATGTCAACGTTTATGTACATTTATGTACATTTATGGGGAAGATGATGTAAGGAGTATATTGACTGCCAGCCAGTAGAAAGGTACTGGCTCATGAAAAGCATTAAAGCTGACTTGTGCATATAAGTACACACCTCTTTGCCTCATGATGGCGCTATTGAGAAGGAACCTGCAGATCACACAATGGTGAGAGGGAGATTCCTCATGTCTTTCTTTGCATATCAAGAACTGTACAAGGGATGTGCAATGGAAAATATTTGCACTGCGTGTTTTGTCCTTCCACTGTGTTTAGCATATGTATATTTTCATCTATACAACTATATGACTGAAGAAAGTGCAGACATTTGCCATGATTATGCTGCTTAGAAATACATTATGTATTATATGCTGGATGTTGAAAATGTTGCACTGGCTAAATGTCTAATGCTTTGCAGTGGCTAAATGTTAAAAAAATATTTGTATTGGGAATAAATCTGTTCTTAAAGAATGGTTCCATGTTTCTTAAAAAAAAATTCTCTGATGTTAGTATGAAGCATCTCAAACAGTATTGAAGCAATTCTCTAGACAAAACTTCTAAATGAAATTTCATTGGTATTGTCATATCAGCATTCCATTATTTTGTATTTATATGCATTTTTTACATGTAAGATCTGTTTCCCTGTTACTGTGCTTTAAATGGTGATTTTACAACTGCTGGTTTTATTTATTACTGCATCTTACTACAATTTAATTCAGTTCAAACTGCTTAATAAACTACTAATTTGCACACCATAGAACTTGACCTATTTTTTTATGCTCCTTTTTATATACTGAAATGTTTAAAAAATATTCCAGGATTTAGTTTAAAATTACAGTGTCTTCCTATTCTTCCTGTAGAATAATTATATTACACACAACTTGTAACTTAGCTTGTTTATGGAAAGCTGAATCTTGCTATCATATCTCATAGGATTTTGAAACTGTAATTTTTTAATATAAATCCCATTGTCATTGAATCAGAAAACATTCATATCACTTTGTTTAACCAGTTGGCCTGCCTCTCCTCTTTTTCTGCCAAATCATTTGTTATTGCGGCTTTGACAGCACAGATCATCTCGTCCACTACCAGAAAGGCAGAGACTGGAAGTTTGTGACTTAAATGGTCGGCTTTCATAGCAGCCTTTGGTTGGCTGTCTCGGCTTCCCTTCTGCACCGGCTCTGCAACAGGAAACAGATGTAAGGTCAAAAGTCTCACCTGGGTCGGAAGCAGGGCTCAGTGACTCGCATGCCAAGCCATCATTACCGAGCAATGAAGGGAGCGCCCTATCTGCCTCAGCTGCAACCAATTTCAGGTACTGAGTGCGGCCCGTGTGCCGACGTATCCCACAAGGACTTGGACGCATGACCTCTGGCTCCTAGGGAAAGCCCATCCCAGCTAATTTTAATCAAGAGTCTTTGATTGACAGCAAAGCTGGGCAGAAGCCTTCATTATGCACATTGGTGCAGACAATTTTATTACCTGTTGTTAGGCCATTACATTACTTATGATCCTTTCAGATGGTGATGCTAATTCAAAGCAGGGATGAGGCCTGATATGCTGCCTTTGAGGAGTAGGACTTCCCTGAAACTATTATTGTTGAAACTAGGCAACGCTGATTTTGAATCATTTTTAATGGCTCTCATACCATCTTTGTCAAAAAAAAAAAATCCATAGTTTTGACAAGAGACCTATAAAACTTTGTGATGTATTAAAGCATGTTTAATACACCACAAAGTATATTACATACTAATGCAATAATATTATAATATTATAAATATTATATAATATTAATATTTTTCCAAAATTGCTGTATGTTTTGCCATTTGACTCCTTGTCAAGACTCCTGTCCTTGTTTCTGTCTGTTCTCTTTGCAAATGATCCCAAATTTTCCCTAGGTATCTTGGATAAAAAGATTTTCCTAGCCGCCATAGTGCTAGAACTGAAAACTGAGCGTCAGTTGATCCGGTCTGCCCAGCTTAGAGTTCATGTCAGACATACAGATTGACATACAGTCAGACTTCCACGGACCCTTGCCTCCTCCACTTGGGCTCTGAAATGATAGCTCTTCTCTGAAGATACTCTCAGATGGAAGTCTGTGATGGTGCAGGCATTTAATCCTTTCCTCTCTTGTTAAAACATTCAATTTTCCTTGCGCCTCATGGCTGTCAAAAAAAGTAAGGTAGCAAGCAGACACAGGAAACTGCGTGCATTGGTTCAGCTTGCTCTGATGGGGGATGTGTGTCCAATCACTTCATGAAAAGGGCTTTCCCCAGTTCTTTTTTACAGACAAGCACACACAGGGCATCTGCTCATGATCATGCTCATGATCACAGTTGTGTTAATACTGCTTTTAATATGTTTTTATTGCTTTTTTTTTTTTGCTGTTCCAGCTGGCCCTGCCATTCACACTTGTTAAGTATTTGGGTCATTAAGCTTTAAAATGGCATGGAACTCTCACCCTAGTAACTTTCTCTGCAACCCCTGCACCCTTTCCAAACCTCAGACTCCACTATCTATTACAGCAGCACATAACATAGACATGTAAGCCCTATCTTACTGCCGCCAACTTCAGATGTTAAATGAGTGGTTTTACGATGGTGCCCTCATGCACTGATGTCCAGGGCGATTGATGGCTGGAGAATGACATGCAGGGGTGTCACAACACATTGACAGGCCACTGTATTATGGGGCAGTGATGTCAAAGTCAAAAGGTTAATAAGGTGTAAACTTTTGCTTGGTTGTTGATAAGATGATGGGCTGGCAAGTCATGGTGGAGAGTGAATGCCCTTGGCTGAGCTTCAGCAGAGAATTAAATATGGGGTCAACTGAGGCAAAAAGAAAATCGCAAGACTGAAACCTCTGTTTTGCAGAATGAATACATGTATAAATGTATTATGAGCCACCATGTCATACAGATCATGATAAACACTTTGTGCGTGTGGGCTTCACCATGTGTGTATATAGTGATGAAGATTAGAAGTCAGACAAGAGACAGAGAGAGGGGAGGGGGTGGAAACTGAACACATATGGAAAAGTGGTTGACGGGTTGCAGTTAGTCACACTCCTGCGTCTCTAATTGAATTACCGTTGACAGCACACCACTGGCTGAGCGGTAGACCCTAAGCAGCCGGCAGTCGGGTTTGAGTGTGTCAGTGACTGGGGCATTCGCCCTGAAATCAATTACCAGCACAAGGGGCCGGGGGGATCGTGGCCTATCAGCCACATCCTGCAGGTCAGCTCTGGGACTGACAGCAGCATCTGGAGCCATACAACGGTACTGACCTTAGAGCACCACTTGAAAGTGGTCCTTGCAGGGAGCAGACACATTGTGGCTCTAAATCACCTGCTTGCCTTTGCCACCTGATACCCAGGGCTGGAGCATCCCATGCTCTAGTTCTCTCCCTGCTTATGTTATAGAGAAAAGAAAGGGCTATGATTGACATACAGTAGACGGAAAAAATAACCTGTCATATACAGGAAACTGGTAGAGCTGAGGAACATCAATTCTGGTAAGGTTGAGGTATCATATCATGGATTATTATCTGGTCTCAAAAGCATGGCCCTATCTCATATCAATCCCAGGGCCCCCGGAAATCTTCCCTCAGCCTTTGTGAAGTCTTGTCTGATATAACGCAGAAGCTGATAGTGAGATGCACAAAGTGAGAGAAAATGTGTATTTTTGTTCATCATGAACGCTCTTGTGTTGTTGTTTTGTTGTCTTGCACTCCACATGACTTTATACCTTATACCCATAGTTATATCTGTCTTGTCTATATCATTTATGTATTGTCTATCTCATTTCATGGCACCTTTGTACCTGATACTGTGACAAATAAAGCCTTGAATCTTGATAAGGGCAAATACACATCAAGTTTAGCATAAGCTCAATATAGGAACAAATATATGAAAGATGATTAAGTGGTTGATTCACTTCTTTCAACAGCATCCATAATGTTGTCGTTGAGGGTGAACTTTCTTTAACATTTCTAATAGGTATAATGCCATATATGTGAAAAAGCGAAATAGTCTTTCCTCAACTTGTAATTCCCAACAATGTAGAATTCATTTGCCCACAACTCAGCAAGTGCAGGCTGCACCTGTGACTAAAGGTTCTTCTATGGAGAACCACAGGAACTTGAGTTCTGGAGAAGACATCAGACCTTGCAAAAGGGGGGTTTGTCAGGGGAATGCAAGCAAAGGGATGATGGACAGCAGGGGTCAGAAAGTGGAAAGTGTTTTGTTGGTCCAGCATGAAGTCCCTGAAACTTGCTGACAGGTCTCTCCACAGTTCAGTTCCCCTTTATGCAGCTGTGGGCCACCATACCACAGGGGGAATTAGGAGAGCATGATGTAGAAAGCTTCCGGGGAAGGGATTTATGTCTAACCATGCCATGCTGAAGTGAAAGACCAGTTATAAAATGAGTGGAATGTACAGAACAATAAACTCCAATCCACAGTTTCTTTACACCATATTCTTTACACAAGTCATTATGTAGGTGCAGGACACACACACACTGCTCCAGATAGCTAAAATGTGACAGGATTCGTTTTTATCATGTCTCAGGTTGGATTGCTCAGGCAAATGTGAATGTTATTAGGGTCATTAACACTACCAGGAGGGGGCTGAAGTGATGGATGACATCAGAACGTGAGGAGGGAAGGCAGCCCACACAAACAGAAACCGAGCTCTTGGCTGTCCCAGGCCTGGCTGGGAGGCCTCGAGCTAAAGCTTTTCCTTCCACATGCTCCTGACCCCAACAGCCCCCTGCTAACAGTGCACACACTGCACACATGCCTGACTGACACCGTGACCCCTCTATATGACCTCTCCAGCAGGTATGTGGTTATGTGGAAGTGCTTGTAATTCACATCATATTACAATTTTACTGTGACTAATACCACAGAAAATAGCCAATGTTTTTTTTTTCCAAGGCCTTTTTTCTACTTATTTCTACTCAGTCACACATTGATCAGTCTGACTGCACTTTGGCAGCTGTAATTCCTATTCAACATTGTTTCCTAAACCTAGAATCAAATACAATGCTGGAGTCTTTTCATAATTCAAGAAGGGAAGCAATATATCCTGGAGTATAAGAAACCGAGTATCTTTAGGTTACTCAGTGGTGAAATTGTAAAATGTTGGTTGTAAATTCAAGCAGTCAGCATTTAGAGCCAAAGAGCTAAATATACCCAGTGTGGCAGGAGGCAGAGTTGCTGCTTGAAGAGAAGAGTACCACTTAATAAGCTGTTAAACTGCCTTTGCTTTTCACATTATTGCCTGGAGGTAATTCAATTTCAGCGGCAGCTGTTTTCACTTGAAACTTTACAACACAGTTTAGTCATATCCCATAAGCTGCTCTGATAAATAACCTTCTTTTATTGAGTTTGCAGAGCAAATACCATCCAATGTAAACCTCACATGAAGGACCCAGACCCTGAGAGAGCTGCAGGGTATATAATCATACGAGAGGAAGACTGAAACAGTCACTACCTCCTGTGATTCCATAGCTCTTTAATTGAATTTCAACAACCACTTCATTAACAGACAAATTGAACACATTTTTGGTTCATTGAGTGCCATTGTGTACTTGGTATAAGATGTTTACACATGTTTTCACTGATGTGCTGGGTATAGGTATTCATTCTCCCTTTTTATAAAGGCTGTCAGTCACTACCATTGTCACAGATTGTCTTTGGATTTTCACAGAGTTGTAGGATTTGGCCCAGTGTGCTATTTTTTTTAATAAAGGCTATGAGGCAGCCTCATGTTTTCTTTGTCAACTGTAGCTTTTGGAAACGTAAATGAAGAAACTTTTTTTCCAAAAGACGTTTTTCTCTTCTTTTCTTTTCTTTTCTTTTCTTTTCTTTTGGGACCACTTGTGGATTCCTGTTATGAGGCTAAAATTATGGTTCTACAATTTTACATTATATAAACAGCATGGAATTATATTCCGATCCTTGCTTATAACATTGTCATGGTTAAATGGAACAATTCTGGAGTAATATCTTCTTATTAGTAATAAGAATTTATAAAATTAATGTACACATGCCAACCCTACAAGTCTCGCAGATGGAATTTGCACATGTGCAAAATGAGGCACGAAAACGCAGACTGCAGTCAGATAAAAACTTTCTTTCAGCGCATCAGTATTCAGGATGATCTGCGCCCTCAGGAAGTCCTAATGGAAACCAGGCACTCCCAATCAATTTTTTTTAGCGTTTGCGTGAGGAAACACAGTCCAGGAATTGAAGCATGGCTGCTTTGACTGACAGGTAGGGGTAATTTGATTTAATCCAATTCTCTTCCTGGCTGGCTTCAGATTTAATTGATTAACAGGTGCAACCTATTTACACGTGATCACTGGAGTAAGAGTGATTTCTTTCAAACAATTGTGTGGAAACCATTCATTTTTTACACAGTGTTTACAAACGAGATGAGCTGGGCAAAGTCTAATTAATCTTTCCTTTCTAGGATGGTATGCTGTGGAATTGATCTCCTCTGACAAGAAAATTGGGGGAAACAGGCCATTTCCACAACTTTGGATAATCCTTTTTTCTGAGCCCTGGAAAGCAGCTAGGTTAGCTGTGGAAATTATGCCCAAGTTACTCTGAGCTGTGGGAAAATTATCACATCAGAATACAAGGAGAGTTCCTGCTAAGTTACCAAACCACTTAGTAGGCAGAATAAACCAATCTTAAGCCAGAGAATGACACATATGATTAACCTTCTACTTTTTGAACATGAACATGAAACTGTTTTGTGATTATAGGCTGCATATCCTGAATTTAATACGTATGCAGTGTTTGCTCCATGAAACAAATTTATGGAAACGCTTTAAAAGAATAGTCCATTCTGAAGTACATTAAATATGTTTATATTAATATATAAACAATATAAATATGTCCTTATCACTTCTCTTGCTAATTTGTTGGTGTTGTATTCTCATTATTTCCTTGAGAAGTTAGTGGTTGTCTGCCACTCTGCCATCACAGGGGCACATTGTTAGCATAGTTACATTGGTGCTTCGTAGAAGAAAAAAAATTCAGCAATCTCAAACATAAGGGGTTTCCGATTTTGCTACTAAAACTACTAAAACCAAAAGAGCAAGAGCTTCTTTTCTCACTCACCATTTTCCATGGACATTCAATGCCTCATTAATGAGAAACCCAATGTAGAAGTTGTAGAGCTCCAAGTAGAAGCTCCAGAATGCAGTGCAGCTATACAACACATTTGCACTGGATTATAGCAGAGACATGGATTGGCTAGGTAGAGATCTACTAGCTGACAAGCACAATGGTGTTTACAGTGGTATTAGCATGAAAGCTGAAGCTTTGGAACCATTTGTATTTGAGAAGACTGTACATATGAGGAGGTGAGAGAGCTGGACAGAGTAAAGGACTAAAATGTTGCTGCATCGCTCTCTGTTGGTAGAGATGGTGCCACTATCAGCGAGCACTCGAATGGCATTGTGGGTAATGTAGGAAACCTAATTTAAATAAATTGAAAAATAGACAAATATGCCGATGAAAGAAGTTTAAACAAAAAAAATCGATTTTTTTTCTTTAAATGTATAGAATTATATTGATATTGATAATAATAATGTTAAACAGTGATATGCACTGGTTAACGTCAAAATGCTTATATTTATCTGACTTTGAAAATGAAATGGTGATAGGTTTTATTTCAGATGCACTATGTCAAGACAAATGTAACGTTGGTTGAAGTTTTATATGTGTATAGGCCTCCATAGTATATTTTTAGAACAAAAATGTTCAATATAACAGGTGGTTGGAAAAAATATAACAAAATATGTCATAATACAATATTTTCTCAGAGAATAGGGAGGGTTCTGAATTAAAATAACAAAAATGCCACTGGAAATCGCAGGTCTGTTTATCTTTTTTATAGAAGCCATTCTGTCAATCCTGTCTTCCACTAGGAAAAATTAAGTGCAGTCTTTTTCCAGCGTTAGCACTGTAGAGTTCCAGTATAGTAACAGTCTCATGCTCCACTCATTCACATTACATCCTAGCTATTTTGTGTTGACCCATACGAATAGCAGGGGGAACAGCAGCTATGTATTGGTTTTAAGGACATGTTTATCTAGAGTTCAGTTCCAGCATCTGGCAAGGTCAGACGCAGTGATTGACAGTTGAATGCCAGGCTGTTTGGCGCAGAAGGCTCTCAGATGATGCCAGGATTATGCTGTCAGCTGGTTTTGATGAGCTGGTGATGCTGGAGAAGTGCGGCCTGAAAGGTAAACTGTAGCTGTACAGGCCATATGGTGATATGAGAGATGTCGTTGCAGTATCCTGGTGAGTTCCAGAGGTTCGGCTCGCCTGAAGGTTCTGGATGGAAAGCAAGCAGTGGCTATGGAGGCACTGGCCCCTGCAACCTCCTATTTTTTTGCTCTGGAGAGGAGACAGCATGGGGTAGTCCATCAAGGGTCGCAACCCTGAGTAACCTCTGAGTCTGTCTGGTATGAGGCTGCAGTAGGATTGGCTTGTGAAGGAGGTGTTTGAAGAGGTCACTTTAGAGCAGAGGGGGACACTGAGGTTGTGATCACTTTCAGGGCCAGAGAGGGTGAACGGGTGGGAGAGCAAGGAACTGGGGTGTGGCAAGAGGCTTTTCAGAGGGGAAATGTCGCCACAGCTCTCAGATGACCCACAATTTTCACCTGCAATTAATACATTAAAACTATGTATGACATTCTTCTTCTGGCAAATATACCATTACAGCAATGAACATTCAGTGATTTAGTTATGGAATCTTCTCAGCACCTGAGCTTGAGAAAGAGTTTTTTATTTTTTAAATAGAAAAGGATCGTGTAAGGGGTATATTTGATCGGCATTGGTCAGAAGCAACTATTGTGCAGTAAAAACATTTTACATAAACCTGTAATAAATTTCATATGGTACTTGCATATGATTCTGTTTTGTCTACTCACATCAGAACTTTAATCCTCTGCTGATCCCCCCCTCCGCCCCATATCTTTTATCAGTTTAGCAATTTGCAATTTTTTTTTATTAAATACCTTTTCATTCAAGATGTTTCTATGAGTAGATCATTTCAATAATATTAGTATTTTTCCATGCAAATATTTTTTTTTATCTTTCTATCTCTGATGATTTGTATATTTTCATGAAAAACAATTTATCCTTCATTCAATATAACATATAATTAGTAATAATAATAATAATAATAATAATAATAATAAGTCAATGAAACAGTGAATAATTTAGTGATCTGTACCTTGCAGCTCCAGAGTAAATGGTTTCAAATTGAGGCCAAATGGATTTCGCCAGGGATAAGAGTCCAGAACGCCATCTAGTACGCCCCTATGGGAGATAAGCTTCCTTTAGAGTGAATGTAGAAAAAAAAAACAACAAATACTAATCTGAGTTTTGAAATTTACTTGCAGGAACTAAATGTGAAATACATTTATTGCTTTACCTGTTTCTTCCTGGGTCTCTGAAGCCCTTGGCAAAGGGGTTTCGGTCAATCTTCAGTTTCGTTATCTTAAGGTCAGAAAAAGTTAATACAACATTACTTGCATGTCATTTATTGCATAAACCTAATAATACTCAAAAACTAAGTGGAATCCCAGTATTCCTTAAGCAGGGAGAGAGGTTGGTCCTTTTTTCCTGGCCACACAGGGCGAGAGGTGAGGTCAACAGCACACTTTGATAACTGGGAACTTGCAGGACATTATTTTATATAGTACATGAAATGGGTTGTACTCCAAAAGCCTCCAGGCACAAGCCCAAAAATTCAAATAATTTTTTTTTTTGCAGTAGAACTGGACCCTGGTGACAGAAGTTGGCAGCATTTCAGTGGCTTCCTGTTTCTGGAACAACATGTGTAAATACTGAAATCCTATGCAGGTCTGCTGCTCCCTGGAAGCTAAACAGTGTGATTTATGCAGTCAGGTTGGGGCGAGATGTGTGTTCCTGTGAATATGATATGCCTGCAATGAAAAGGTGATAGTGGAGAATTCTGCAGTTGGCCATAATGCCCATAAAATGTATAAACAAAAATGGACTTTTATTCGTCATATCCATGTTATAGACTAATGTCAGAATGACATATGCTTTGACAAGACGAACATAAAAGCTTGCTTAAGAAAAGTCTAATACTGCCTACAGTGTAAATGAAATGTCGCCTTGATGTTTTAGAGTTAGACATTTCAGCTGAGCTCGGGCTGGAGCAAGATGTGTCCACTGGGATTTTTAATGCAAAAGATGCGTTTGTTTTTTTTTTAGAATGTATTAAATGTTTTTTAAAGTGGTCCATTACCTGTTGGTTTTGGTAGGCTGTTACGGTTGTGAACTGGGTCTCGGGGAAGGAGAAGGTGCACACGCCTTCAGTCGGGAGCGCAGAGATTTGCGACACGTCCACAGAGGGCTCGTGCACGACTACGTGCACGCGCGGCTTGTACTTGTGCATGGACTGCAGGATGATCTGGATGTGAAAATGGACACATATGGAATTCAGCGAAAGTCATTGCGTGCATCGACCCCCCAAAAAACCAAAAAAACATCCCGTGTAAAGAGAACAGTTGCCGCTGAAACACAGACTGTAGCCAAACGTGACGGTTAAAGCGTAAAAACGCGCAACAGCAGCTGGCGCGTGAAAGGTTGGCACTTGCTGTGGAGCAATTTAGACTACTGTATAGGCTACAGAATGGTCCGGGAAAGCCATGAAGATACACATGTGTACACTGGGGAGCCTCTGTTTAAGTTCCTCAGCCACAGTGTGAAGCATTTTATGGAAGAAAAGTGACAAACAGTCTGGCATTCAGCTGTCAATCACTGCTTCTGATCTTGCCAGATAATAAACAGGTCCTTAACTCCATAACGTACATAGCTGCAGTTTCCCCTGCCATCCATACGAGTCAAAGCAAAACAGGATGCAATGTGAATGAGTGGAGCATGAGATCATACTCCTAGTGGAAGACATGACTGACACAATGGTTTCTATAAAGCATGTTTTGGTGGAAGTGCCTGAACCTTCCTTCAGTCTAGTCATTACGCACCTCTACAAAAGGCTAAGCTGATGTTGTTTACCAGATTAGCCCTATACCATTTGGTCCTAGCCTATAATTTAACTTCATAGACTACCTTTACACTTACAGCAGTAATGACAGATAGGCGAATTGGGGATGCTATGCGTAAACTTGCAACTGATAAAAGAAACAAGCATGCATGAGGTTATGTGGGAAGTATGAATCAGTAATTTAAAGAATCAGTGAGTAAACCAAAAATTGTTACTGACTCTCCGTTTCTATGCAAACTACACGCATGCAGACACGCAAGCATGCATCCATTCCAAAAGCATGAAGCGTAAAATGTGACAGTTTTGACTTGAGGATCTCTGTTAAAAAAGATGTATCTATTTTACACAGTGCTCTAAAACTCGTGCAACTCACATGGCCCTTGTCGTCCATTTCATTGTTTGTTAATTTCACCCTGTCGAAGCTGATCACTTGGCGCATCCACGTCTCTCCGGAGCATGGGGAGTCCGGGTGGATGTAAAGCCGCGGGCTGATGCACGAGTGATCTGTGTTTCCAGCCACCATCCACTGAGAACTGTGGTACACATACCTAATGAGTCAAAAAAACCAAACAAAAAAAAAAACACTGAATAACTTAGAAGCAAAATATTATAGAAGGATTTGAGTTCAGCTACACCCAGTTTCCTTAGACATTCCCGCAATATACAACTAATCAGCCAGCAAGTAAGCAAATTCAGTTAGAGACTTCTTTAAAATATGTTGAACTGAATTGTTTCCCTGTGTATTAAGCTGATTTTTAAACCGAACTCCTGCTCCATTTTTGGTCCTTTTATATTAAAATGTTAAATAAATGTTTTTAGAAATTCTCCTGCTTGTGCGTAAGAGTGCTCAGAAACGAAATCTGTCCTATGTTGCGTATATCTTACTTCCTTCAGCCATCATGTTGCTTCTTTCTCATTTTTATTTGCTGTATATAAACAATTACACAACAGATATACTGGAAATGAATGAAACATTTGTTTAATTCGGATGCATTTTTGAGATGCCCACTGTAGCCTCTTTAAAGTGCAAATGACAAGCTGTTATTTTACCTGATTTGACCTTCTGTTCTCACATATTCCCTATTATTATTATTATTATTATTAGTAGTAGTAGTAGTAGTAGTAGTAGTAGTGATATTACTATTATTATTATTAGTAGTAGTAGTAGTGATATTATTATTATTATTATTATTATTATTATTATTATTATTATTAGTAGTAGTAGTAGTAGTAGTAGGAGTAGTAATAGTAGTAGTGATATTATTATTAGTAGTAGTAGTAGTAGTGATATTATTATTATTATTATTATTATTATTAGTAGTAGTAGTAGTAGTAGTAGGAGTAGTAGTGGTATTATTATTATTCATTTTTAAAAAAATTTTATTTGATGTTTCAAATTTTAGTATCTTAGTCTCAGTCTCGTACCTGTATCTCTTTGAATCCACGAGCTTGATGTCCATGGCGATGTAGTATTGCTTGAAGGGGTCCAGGTTCCTCACTTTCACTCGGATAGATGGAAACATTCTCCTGATGGAGGATTTGGGATATTTTTCAGCTTTACAGTAACCATAAAATTTGCAACATTATGCGTTTGTCTGAATAGCATGTAACTTAATTTCACATTGTAATCCTTTTTGTGGTGCATTATGTCCAAAGATAAATAATAATAATAATAATAATAATAATAATAATAATAATCAGGCAAAATCTAAAATATGTTTAGCTTAAATATAAAACCTACAGAACTAAATAGAACTAATCCACTTGTATAGTCATCTATTTTTATTTTTACTTTATTTAAATCATTAAAATAATTTATTCTCTTAGCCTCACTGAAGGTGTAGTCTGTTAAACAATAGAAGCAAATATCTATCCCACCTGCCCGCTTTGGTGATGATCATCTCTGTTCCAATCTCGTGAAATCTGCTCCACAGATCGGACCCTTGCAGCTCCACTTGGATCTGTGCGTCCGGAGCGCTTTTGTCCTCAGCGGGTTTGCTCGTGGTCTCAGTAGTTTCCTCGATCTGATACTCTGCACAACATAATCAGCACATTAATTGCAACTATAGTATTGCAGGAAAAAAAAGAGATCAACTCACCAAGATAAATATGAAAAGTTTGAAAAGTGAGAAGGTAAGTTGGTTTACTGAAGGCTCTTACACACACCAAATGCGCACTGTGTTAAAATATAATGCGCACCACTGACACTGCAGTATATTCAGGCTAGTATATCATCATTTTGCCTGCGGATAGAAGCCTAGGCCATTTACTTATTAACTAAAATAAATTCTCAGTGATTGGTGGGATGGCAATAAAATTGCCTTGCGACTCTAGAGGCAGAAAGGTTGAGTTATACACAGCATCACCGGTCCTGCGGATAAAGTCAGTGCGCAAACACACACAGTGAAGATGAGTACACGCTCACCGCTGTCCTCTGCTTCATCCACGACAGTCCCAGTCGATGTGTCCAAGTCGCACTCACTTGCCTCTATCTTCTCCTCCTTGTGCTTTTCTACTTTCATCCTCTTGCAGCTTTTCCCCACTAAAGCCTCCACAGAGAAAGCGTGCGCTCTTCGGCTCAGGCCCTGCGCCCGCGGACAGGCGACCGAAACTCTCTCCCCGGCTTCACTCAGACTTTGCATGGCCATCCAGGAGCTCTAATCAGCTTCCCTTGCTGTTTTAACAGGCTTTTGCTTCAGGCGTGTGTCCCGTGCGCGCTTGCGTTTAAATCGCCGATCATTTTGCAGTGTGAGTTGCGTCCACATCCACGCACACTTCCCCACCCACTTCACATTCAGCTCCTAAACTGGGAGGCACCAAGAGGGGCGCAGAGGAAGGGCAGAAGAGCGACAACTTCCCAGAGAACAAGTGACAGCTACTGAATTTCTTTAGGCGAAGTCGGTCAGAGGATGGGCTGCACAACTTATAATTTATGGACCGAAGAAAATGTCTTCCGGCCTCTTGTCACTGATTTGCGCAAAGAATGTTAAACGGGCGATTTCATCCCGCGTGTGCAGTTTTACAGCATGTGTGTAATGTGTCCATCATGATGGATGGCATAAAAATAGTTTGGACTAAATAAATCATTTATGTAGGAAGATATTAAACTAGATATTAAACTCTTTATATAGGCTATACTTCTTCTTCTTCTGTTTTATGTATATATATAAACATAATAACAAGAAGAAAAAGAAAAGAAGAACAAGCAAGAAAGCCACCTGAATATATAGAATATATATAATATATATTCTACACACACACAAACACACACACACATATAATAACAAGAAGAAAAAGAAAAGAAGAACAAGCAAGAAAGCCACCTGAATATATAGAATATATAGAATATATATTCTACACACACACAAACACACACACACACATATAATAACAAGAAGAAAAAGAAAAGAAGA
>CM040460.1:10392555-10466933 GCA_022758105.1 Pangasianodon gigas | reverse complement strand
TATATATATATATATATATATATATATATATATATATATATATATATATATATATAAATATACGTACACTCATACATACATTCTGTTGTACAGTATTCTTAAATGGATATGGAAGATCTCTGTGAGTGAAAAGAAGAGGCTCTATTTGATTTCACTATGGCTTTAGGGAACCACTCCATCTAAGTGAAAATTAGATTTCTACATCACTGACAGTGGTTTTCAGTTGTTAGGGAGAAAAAAAAACATTCCCCATTACATCCATTCCATGGCTGTTAGTATGCTTAGCTCTTCACCAGTAAATTGGGGAGTTTATATATCTGAATGTTTTGGGGAAAAGGGATAAAAAACAAAATGGAAAAAAAGTCTGACCATTTTACTAACACTTTTAAAACAACATATGAAATTTCAGCAGTTCAACAGTCAGCTTGTCGTTTTTATTTGCCTTCTCAAATAGTTCCAGCATACAGCTTTCAAGATGGTGCCAAATACGAATGGGTGATGGCTGAAAAGCTTAGTTTCTGGCTTGGATTTGCACTCTTATTATCATTACCGCAAACTGTAATTCACATGTCACTCATGGCCACATCAGCACAGGGGCTGACTTGGCATGCCGGCAATGAGCTTTTCTGAATGCTTCCAGGCCTTCATCTAGTTTCCATCATATATACAGGACAGGGCTGAGCAACATAATAAGAGACAGGGAGAGAGAGAGAGAGAGAGAGAGAGAGTGAAAAGACAGAGGTAAGCATGGCAGTACAGGGATGTGTCTGCAAGGAAAGAGAGTGATTTGTAATAATTGCAAAAGATGAATGTGAACTTTCTCATCTCTCATCTAATCTGCAAAAATAGGCATTATTCTGTTTCATAATTGTCATAGGTCCTGGCTTCCATAAGAAAATTGTTTCCTCTATTTTTCATTCTCCCACAGTTGCCAACTTATAGTCTACTAAACAAAATTATTTGGTACTAAGGAAGGCCCTTTTAGGCTTTGATAAGTTTACAGTTGTTTAATGAAGCCATTTCAACAAGATATGGTAGATTCTCAGTTCCTTAAAAGCAAGGGGAAATTCTTATAACCCCTCTGTTGATAATCTTTTGATTTTTTGGAACTATGTTCATATACCAGAAGTTTTCTTCCTGCTTACTTTTTTTTTAAACTGGAGACATTTTTCAAACTCCAGAGACGCTATAATTTAAGCTTACCCAAAGCAGGAACTCAAAGACAACATGCTATTTCAATCAAAGACAGTGCCAGTCCCATCACATTGGCTGCCAGCATGTGGTTTCACTTCATGATACTTTAATTCCTCATGGTTCCTTTCCTTTATCAGGGCCACGCAAAAATGATTTATTAGAGAGGTCCAGCTTATATTTTTAGGAAAAGATCCCTCTGTCACTGTTAATAAAGCTGTCTGTTCTGGAGTGTGGTAGAAGTCTCCTTGGAAAATGGATCTTTTCACAAAGGCCTCTTTATAGGATCAATGTTAGAACCAAACAATGGGATGAAAGCTTCAGACTCAGGCTAAAAATAGATACTTTGGTTGTAAAGTGATTTTCGGAGTGACTTGGCCCTCCACAAACTATGGAAACAATCACCCTGCATGCTGCCAATTGGAAAAAGTCCATCTATTACGGCTTTCAGCAAACATTTAGTTCAGGTTTGACAAATGTCTTTATTACCTTTGTTTATTTATTATTTGAGTTAATATCCATCCTCCAATGGCACACTGCAGAGCATTTTATAGAGGTTAAATTAGGCAGACTGCAGCCTTTTATTACAAAATTTCGGAGCTGTTGGGGAGCCTGGTATGTTTATAGCACCAAGTTCCTGTGATGATAGATGGAGAAATATGAGCACATGGTCTTGCTGTGTTTTGATGAATCGCTCCCCAGTGATGGAAGCCACAGATCCAGAAAAATGATTATAGTGCTTATAAATATAACCTTGAAAACACAGTGACAATACACAATGCATCGTTGTGACACTGTAATTACCAAAAGAATAACTGGATCACAGAGGAAATTAGGATAGTGGGAGCCATTTAAAACATAAAAATTCCTCCTACACATGGGAAAAAAACACGAAAGACATGCTTGTCAGACATGAATTAAATGATCAGCCTATGAGTAACTATCGTACTTCTGCATGCAACCGTTCAATATGTTCCACTTGCAGATATTAATACAGTCACTAAAATAACAGACTCTAACAGATCACCCCTCACTTCTCATGCATCACCACAGGAGTTGTTTATTTTCTGTCTTGCAAGAGATTGTCAGTGGTGAGACAATTGTCAGTGGTGAGACAATTCAACAGTGATGAGAATACCATTAATGACATCTCTGTGTGGATTGCTAGTTGTTGTTGTACCTCCTACAGCCTCAGAAACACTTTGTGTGCCCAACTGATGAAAGACATTTGTCTGAAATCTCCTGTCACTTTGTCAATTAACTTTCACTACATCCACAACCTTTACAGCAGTTACACTGCAAGTACTTCCAGGATTCTCCTTCAGGCATATAAAATATATTTTATGCACTTTACCTAGTTTTCAGGAACAATGCAACTGCTTAAACCATTTAGCAGATAGTGTATTGACAGAGGCTGTACAGCACTAGCTTTATTCTGACACAGTTCCTAAGCGACTGCAGACTAAAAGTGTTTTCAGTTTTGCCGAACATCTTCATATGGATTTATCAAACATAATCAAATGGATTTATCTTCTTCTACAGCCCAAAGACTAACAGCACAAGTTTTGTCCATGACAATGTCTTTTCCAAGATATTAAATGACAAGAACCACCTGAGGTTTGTGGATGCTCTGTCCTTTTTTTCTACTCTACCCCAAAACCCACTGCCACTTTGCCTAGCCAGATTTCCTAACATCGTCACTTTATTAGACCTAGTTATGTATAAAATATTTTTGTATTGTTAAAAAGGAATTTGCCAAATGAAAGCAATTGAAAATGACATATATGTGTATGACCATCATTCTGAACAAAACCCTCTTTCATACAAAACAACAAACTCTATTTTAGTTTTAGTTGAAAATGGGGTAGTGTGTGAATGATGCAGCGGGGAATGGGTGTCATTTAAAGCATTTTATTAATATTACATGAATACTATTGAATTGAATTTCAGTAATTTTATAAAATGCAACATTTACTTTAAAAACATTTAAAAAATATTCTGTGTGTGTGTGTGTGTGTGGTGTAAGAGAGAGAGAGAGAGAGAGAGAGAGAGAGAGAGAGAGGGAGGGAGAGTAATCAGAAAGTAGGTAGCTCTACTTGGCTTTTATATGTTGCACTGTTCATATGCAGTCTTGACACAAGTCCAAAGATGAGTGTATGTGTGGTGTGAGTGTGTGTGACAGAGGGAGTGAGAGAAGAACTGCAAAATATGAAGAACTGCAAAGGTTTCCTTTTGGTTATTGAGGTAAAGGTTTTGGTAAGATTTAGATGTAGAAAAGCATTACTCAGTTTAATTAGGTGGGTGGGTGTGTGTGGGAAGTCAAATTTGTTTTGGTTATATTATCTGTTTCCTCTGTTCTTCTTTTCTAACCCTCTCACCTCTCCTCTTTTTGTCCTGTCAGCAACACATAATAATTTAATTATCCAGTAAAAAAGCATATCTGTCAGCATGGACAAAACCATCTAAAAGAGTTCTAATTCGGATACTAGTTGGAGCATATCCTGAGCAGGAATTAACAAGGATTTAGTGCTTTTACACAGACATACACACTCACTCACTCACACACATACTGTCTTCAAGCACAGTGATTTTCTCTTTCTGAGCTTTGGTGATTTTCTCTTTCTGAGAGAGGCAGCATCGAAGATGTCATCAATTTTGGCGGCCTTTGCTACTCTTCTCTGGTTGCATATCATCGGGGATCACTTTCCAAACTCTTTAAAGATGGGTGGTGTGCCTCTGTCTCCTGAGACTCAAAGACAAATCACCCCCCAACATCAAATGCAGACGGGTTTAATGGGTCATCATGTACTCAGGTATCAGAGATGTGAAATGAGACAGAGAAAAATGCATGCTTCAGGCATAAACCTCACCGATCAAGTTTCAACCAACTGCAGGATCAACCAAATGAGCACAAATAAAAACAGCTATGTAGCTCTTTGGTGGAGACGCCATCTTTCCAAGGACTGGAAAGAGTTAGAGGGGTCAGGACCTCTGGTTGAGGTTCGCTGTTTTGAGCCTTGTAGTCGACAGGTGGGACACACAACTGCGCATACACATACATTTCACAGCACCAAAACATCTTTGATTGATCTACGAGGAGGAAACAAATGATTTAAGCTCCCAACATGTTTTCATCATCAATCAGAGTAAATATATGCTTAATAGAAGTAAGAACAAAGCCTGGTGAAAACAAATGAAACTATACTGTATATAGTAAGAGAACAAATAAAAATAAACTTTACTGATAAAGCACTTTTTAAACAACAGGGACAAAGTGCTTTACAGAGAGTGTGAAAAAGCTTGATATGAAAAGTATTAAAATACAATACAAATAAAACTAAAACAACAAAATACAATAGTTTAAAAGAAAACCCAGGTTTAAAAAAATAGTCCCATTCCTAGAGTGATACAAAACAAATAGGATTTAAGACCATTTCAAAACATGTTCGGTGATTTATGGCACAGATGGACAGAAACGAAAGAGAAATGGAAGAGGGTGAAAAAAGACAATCTTACAAATTGCTTGTTATATATATACTATTAGATGAAACCCACATTAAAATAACCTACGAAATTACCACTTCAAGTGCATGAGCAGTATGTTTTACTGAACCAGTAGTATTGCAACATATCCGATATTCAGCATTCAGCCTCAAGCCTTCCAAAGCTCTGGAAATATCCTACTAGCACCACTGGACTTGCAATCAAAGTGTGCCATTTATAATAGTGTCTGAGCTCAGCCCTTGCCCCCAAATTGAGAGTTACTCATAATTTGTCCCTTGTTGGTTGGCTTTCTACAGCAAGTCCGTCGAATCATTGTCTGCACAACTTGTACCGTGAACCTGAAAGCGATGAAACCAGACTCAGAAAGGCTGAGGGTCTGGAAGTGATTTCACTCAATTGCAACGCCGATGAATTGGCTCCAGCAGCGTAAAGTCAACATGGTTGCATGTTGGCCACGCCACAGTCTTCGTGCAGTGGTCTGGAGCAGCTCGGTGATGAAGTAATTTCCCTTGAGCTTTGCACTTCGAAAACGTAAAGGCCATCCTTCTTGGATTCTGCAAACTTTCCTGTCCCTTTCCTTTTTTTCCCCTCTTTTTGCTTGGTCTCTCTGTTTGTCTTGAGCCGTCCTTTATGGCTTACACATGCCTGCCTACATGCTACAACGGACATGAAGTCTCAAATCCACAACATGGTAATTCTTTTCCCAAAAGGCTGCAATAAGACAAATGTGTATGAGTAGTACAAATGTATATTGGTCTGTGTTCACACTTCAACACCCTCTGAAATATTTATTTCCTCTTTTGCTGTTTCTTCAAAAGTCAGCTGTGGATCACGTAATGCAGCCATCTGTGGCTTCTGTAAGTCATTATCAGAGATGGGTGCTGATGGGAGGATGCTTTGCTTGGCAAGCTTGGTGCTCTGTGGCTGCATTGAGGCTTCTCAGGGCTCAGAGAGCTCCCCTTTCAGCCCCTTCCACACACATCAACACGTTTGTTCCCTTCTGACTCTTACAACCTCCTTCATTCAGCATAGCTCATCTGTTGATATTAAATTAAATACGGGAATAATTTAACTTATAGGTGTTGATACACCTGTCAATTTCTGTCTCCTGCACACTGAAAGCTCTAGCTGTGTTCTAAGATTTCATAGAGTTGTTTTTTTTATACAACTTATCAAGGGTGGCCAGTAAATATTTGTTGTGATTAATAACTCTTCTGATATCTGTTTTGTTGATCCTAATTTAAAAATACAGGCAGTATTTTCTCCATCTACCTTTATTGTACAAAACAGCCTCACTAAGGAATCATTACAGGATCACTAAGGAAACATTATGTATGTTTTGAGAAATTTCTTCCATTCGAATTTGATATTTAAGACATTGCACTATAATTCAACTTGCCCGGGGCAAAGTGAGCATGATTTTACTGTGGCAATCATATAGCTCATGATATGACACTCAAGACGTCCACTCTAGTAAAACTGGCTGGCCCTGAAGTCTGCAGAGGTCTATAAAGACCCTGAGGTTACAGAAAATGGCATGCAAAGTTGCTCTGCATAAACCACATGCTCCAAGTTCCAGTCTTCCTCTATGAATTGAATGGTTCATTGCAAGGTTTATGGCAAATGTAAATGAACGATGAAAAGGTTAATTTATGTCTGACCACACACACACGTAAATGTACACACACACACACACACACAAACTTACAATAACCTGGTTGCTCAAGTGTGCACACCCCTTAACTAATTTTTTTTTTTTTTAAAGAACTTTTTGCTTGTAATACAGCACTGTGTTTTTTGGGTAAGAATCTACCAGCTTAGCGCATCTTGATTTGGCAATTTTAGTTCACTCTTCCTTGCAAACATAATCCAGATCTATCAAATTACGAGGTGCTCTCTTGTGCACAGCCCTCTTCAAGTTATTCCACAGGTTTTTAATAGGATTTAGATCTGGGATGTGACTGGGCCATTCCAAAACTTTGATCTTCTTTTTCTGAAGCCATTTGTTTGTTGATTAGGATTTGTCCTTTGCGTTGTTATCATGCTAGAAGGTGAAATTCTTCTTCATCTTCAGCTGTCTAACAGAGGCCTGCACATTTTGTGCTAGAATAGACTGGTACTTGGAGTTATCCATTATTTCTTTCTATCTTGACTAGAGCCCCAGTCCCAGATGAAGAGAAGCAGCCCTGTAGCATGATGCTCCCACCATCATGCTTCACTCTTTATGGTGTTCATTGGGTCATAAGCTGTCTTGTTTTTGTGCCAGAAATCTTATAGAATTCTGCCCAAAAAGTTCTACCTTGACTCATCAGATCATAATTATTGTAGATGTGTTAAATGTAGTGAGTATATACAGAAACTGTTTCTCTGGAAATTCTGTGGTATATATATATATAAACTCCTCTCACCTGGTTTGCAATTCTCAATCTGCCACTGGGTCCTGGACTTTCTGAGTTGAAGACCCCAAACAGTAAGGCTGAACAACAAAACATCCCGCACCATCAACTGCAACTCTGGAACACACCAGGGTTCTGTTCTAAGCCCCCTTTTATTCACCCTGTTCACAAACAATTGTGTTACTAAGCATCAGAGCAACCAGTTCATTAAATTTGCAGATGACGCCACAACTGTGGGACTCATCACAAATAATGATGAGGTGGCATACAGAGATGAGGTGCAACAACTTGAAGACTGGTGCAAGGATAATACCCTTGTCTTAAAAGTCAGCAAAACAAAAGAAATGGTGGTGGACTTTAGGAGGACACAATCAGGAATGCCCAGCGAGTCACAGGCACCAGCCTTCCTAAAATTTATAACATCAACATGGAACAGTGAGCAAGGAAGGTCAAAAAGCATCTGGGCAGACTCCACTCACACAAACTGTTCACCTTGCTCCCCTCAGGGAAAAGACTGCGCAGCATTCGAGGCAAATCCTCGAGACTCATGAATAACTTCTATCCACAACCTATAATATTTCTAAAGATTTCTAAACAGGTCCTCCTCCTTTCAGTTTAAACCTTCACATACCTCATCATAATGAGTCTTATAGCACCACAAACACTGTATTTGCACACACACACACACACACACACACATATATATATATATATATATATATATATATATATATATATATATATATATATAGATAGATAGATAGATATACTATATACTATATATATGCATAGTAAAGATGCCTTCAAAAATAATGAAATTAAATGTTTCTACATTAAAAAAATACTATAAAGAGCAGTAAACAGTAATAAATGAACCAAAGTCAATATTTGGTGTGACGATCCTTCGCTTATAAAAAAAAATAGTAGTCTCAGCTACAATGTGTGCAGTTTTATAAGGATATGAGCTGTAAGTGTTACTGAGCATCTTGCAGAAGCAGCCACAGTTCTTCTGGAGACTTTGACTGTCATACTTGCTTCTTATTTTTGCAGCAAAACCCAGCAGCCTTCATTATGTTTTTTTGTCTGAAAAGTGTCTCTTATGTAATCTGCTGCTTTCTTTACTGACATACAAACATTTTTCTGTAACGTTTAAGTTTGTGCTGGAAAACTAATGTTTGGAAATCGAAAATGTTTTTGTACTGAATCAATAATGTAGAAGTCATAAAATAAATATAAATAAATAAATCTATAACAAAGTTTGTACAAAAAAAAAGGGTGCCTAAGACTTTTGCACAGTACTATATATATATATACATAAAGGGTGTCCCAAAAGTCTCCATACATAGGGAAACACTTTTAAGCACAATGTAACTTTATTTACAAAACATCCTCTACATGATTGCCATTTCTTTGTAAACACACACTGAGTCGTCTCTCCCACTCATGATGAACTCGTGTTAACACATCTGGTGTTATGCATGAGAATGATTTCAATACATTCTTCTTTTGTCAAAGGCATTCTTAAAGGCTATCTGAAAAAAAATATATATATATATAAACTAAGTATGAAATATTTTGGAAGACATTTTGCTAAAGTGTTAATTTCCCCTATGTATGGAAAATGTTTCTGACACCCTGTATATATATATATATATATACACACACACATGTATTGTATGTAATAATGTCTGCAATAGCACCCTGACTCAGGAGAAACTGTATTTTGTTCGATCCTCAGTTTTGTGTTGAATTAGAATGACAATAAACTTGCTTACTACTTACTGCTTTCTCTCTCTCTCTCTCTCTCTCTCTTTCTCACACACACACACACACACACACACACAAAGCCAAATCATATGTCATTTTTTTCTACCTCAAGCTTTCTGGGGTCAGCTTCATGTTTGATGCTGACCATACTCCCTTAAATGTGGTTGCATGAATTAAGTCATGTTATTTCTATTAAGCAGCTCCAAAGTGAGGTTTTAGTAACAATTTTTGCCTATGACTTATCTGGACATAAAATAAATGCTGCTAAGGGTTAGGATTAACTATTGTTAATCTGTACCAATTTATGTGATGTCCCTATATACCTGAATTCAGTCATAGCATAGACTTAATAAACCTTAAAACTGCAATGCACACAATTTTTTAAAATAAAAAATAAAAAATAAATTGTGTTCCTTATGAGTCACTCTGGCAATCCTGTAATAGTAATTCAGTCAGAGCTGCCAGGTCAGATTGGAGATGAGTTTTCTGATGCATATATGTTACACCATCACAAATAAGTCTTACATCATCAAAGATAGGCTGGAGAACAAAAATTGGATTGGATAATCCACAAAAAGCACACATTTATTCTCATAATGTTCCTGGAATACTGACAAAATGATAACTGCTCAGATAATTACATCTTTATTGTCATGAATGTGTTACTGTACAAAATCATAAAGTTTGTGGACACCTGACAATCACACCCATATGTGCTTTTTGAACATCCCATTTCAGATGTAGTCCGCTTTTGCTTTTATAATAACCTCCACTCTTCTGGGAAGGCTTTCCACTAGATTTTAGAATGTGGCTGTGGGGATTTGCCCATTCAGCTACAAGAGCATTAGCTGGTACTGAGGTCAGGCAGTGATGTCAGGTGAGAAGACTTGGGGTGTAGTCTGTGTTCCAATTCGTCCCAAAGGTGTTCAGTGGGGTTGAGGTCAGGGGTCTGTGCAGGCCACTCAAGTTCTTCTACTCCAACCTTAGCAAATCATGTATTCATGGAGCTCGCTTTGAGCATAGGGGCATTGTCATGCTGGAAAATATTTGGGCCTCGTAGTTCCAAGACAAATTGTAATGCTACAGCATACAAAGACATTCTAGACTTTGTGGCAACAGTTTGAGGAAGATCCACATATGGGTGTGATGGTCAGGTGTCCACATACATTTGGCCATATAGTGTATATGCTCCAATTAACAGGGGAGAGAGTAATATCATCCCTTCCGCCCGGAGAGCACAGCCTTTGTTTTGCTTTCTTGGATTCCTGGCTCGAATGGCTATGGCTAGGGTGAACGCTTTTTCATTTGCACAACTAGGCCATTACCTGGCTTTTTAAAGTAGATTCAGTGACAAAAAAAATGAAGTGACCTTTTGAAAGAAACCGAGCCCTTGCATGATAGATGAAATGACTGAATGGTGATGGAGTGTAATCACTGCCTGGCCAGCACCAAATGTACCTGAGTGTCTGTATCTGAGTCATGAAGGCTGCTGAGGATACACTAAGCCTCTCAAACTCTCTTTAGCTGTGATTACTCATTTTAGAAGCTGTCGTTCAGCTATGATTCAAGGTTTATTTGCCATATGCGGACTGCAGTTAGTCTGGGGATGGGCTTGTATGTTGCAGACATTCTGGAACTTATGATCCTTGGCTACATATCACTGTGTGGTTTTTGGTCTGTCATTTCCACCATAGTGATATTTAACCAGATTACTGTATCAATAATGGACAGTCTAATTGGAATTGTGAAAATTCATAATGGACAGTTAATGCTGTGAGCTTGTGATTGCAAGGATTCCTAGGACTGCCAGGGAGCCACTGTGGTGCTCATGAACATGGCCCTTGCCTCTTAACTGCTTGGGCTGCATGGTCTTTCAGTTGTAAATTGCTTTGAATAAAAATGTCTGCCAAATAAACAGAAGCTTCGACACTACCCGTGGAACTTGAAAACAAGAGAAGATGGCTGATCCTCCACTGCAACATCTTGCAATATTGTCAATTTGCTAATTTATCCAAATGGTGAAATAAATAACATGCTGCCAGATTGAAGCTGAGAAAATCAACAATGAGCATGTGATGCTTCCCTGTTGGCAGTATAGCAGGACTTGTCAAGAAGATTTCTCTTTCTGTACCACAAACAATGTGTGTTATATGCATTTAGTAATAATTTGTTTAGATTGTACTAGCTGTACCGATATTAAAATGGTTTCTGGTAATACACTTGCTCACTGATTTAAAAAAAAGATCTTGTTGTGGACAGACCTGGAAAAAGTCAACACTGGTTGTTATGCCTGATGAAAATTCCATCAGTGTTTCATCATTAGACATTTAAGATCTAATCAGAAATATTTGGAGAGCGTTTCAGTGTCAGAATACCATCTGTGAATGATTGGAAAGCTAACACCTCAGCCTTTTGTTCTTGAGAGTTGATTCATTGGTCCCTTCCATATGATTCCCTCGGGGTGGATAGACTTTTCTGAGCTGCATGAGCTCATCCAACATTCTGTGAAGCAACACACACAACAACTCACCACATCTCACGGCATATTATTTTGACTGAAAAGCTCATTGATCTTGCTGTCCAGCTATAGTACGTTTCTGAATAAGACTGATTCGAGTGCCTATGCTACTACACCACATTTTTTTCCACTATACTTAGCAGGTCCAAGAAGAGTGGCATCTGTCATAAGTGATGACTATTCTTACATTCCACAACAAAAACCAAATAAATAATGTGATTATGAGACCACAGAAAGTTATAGAATACATTTTGGTGGCAGATACGTGAAATGAGAAACCTGTGTGAAGTTTCTGAAATGTGGCAGATGAGTCAGTGTATTAGTGTAACAACAAAGATGGGAAATATTTTGACAAAATATTTCCAGTCTTCAGAAGCTTGAAAATTTCCTGATTATGTGCCTTGAGCTCTCCTCAGGGAAGAACTTGAAGTTATTATAGAGATGCACAAAATCACAGATGTACACACAGACTTAGAAGACAAACTGCAAATGATATCTGAAGTATCAATCTACTAGCAGCTAGCATGATCTGATTATACGTGAATGTCCTCAGACAGAAAAATGTGTGGAGTACTGTGTCTTTTGAAATTGATACATGCACAAGTATAGCCATTTTTCTTTCTTGTCTTCACGTGTCTTTTGGGGAATCATTGCCTTGTGTCTCAGAGATCTATTCATATGTGCTTTCTTGGGAATGCACAATATCAAACACAGGTCATCTCCAATTCTTAGAAGAATTCATGGTAAGCTTAACACTTCAGTCGTGACCTTTTTATATTTATATATTTTATATGGTGGTTTTTTTTCCACATTTCCTTTTTCCCTGATGTTGTAAGAGTGCTTTTGTGGACTTTGGGTTTATCTTTTGTGCAGAGCTAGAAAACAATCAACAGTTGCTTGTTAGTGTGTTTCTTATTGCCATTTTTAAACATATCTTCAGTTTCAGTAGGTGGATGCAGAGCTGAAAAGGCAATTTACAAGATATTTGGACTACTTTTGGTTGCAAGTCTGGCCTATTAGGGCAGGAAAGTATCCATTCCACTTGGGAAGACACTGTTCTCATTTGTAACATAGCTCGTGATCTTCTTATGGCAGACCTAGTTACTCAGTGACAATACAGAGTTGGGGCCAGGCAGCAGACGAAAAGGCTAAACTGAGCATCTGCTTGCGGTCTTGTGGCGTCACATAAAAAATGCAGAAAATCTCTGAAGTTTATTCTAATTAGTGTAGTCTAATTAACATTAAATTAGATCATACTAAATTTACAGCCAGCACCTCATACCAAAGTAGGACTGCTAAATATTAGATCTCTTAGATTTAAAGCACACATTTTAAATAAAACTACAACTGTTCAAGGAATTAGTGTACTTTGTTTAACAGAAACTTCAATAAGACCAAATTAGTATGTAGTTTTAAATGAAACTAGCCATCCTAGACACAGCTATCTACACCACCCTTATCTAATTGGATGAGATTGAAAATCTAGCATCTTGGTACCACAACAAATGTACAATCATGTCACGTAGTGTGCCTTGCTTTACTGAAAATCTCCCAGATTTATGAACTTTGATAGGGTTTTATTTATATTATACTTACTTAATCACCTCATTTGGCTGACACTTTTGTCCAAAGTGACTTACAACTGAGACAGTATACAACTGAGCAGTTGAGGGCTAAGGGCCCAACAGTGGCAGCTTGATGATACTGGGATTTGAATTCACTACCTTCTGTTTAGTAGCCCAGCAGCCCCAAGCCTTAAACTCTGAATTCCCACTTCTCTCAGGGTTGCCCTCTGACCCTACAGAACCTGATGAATTGACAAATTGAGTTAACATTTCACTTCATGCTTGATAATGTTTCCCCATTTAAAGGAAAAAATAATTATGGGGAAAAAGTTAGCACCCTGTTATAATGTTCACTACTCACATGTTAGAACATAAATGACATCAAACTATATTCCACATTTCATGGTAAGAGAGGCTTCCTAACTACAGAAAGGCTCTTAGATCTGCTGCTAAATCAGCTTAGCTCTCCACCCTGATAGAAGACAACAAAGTAATCCTAGATTCTTATTTAATACAGTAGCAAAGTTAACTAGGAATAAGATCACCACCAAAGCACAAATACTGACCATATGTAGTAGTAACAACTTTATTTTTTTTTAATGACAAAATTGAAAACAGACAGAAGATTCAAAGTATTAACTTGTAGAGACCAATATGACCACATCTGTATAGCAATTAGAATCCTTCACCCCAATCCAACAGAATTAATTTCACTGATTTCCTCATCAAAATCAACTTGTGTACTAGATCTGTTACCTATGCAATTTCTTAAACAGATACTACCAGATGGAATCGAACCTGACCATTCTGCTCTGACCTCATCATCGTCATCAACAAGGCATTTCCATCTGCAGAACTGCTGCTCACAGGATGTTTTTGGACAATTCTGGATAAATTCCATAAACTATTGTGCGTGAAAATCCCAAGATATCAACAGTTTCTAAAATACTCAAACCAGCTGGTACAACCATCCGGCAAAACCATGCCACAAGCACTGAGATCACATTTTTTCCATTCTGAAGTTTGATGTGAACATTAACTGAAGCTCTTGACCTCTATCTGCATTTTATGCATTGCACTGCTGCCACATGATTGGCTGATTGGAAAATCGATGAATGAAATATCTCCCAAACAGTTGCTGAGGTCGTGTCACACTAATTACCTACATCTAAATGTCTACAAAACAAAAGAACTCATATTGGACTTCATGAAGAACAGATGCAATCATGACAGATATCAGTGGAGATGAGGTGGAATCAGTCAACAGCTTCAGGTTTCTAGTGAACATGTCTAATAAGCTGATGGGGTCCGTGAACACTGTTGCAGTGCTTGAAAAAACAGGCAGTGCCATTATTTCCTGAGATGCCTCCAGTGATGGGGATGCCAGTACCTCTGCTGGTGAAATTCCACCACTGCATTCTCACGTTTGGCATCACTGTGTGGTTTGTCAGCACCACTGCCAGGGAGAAGAGGGCACTGCAGAGAACTGTGTGATCAGTGCAGAGGATAATAGGCTGTATGAGGATAATAAGCTGTATGAGGATTGCTGCCACAGGATAATACAGGACATCATCAATGACACTAATCACACCAGATTTAAACTTTTCACCCCTTCACCATCAGGCAAGAGGTAAAAGGGCATGCAGACACTTACCACCAGACTGAACAACAGCTTTTTCCCACAGGCTTCACCACTGTCTAATAAACCTGGCCTCATCGGACACACAGAGGGAGTTTAACTCACTGTACTTCCCACCATTATACACACACAGACGCTTATTCTACCTCAACAGTAATGTTACTCAGAATGCTGATGGTGCACATTCCATATTACACATGGTGGCATGTTGTACTGTATATTGTATCATAATGTATATATTCTATTGTATACTGTCTGCTAACACTGTTGTGCATTTAATGTATACTGTATTGTACTGTATCCTGTGCTATAATGTTCCTCTTCTGCGTATCGTTGACTTGTTTGCTGTTTTTGCTGTATACTGTTATAGTTTGTATTGCACTATATTGTCCAGACTTTTGCTTTTTTGTTACAAAACTGAGGGATTATCTGTAAGTAAGAATTCCATTGTACCTGTACTCCTACTTAGCCACATATGGCAATTAACTATTACTTACTTAGTTACTGACTTGCTTATAAGCAGGTGTACAGGTGTTCCTAATAAAGTGGCTCTTGAACTTGATTTACATATAGGTCTGAGGAACTTTATGGAATGGTTGTTTTCAAATATTTCTTCTTTTGTGTTAAGCCTTTAAGAGGTTATTGTGTTATGAGATGTTTTGGTAAAGTTCTTCTTAGTTCACTCTCTTTGGGCTTTTCAGTCAGTTATATGGGTTGTGTGTGAGCAAGTGTACTAGATGCATCTTGCTGTGTTCTGCCAGCTCAGCAGTATTTATAAAGACTGGTGGAAGTGTACATTTGTATTGAGTGCGCCTGGATGTGGTCATTACAATATAGGATACACTGACAACGTAGCACCATTGTTCTGGTCAATGTATTTCAGAAACTACTACTAGAATCCATCTAATGGGATGGGTACTTTTGATTCTTCTCATAGCTCTAAATCTACATCTGGATTTCTGATAATATAATATTGAATTAAAAAGGGTTGTGTAGGTTAAGAGAAGATTTCACTGCACAATCTGGCACAGTCACAATTTCCTAACCAAAAGAATTGCTTTTTGTAATATTATTATTATTATTTCCTTGCAGAATCTCAGAGCTTTTCAGACTTAAGAACTGTGCCATGCAGCCATCACTTCTAGGGAAACATGGCATATGGCATATATGAACATCATTCATTTTGTACAAACTGGCACACTTAATCTGTTGTTAATTAGCTCCATAGTAAACCAAATCAAGCATCAGAAAACACAATATTATTGCATTTGCCTCTGAGTGTAAACGCATAAGACCTCTGCATGTCCCTTGTATTATTTATGATGACAAATGCAGAGCATTTTTACAACCATCCTCTTTTAAAATGCAATAAGGTGTTCTGTGAGATACAAGGTACATACCTGATTTTTTTTTCTTTTTCTAAGTGCCTGTTAATCCTTCCTTTTTGGTGTGTATGCAAGCAGGATTAACAAGTTCAAGCAAATTGTAAGTTGAGCCTATACACAGCCCTTCAGGACCACTTTACCTTGTGTGCATTGGAGCACATGCGAATGTATGTAAGGCAGCAAAAATCAGCTCCTTTGTTTATTTGCAAGCCAGTTGTAATTACCGGCCACAGTTCTCCTGTTAAACATGGAAACGTCAAAGCCCAGGGTGTGTGTATAAAAAAGATACAATGTCAGATGTACAGTAGAAAGGTTGAATAGCCAGGTCTAGAACTCGCAGCAAGTGTTCTCGACGTGTTTATTTACCTTCTGGAATCAGGAAAGTAAAACCAGAGGACCACCTTGAACTCCAGCAGTAATTTTATATTGATGTTTAAAGGTTTAAGACTTTTTTTATAGACCCAGAGTTCCCAATTCATCCTCCACAGGAAGTAGCACATGAGTCAGCCAGTAGATCATTTATATTTTTTCTGCGAACAAGAAGGCACTCTATCAGATCTTAACTTTGCCACAAGCTGGCATGGCTATAGCCACAACTCCCACTGTGCTATTTCTACAGCTCACTTCTACAGACATATTAAAATCACTGCTGAGTACCAGGAGTGAAGGGCTTCTAAGAGACCAGGCATACTGAACTTAATGAGAAGCAACAAATGGAATAGAGTACTTTAACACTATAAGGTATGCAGATATTCAGTATGGAAAGCAAAAGTAGGAGTATTTATACAACATATATAAAATATATACAGCTGAAATTATATCAGCAAAGCTTACACATACTGGATGGTCGGGTTCAACTGCTATGATTACAATTCAAGCAGCATGTTGTTGATCATCTTTTGAGTGAAGATACTTATGTAAGTTATTGTAAAATGACTGAAATATTTATTAAGGCTTCGTTTTTTAGCGCTGTAGAAAAATCAGACAATGAAAATATTCTGATATAGGGAATTTACTGCAATACTGAGGCTAACCATTTAATTAATCATTTGACATCACTACTCTGATATCCAGTGTAGTAAACTTGTTTATGATTAATTTTACAAATCTTCTGAATTTGGCCAAAGAGCTCCAAGGGATTCAGATTGTATTAGATAAACAAAAGTATTGAAAAGATCTCCAGCAGCTGAGAAAGTACATTGTATATTCATATATTTTATACAGTGGCATGAACAAAAAGTATGTACGTATTCATAGGCATAAAAAAGATATGTTTGACAAACAAAATTGATAGGTGAAAAAAGTCTTGTCAGAAAAAATTTGCTTTTTGCATCATTGCTCATTTTGCAATATTGCTCGCATCAATTTTGGCTCATTCCTCTTGGCAAATTGTCTTCAATTCCCCAAGGTAATAAGGGTCCCCCTGATTTGACTCAAAATCAAAATCCTCTATAAATTTTCACTGGGATTCAAGTCAGGAGACTGGCTAGGCCATGCAAGGCCTTCTTGAATTAATTTGGCTGTATGTTTGGGGTCAGTGTCTTGTTGAAACCTCCATCATCTCCTCAGATTCAGTTTCTTGGCCAATGAGATTATATTCTCCTCTAATATGTCCCGTACATCTCTCTATTCATGTTTCCTTCAATAACGTGTAATGCACCAGAACTGTTTGCAGAGAAGCAGCCCCATATCATGGGGCTCATGAACAACTATCACAAAACATAAAATCAGTCGTTGATCATCCAGGTAACAACACACAGTATTAAGAATCAAGCGTATGTAAACTTTTGAACTGGTTCATTTGTGTAAATTCAGTTATTATTATATTATATTATATGCGGATTATGTGTAAGCATCTGCTATGTGAAATAGCTTATTCAGGGCAGTACTAAATAAAAAACAAAATGTAATTTTTATGATTCCTCTTTTTTTTTTAATTCTGCAAAGCGTACATAAACTTTTGACCCCAACTGTATTTCCCCCTCACTGTAATTGTGTGTGCTCTGTTTTATCTGTTTCATCTTTTGGGCTGGCATTCTGTTTATTTTTCAGTCTTTCCTCATAAGCAAGAGCGTGCTAAAAAGCAGGTAAGCTGACTAGAAAGCTAAACCAGATAGCTAAATTTCAATGAAGAAGGTAGTTAGACCTATAAATAAACAAAATAGTTCTAAAAATGATTGCAAATAATCAAACATAACTACAGTATAGTACACCACAAATTTATTTGCAATATTTACCAAATACAAAGATAAAATAAGAAGCTATATTAGTTGTGTAAAACTGTTATGGATTAGAGTACTGAGCACTACTGCCACTTCGAGCACTCTGTGAGTCTGACTGGTGCTGATATTTTTAAGTTTGAGATGTCAGTCATGTTCATTACCATTTCAATTATTGGTAGTTGGTTACAAGGTTCTGCTCCATTGAGAGGTCTCCCAATCATCATTTGGAGAAGCCATGTGTATGGGCAGGACAAGCAAAGGGCAGACTGTCCTCTAATTATTGAAAACCCCATCCTTCTCATATGCTCACTGACTCCCAGTGAAGCTGTGCATTTGAGCGGGATCCAAAATGACATATTAAAAACGTGTTGTCCTGTTAATCTTCGCTCCCATTAAAAGACAATTTACTGCCATAGTGAAACCATGAATCAGTAGAGTTCTATTCATGGTGCATCAATGGGCTTCAGAGAAGATTTTCATGCAGGTTGTGCTGTTCACCAAGAACAGTTTGAGTTAAATAAACAAACAGTGTGATATTGCAGTGAGACATTTTAGGGGAGGCCATGTTTCCCATGTAGTCTTAAAGCAATCGCCTGTGGTTCATTTGACATCTGGGGTTGTTAAACATGGAGAAATAACAGGTTACAAGTCAGTAGTCATAAATACACTACAGTCATGGGAAAAAGAAAGTACACCCTCGTTCAGTTCTATGTTCTTATTTATCATGGATTAAATAACAATTGTGTGGTCCTCATCATCTTCTATAAACAAACAAATAACCTCAGGTGACAACAAAAAACACAACAGATTTCAATATGTAGTCACTGGTTCATAGGTGTTGATTCATTTTCTATAACAGCAGCTCTGACAGTAGTTCCAGCTTTAATCATAATAAGACGTTTATATTAACACTCATTCTAATACATTTTCATAGTGTAGTTTCCTTGAACAGTGCAGGAGTAGTGGAACGGCACAGGCGGAGGGAGAGCGAGGATGGCTGGCTTTCTGGGTCATGGGTTGGGCTGGGGAAGTACATCGCTGTCGGCCAGGAATATAGACGCAGGCGGTCAATGGTGAGTGGCGGTGTCAAGAGGTCCAGAGGCTTCAGTGAGAGTCAGGTGTGCAGGCACTCAGGTTGGCGCAGAGGGGGAGCTTTGTCTTTGGCGTAGTCATCCATTTCTGGCAGAGTGAGTGAAACGGGTCAGCATTCATGAGGAGATGAAACATTCTCACCTCGCTGTGTCTGCTATACCCTTTGTATACACTTTCTGCTATACACCTTTATTATTGGCTGCCACCCTACCTTGTAGCCATGCGCTCACTGGCGGTCCATAACAATGGTGCTTGAGTGGCGCTGTCATGCTAGGAGCCTGTGGTGGTTTCAACTCTGAGCCTAATGCCGGTGGTGTCTGTTTCCAGAAACTGTACCTCGATGAAAGGCCATCAGCATTGGCGTGGTGGGCCCCCGCAATGTCCTGCAATGAGAGAAACCATCGAGTTACCTGGTCATTGGTGTCCTTGGTCTTGGCCATCCACTGGAGGGGAGCGTGGTCTGTGACCAAGGTGAAGTTTTGGCCTTCAATGTTGTAGCTGAGCTCATCGATAGCCCACTTTATGGCCAAAGCTTCTCGTTCTATGGCAGCATACCGCCGGTCAGCGGAGGTCAGCTTCCTGGTCGCGTACAATACTGGGTGCTCCTCTCTGTCAAAGGTCTGGGAGAGCACGGCACCCAGCCCTGTCTCAGAACCCTTGGTGTGGACGGTGAAGCACTGGTCAAAGTCAGAATTTCTGTGCACCAGTGAGCTGGCAAGCACTTGTTTCATGGCTTGGAACGCCTGCTCTGCCTCCTCGGACCAGTGCACTTGATCTGGTTGGCCTTTCCTTGTTAAATCTGAGAGGAGGGAGGTTAAAGAGGAGAACTTAGGGACAAATGTCCAGTAATATCCCGCCAACCCCAAGAAGGTACCTGTCGTTCGGTCGTGGGGCATGGGTACCCTTTGACTGCCTCAATTTTCTTCTCTTGCAGCTTTAGTAGACCTCGGCCAATGTGGTACCCCAGGTACCGTGCCTCAGTCAGCCCCAGATGCCACTTTCGTGGGTTGGCCTTCAGCTTGGCCTTCCGGAGCTCACCCAGGACCTCCCTGAGGTGGTGTAGGTGCTCTGACCATGTGGTGGAGTGGAGTATGATGTCGTCCAGGTAGGCTGCCGTGAACTGTCGATGGGGACGTAGGACGACGTTCATGAGGCGCTGGAATGTTGCAGGAGCTCCGTGGAGCCTGAAGGGGAGAACCACCTTATTGCCAGTGGCCTCTGGAGGTACTAAATGCTGGTTTGGGCTTCGCGTCTGGGGCCAGGGCTACCTGCCAGTAAGCTCCAGAGTGGAAATGAAGTGGGCTCTTCCTAAGCACTCCACCAGGTCATTCACCTGGGTGAGGGGGTAGCTGTCTAAGTTCAAAGACCTGGTTCAGCTTCTGGAAGTCATTACATAGCCTGAGACTCGTCCCGTGGCATCTTGGTAACCTCCTACTCAATAGCCTGACGACGGGCTTCAGGGATGTGGTAGGGCTGCTGTCAAACCACAACTGCTGGTGGGGTCTTGATCTCATGCTGGACCAGGTATGTCATTCTGGGACCACTAAGAACACGTCAGAAAGCTGGTCTACCAACTCTGTCAGGTCTTCCCCTTCTGGACCAAGGTACGCTTCGGAGGATCTGAGGGCACATCAGCAAAAGCAGACAGCACAGGGGCAGACTCAATCCATTTTTTAAAATAGATTGACATTATATAATTGTTTATGTTACCGAGCTGTTGCAGGCATAAGGGTGAGCTCACCAGCATCGAAAGGCCTGGAAGACCACGGAAGACAACTGAATTGGATGATCGCAGAATCCTTTCCTTGGTGAAGAAAAACCCCTTCACAACATCAAAAGAAGTCAAGAATACTCTGGAGAAAGTAGGTGTATCATTGTCAAAATCTACAATCAAGAGACGCCTTCATGAATGTAAATACAGACAGTTTACAACAAGGTGCAAACCACTGGTAACATTCAAGAACAGGAAAGCCAGATTAGACTTTGCCAGAAAACATCTAAAAAAGCCTCCCATGTTCTGGAATAAGATTCTTTGGGCTGATGAAACCAAGATTAACTTGTACCAGAATGAGAGAAAAGTATGGCGAAAGAAAGGAACAGCTCAGGTTAGGTTTGCTGTAATGAGTCTCCTCTGTAAATGGAGATAATGTTGGGCTTATTCGGATAGAGACGTGGTGTTAAGATTCCATGTCTACGTGTTAAGGGGGACCACCCTTCTGACATGCACAGAAAGGAGCTTAGAGCTCTGGACTTTCTCCATGATTGCTTGATATGCAGTGAAAAATGATCATCATGGTTCTTTAATTTTTTTTTTTTTTTTTTTTCATTTGCAGTGTTGCGTCTACAACAGTCCACAAGTTGCTCCATTGCTCTGTATGCTGTGATGGTATTGTTGCTGATGAGACTCATTAATAGCGAATATATAAAGAGTTTGTTTTAATAAAGAAATGTAGATAATTCTTCTTTCAAACTTTGTCATAGGAAACTGAAACCTGACCTTTCTATAGGTCATGCTGATGCATTCTTCCCTTTATGATACACTTTGTCATCCTGTTCTTGATCTGTGTGAGCTTGTGAGCTTACCAGTAATTAACAGCCTGGTGACTACAGAAACGACAATTATGGTTAACCACTATTTTGCATGAAAGTATTTGTCATCACTGAAATCACTCATTGTGCATGAATATTGTGGTTATCAATGCTCTAGTTGTCAATACTAGTTCTAAGTTCACCAGTGCATTACACCGTACCAAAGCAGTTGATTTTGACACCCTTAATGAGCACCAATGACCATGGCGCTCATTTGTTCTGATATTTCAGTCTACTGATGGATGACCTATTTTATTGGCATTGACTCCTCTTTTTTGTTATGTTGAAAGACATATTTTCATTTTAAGAATTTGTCATAAGGTTTTGACCCTTAATAAAACAACTTTCAACTTTTATTTTCTTTATTATATATATATATATATATATATATATATATATATATATATATATATATATATACACATTACTGATTCAGTACAAAAACTTTTTAGATTTCCAAACATTAGTTTTCCAGCACAAAATTAAACGTTACAGAAAAATGTTTGTATGCCAGTAAAGAAAGCAGCAGATTACATAAGAGACACTTTTCAGACAAAAAAACATAATGAAGGCTGCTGGGTTTTGCTGCAAAAATAACAAGCAAGTGTGACAGTCAAAGTCTCCAGAAGAACTGTGGCTGGTTCTGCAAGATGCTCAGTAAAACTTACAGCTAATTTCCTTACAAAACTGCACAAATTGTACCTGAGACTACTATTTTTTTTTTAAAGCAAAGGATCGTCACACCAAATATTGACTTTGTTTCATTTATTACTGTTTACTGCTCTTTCATGATTTTTTTGCATTGCACTGCTGTCACATGATTGGCTGATTAGATAACTGTGTGAATGTGCAGGTGTACAAGTATTCTTAATAAAGTGGACGGTGAGTGTATATATGTGTGCTTAAAGCTGAGCCAGAACAAAAAAAAAAAAATTAATTTTGTTATATTAA
The DNA here is from genome assembly GCA_022758105.1 of Pangasianodon gigas. NCBI lineage: Eukaryota > Metazoa > Chordata > Actinopteri > Siluriformes > Pangasiidae > Pangasianodon > Pangasianodon gigas. Next base: position 10,444,114 of record CM040460.1, on the reverse strand, counting down.
TTGTGTGTGTATAGTATATGTGTGTGCTTGTGTGTGAAACCAAAATCACCACAATATGTTAAAGCAGTGTATCTGGTTTACCCTATTTGTAGACATTATTACTTATTTTCAAGCTTTACATTTTCTTATCCACAAATAATGTTGCTCCTTTCTAAGAATAAATGTTACAGATTAGCAAAATTATATGCCAATAAATCAAGACTATTTAAAGCTTGAAATTAAACATCTCTAGAAATCATCTTAATAATTTTATATTTGGTTTACTGCAATCTTAGAATATACTAGTTAGATTTAGACTATATTCACAGTATTTCCACTTGCTAAGACCTAATGTGACAGCGTGACAGCATGGCACACATGGCACACACATGGCACGCACATGGCACAACAACCAAAGCTTGGCAAATGGTGCTACACAAGACAGAACTTTAATACTAATACTCATTATACTACAACCTGATTCGGGTGCCCTTCATTTCACGTGGTGTGTGGCATGGTCATGTGCTATGCAGTGGCAGATGGGTATTGTAGTTCATTCCTAATCTGACACAAACACAAAGTTGACCCCTAAAATCTTAGGGTACAAGATACATGATTAATATATTATACATACATTTGTTATAGGGGCGTAACAGAATACGAATACATTATTCAGAATGAACAGATACATATACAGACAGACAGTGGGAGTATTCATTTCTTTCTGTTTTTTTTTTTTTTTTTTTTTTTTTAATATGCAGTTTTTGTAGGGAGGGTTGCCAGCAACATTCCCACACAAACTACAACTCAAAAACAGTACAAAAGACTTGAAAGTAGCCAAAAATGTTCAAATGTTTGAACATAGGAATGGTTAGGAATAATCATTTTTCTTTGTCTTTTCGTGGGAAACAGGATAACAATGGTGCACATTTCTGATTTGCAGTATATCTGCAATACATGTATATTATTCTCTGGTATTATTACCTGGCAACCTGCTCATTATTACCTGCTCAATTATTACCTGCTCACGGAATAAAGATCAACATTAACGTTATAGACATCGGAGATGCACTATTTGGTTTTTCATCAGTGGTTTGCTGCAGAGACCTAAACATTGCCTTACTGAGCTCCATAACAAAACCATATTTCTACCATATTTCTGTAGAAACAATAGAAATGCTTTTATTTATAGATGCATTGCTTCATATAGCTCGCTCAGACCATGCACTGTGCAGAACTGCATGTCTCTGCTGGGCTCCTCACTGTTTTTTTTTTTTTTTTTTTGATATTCTTAAATGATTTTTCTTATAAATCATATGGGCATTATAATGAAATGCTGCTTAAAGGACCCCAGAAGCACTGAGTTCAGCTTTATAGTAGATTCTGAAAGCATGCCTAATGAACTTTTCTGATATTTCTGGAATGTAACAAAGTAAATAATAGTTTATAATAATAGTTTATTGATTTAGGAAAGACATTGCTGTTTTGAAACATACTTAGATTACTTTCTCAGTCATATTACGTAGAAGACAGAAAGCTTGGCAGAAAGTTCCACAGGACTGGTTCAGGAGTTGAATAACATTATGTAATAATAACAACAATGATAATAATAATAATAATAATAATAATAATAATAATAATAATAATAATAATAATAATAATAAAGAATGCATAAATAATAAAATAAAATAAAGTTGCTATAATTTGTGGATGAAAAAGACTTCTTTTTTCAGCAGCCCTGTTATTTATTTTCCTTTTTCTTTTCCCCACAGTGTTTTTTTTTTTTTTTTTTTTTTTTCCAGTGTTTCTAGGGCATAGACATAGGGAGCAAGCCTTCTTCCAGATACAAAAAACAGATATGAATATTTTGATCACTAAACAGATACAGATACAAACACAGATAATGGCATTGCATTACACCAGTAATATACAGTACACATAAGATGTACTCCTGTAACAAAATAAACATATGGTCAGTTCAAGTCATGTACAGATGTTTATATTCAAAGCATTTTTAAGATGTCCCTAATGAGCAGACATGGTGTTGTAATTTGGGACAGCATGGTTCAGGCTAATTGGGACAGTTTTAAAACACAGTAAGTGGAGAGAGGAAAAGTGAACAGATAGCCTATAATGGATGCATGAAAAATCCCATAACGATGGTTAAATAGGATTGGATTGAATGGATTTTATGTGCATTAAACTGTTTCTATGAAACATCTTAATAAGTAGGGGAATAAGGCAGACTGAGAAATACAGAATGTTACTTATTAAATAGCTTTTTACTTCATATAATTTTAGAGATTGGTGTTCAGATCGATTATGTTTATTTTTTTTAATTATTCTAAATCCTGAAAAAAAAAAAAAAAAAAAAAAAAACCATTGAAAAATGTTGCTTGCATCTAGTGGTGATTTTCCTGCTGTGATTATTATTTAATCTATTCATAATGAATTTTTTTAGAAAACATTGGTTATGCATTTGGAGTATACTGAAGATCTTCTAAACCCTGTTATTCTTCTAAACCCTGTCATAAGCCATGCTTCTTCAGAATATGATCTAAACATTTTTCAGCACCATGAGGATTTCAGAAATGTATCATGTTTTGGGGTATTTGATTTATTAATGAAAGCTTAGACAAATTCGAAATTCAAAAAGTGTCCCAATATAGGCCTGTCTAAGTTCTCCCTAATTTTAGTGGCCAAAAAGCCACTTGACAAGGGCATCATTAGGCTATTAATATCCTGATCATTACAGCATAGGGAAAGTTAATAGGGATTTTTTTTTTCCTTATATGGAAAACAGGAACCGGAAATCCGACGTGTAGAATTGCAAACAAAAGTGCGTCACTACAGCACTGCGGAACTGTCGCTACGCGGTTGTGTTTTGGTTTTGGTGAAACCAAATCTTACATAGAATTTTATCTGGCTTATTTTTTTTTTTTTTTCTTGCATTGGTTGAAGAATATGGTGAAGATAGCGTTTAATTCCGCTCTGGCGCAGAAAGCGCTTGTAAAAGAGGTGCCGGTCTCAGAAAAGGTGAGATTTTGCTTTTGCTGCAGACGCTTTACTGGCCTACTTGAAATTTAAATATGGCTAATGTATATTTTTAGGCTGTATTGCTTACACTTTGACTTTATATATACATTTATACCAGAACAAGTTAAACGGACGCATTTAAATGGCGTTGTTGCATAAGCCCTGTGGACGTAAACTCAAAAGCCGCAGCTGAATCCCAAATGGCATATTATTCACTCTTTAGGTGCACTACATAGGCTGTGAAATAATAGGATTCGCACCCTACGTAGTGCCGTAGTGCCCTAAATGCCCAAGTGAGAGTCATTCGGAATACAGCCTGCATGAGCGATTAAGTTGACTAGGTTTTGGTCCTCCATTTTAAAGCTGCTTTTTATCGAAGGGAAACGGTGTGCTGTATGACGGCCTCTTCTGTGGCAAAATATGGCATTTGTGGCTTAATATAATATTTAAAAATAATCATTTTAAATGGTTGAACATTCAGTCAGTTTCTCATTTAGATGACGTCATCTGTGTTTGTAACCGTGACAGAGCCATCATTTTAAAAACCAGCTAAACACTACATACATATTAATCTAACCTAAAGCTTGGTTATTTCATTAATTCAATATTACTCCAATACCTGTAGTACAACTTCATATACAGCAATAATAGTACAGTAGTATAACTTCATATACAGCAATAATAGTACAGTAGTATAACTTATACAGCAATAATAGTACAGTAGTACAACTTCATATACAGCAATAATAGTATAGTAGTACAACTTCATATACAGCAATAAGAGTACAGTAGTGCAACTTCATATACAGCAATAATAGTACAGTAGTGCAACTTCATATACAGCAATAATAGTACAGTAGTACAACTTCATATACAGCAATAATAGTATAGTAGTACAACTTCATATACAGCAATAAGAGTACAGTAGTGCAACTTCATATACAGCAATAATAGTACAGTAGTGCAACTTCATATACAGCAATAATAGTACAGTAGTACAACTTCATATACAGCAATAATTGTACAGTAGTACAACTTCATATACAGCAATAAGAGTACAGTAGTACAACCTCATATACAGCAATAATAGTACAGTAGTACAACGTCATATACAGCAATAATAGTACAGTAGTGCAACTTCATATACAGCAATAAGAGTACAGTAGTACAACTTCATATACAGCAATAAGAGTACAGTAGTACATCTTCATAAACAGCTTCAGTGTACAATAAAGACTGAGCTGTAAACAATGCTTGGATAATTTTGTAATTATCTTGTAACATACCCTCATTTATTTATTTATTTTCTTGTTGTACCATTAATATGTATCTTTCACCATGAAATGTGGATATAGAGTACTTTAAAATAATTACTATACAGAAATGGGTTGCAGTTATTAGGGTCAAGATTTAAAGGTAGACCACATATACTTTTCTAGGTAAAATTTACGTACTAAGAGTATAAAAGGTGTAGCCTTGAGGAAGAGTACAGCTTAGTACCCTTTTTTCTGAGAGTGCTGAAGCTGTAAAGTGTAAATTATTTATTTATTTTCTATAAAGATCTTATTTTTTTCCCCGTTTTAGTACTGCCCTTCAGAAGCTACTGTACATAAGATATTTAAATGTTTCCCAGAAGATAAAATAACAGTTTACACTGATCATCCTGTTCAAAAGTTTACATCCTCTGGCTCTTAATGTATCGTGTTGCCTTCTTGAGCATCATTGAATGTTTGCACCTTTTGTAATAGTTGTGTACGAGTCCTTCAACTGTCCTCAGTGTGATGAATCACAACATCATATAGCTGCTGTTGGAAAGGGGTCAAATATGCAGAAGGTGCTGGAAAAGCAGAGAATGTGCAGGACCTGGAGGATTTTTCTGAAGGGCAGTTTAACTGCTCAGGACAAACAAGGGTCTAATGAGCAACTATCACAAAACATAAAAAGAATCGTTGATCATCCAGGGAACAACACACATTTATTATTGTGTCTTGTGGACTATATGTAAACATCTGCTATGTGAAAAAGCTTATTTGGGGCAGTACTAAATAAAAACAAAATGCAATTTTTATTTTTCCTTTTTTTTTTTTTTTTCTTTTGAAATGATTAACATTTTGCAGATCCTGCAAGGCGTATGTAAACGTATGACCACAACTGTACAGACTCATCAGGGAGAGCTTCTCATTTTCTCATGCTAAAATAGTTATCATCACCTAGATGTACAACAGAGAATAAAGGACAGGACAGCCATGCTTTGACTAAGTTTATTTGCTAATTGTATTTGTTTTGTGATGTTTAATGGCCAGGACCCTGAGACCGGCTCCGTGTACAGCAACGAGAGTTCCACCGGCCGCTGTCTGCTCACGCTGCTCGGCCTGGCCTTCATCATTTCAGGCCTCATTGTTGGCGGAGCCTGTGTGTACAGGTATTTTACACCCAAGGTACGTCCACTTTGAGGGTCCTTGTTTGCTTCTTGCTTTGCACATGTTCTGTCAATTTTGTAAAATGTTTTTCCCCCATTGTGTTTGAGATGCAAATATGTCTATTGCCCATGTGTTATGTGAATTGCACATTTGCAAGAGGATCTCAAGAATTCATAATAGTAAACGAAGGGTGCTAAGCTTCTTGGTCCAAAACTGTAATTAAAAAAACACAAGTTAAATAAAAATGATTATACAGTCTTGGCTGAATGTTTGCCTTGGATCTGAATGGAAGTACTAAAGCTACAGGATGTAGGCCTATGTTTTGAATTTTGGTAGAGTGATGCTCTTTCAAGCTGCTTGCAGAAGAGCATTCTGTAGTGTTGATTGTGCTGTATTTGGATCATTTCAGCACTGCAACTCTGCTTGATTATTATTATTATTATTATTATTATTATTGTTTTACTACTAGGCAGGGGCAGAACAGCTTACTTGTGTTTTCCTTGGCCAGTTACACATGGATCTCATTTATACTGCATGAGCTCCCATATTAGATTATTTGGTGTGCATTAAAATAAGTGAATTGTGAACGTAGAAGAACATGTTTGGGCAGTGAGTGAATCAGGTAGTCGGAGTTTTAGTATGTTATGCAATTAGCGCCCCCTTCTGCATATAAAAATGAACAGTTAATGGAGCTGACTCTGCTTAATTGTTTTCCTTGGAGTGAAGTAGATTATGCATGTTTGGGCTATTAAAAAATCCAAATCTAGGTTTTACTTCTGCATTCTGAAATCTGTGCACTTAGAGGAATGTGTGAGTGCAACTCGCTTATTTAGTCTCATTTACATGTTTAGGGGACTATGGGTGTACGACTGTATTTATGAAAAAATGTGTAGTCTCTTGTAGTTCTGTGTTGTTTTATGTAGCACCATGGTCCTGGAGGAACGTTGTTTCGTTTGACTGTGTACTATCGAGCTGTATATTGGTGAAATGACAATAAAGCCACTTGACATGACTTGACTTGTACTGATTATATAGACCAGTTTCAACCAGTTTCATCTTTCGCTGTCATACTTGAAAGCAAAACCCCTATCATGTATTTTGTAGCGCTTGCACTTCCTTTTTTCACTTCTAACTTTGTGCCATGGTTTTGACTTATGTCACAATATTTGCTTTGCAGAAGCTCTATCATGGATCCATGCAGTTTACAGATATGGACAGTGCTGATATACCTATGGACATGGAGGCCCATGAGCCTTACTACCTACCCCGTGTTGAGGAGGATGTGGAGATCCGTGACAACGTGGCCATCATTAATGTCCCTGCACCTCGCTTTGGGGCAGGAGACCCAGCTTACATCCTGCATGATTTTAAGAGGGTAATAAGTGCAGCCATGTTGATAGCAGTCAAGTGTATGAGGCTGTTGATGTTCAAAGGCATGCGTCAGGCTTTGCAGTGCAAGAGTAATGATTTGTATAAGGGGACCTACTATGTTTAAGCTGTGGGGGTATGGTGTGGGTATGGTGGGGAGACCTGACCCATTTAGTATACTTCATTTAGACTTTTCAAGTAAAGTTGGCCTGTATTTATTGTGGTCAGTAATTATTGTAATCAGTTCCATATGATATGTCAACAGAAGCTGACTGCTTATTTGGACCTAACACTGAGGACGTGCTTTGTGATCCCTCTCAACACTTCTGTGGTGATGCTGCCCCAGGACCTCCTGGATTTGTTCTTGCAGCTCATGGTGTGTGCATGTGTGTGTGTGTGTGTGGGCTGGTGAACAAAACGATGTTCTTTTTAATACAAAAGTTAATGTTAGGTGTAGGTAGACGTGCTAATTTGATCTGAAAAGGGCACGGGGGCTCGGGGTAGAAAATGATATGAATAAAGTACACCTACCATGTTGTCATGAACAAATATATTGTAAAACAGTATTTAAAAAAATTTAACAGCAATAATAATGTATTTTCTGGTAAATATTCAGTGTAGAGAATCATTGTCTTGCCTGTTGGTATAGCTTTGTGTTTTATTTCAAAGACATTGCCTGTCTTTGAAATTCATAGTCTGTAATGCATAGAAACAGAACCATTATATGAATTTCTACAAGTGAAGTTTATGATCTCAGAAAATTTCTCGTATCAGTTAGAGCTACAATGCTTAAGCCTGGCTTAAACTGCAGGATGAGTGGTCTTACTGCCTCTCACGCAGCACAACTCAATCTCTGAATGCAACAGAATTTGCATGATGAAAGTACTCACATTGTACAAGTAGCCTACCGGATGTGAATACCGTTACTGAGTTACTGCGAAACCATACAGTGGTGATGATAAATTCACCACTAGGCTACATGAGGACTCAATGCATATTGAAACATGGCATTGCTCACAAACCAGTGCATATGGGCATGGCATGATTTTGCTATTTTAATACACGGGTAAATGGACGTTAGGGCTATTCATACTAACCACATCCATGTAGTATATTACAAGAAACAAAAGATTACACATGACGATTTTATGATTCAAAAATTGCTCTGGGAGTGTTAGACAAAGTGGACTGGACAAGACCCATTTGGGATGTTTAAAGTCATAATTATATGCAAAGTCGACCAGTTTAGCCCACACGGTCTGTATATATAACAGGTGTATCCTGGAACAGAAACAGGTCAGGGTCAAATCCTTCAACAAATAATGCTATACGTCATTTTCCATAATTACTAAATTGCTTGAATAGGTTTTTTTATGATTATAAATATTACCTAATCATGTGAATTTAATGGATTTGCGTTCTCTATTTCTGTTCTCAGTCTGGCTCATACAAGACTCACTTGGTGCATGAGGATCTGGTGGTGACTGAGCGCATCGATGACCTTGCCCCCTTGGGCTATTATATTTACAGCCTGTGTGAGGACAGACCAACGTACAGGATGCAGCGCCGCAGTGAGATAATGGGTAAATGGCATTGGGCTGATTATTTTAAATCAATTTAGGTGTTTTTAAAGGCGTTTTAAATAAATCCTTCAATAAATAAAACTAATCAATAAATCAATTTATAAATTCAACAGTCTAATAATGTATGTAAGCATTAAAGATTTATTGAGGTCATTAAGGATTTATTTGATCAGAAAATAACTTTTCTGATAAATTAATAAATAATAATTTATTTGAAAGGAAAATATCAAACCAGCCACATCTATAAAATAATTTATAGAAGAGATTTCTATAAAAGAAATTAATTACTTAATATTATTATTAGACTAGTTATCAACTGAATGTACAGGAGTTGCAAGAGCAAGCATCCTTTCACCACTTTCAGCTGAAATACAATGGTCAAGTTGGAATATGAAGTATAGCCAATTTGATGTACAGCATCATTCAGTGTGATTGATTTTGTTATTAGGAATGTTTCAGGATTATTTTTTTTTCAGAATTAGGATGTTTTTTTCAGAATTCATGTGTCTACTTATGGCTAACCTTTGTTGGCTTCCCTCAGTGAATTTGAAAAGCATAAAATCCTTCAGTAAATGCCTCAATAAATCTATAAATATACACATTAATACACTGTATGGCCAAAGGTTTGTGGACAGCTGACCATCACACCCATATGTGGGTCTTCCCTAAACAGTAGACACAAAGTTAAAAGTGCACACTTTTCTAGAATGTCTTTGTATGCTGTAGCATTTAAGATTTGGAATTAATGGGCCCAAACATGACAATGCCCCTGGATTGGAGTGGAAGAACTCAAGTGGCCTGCACAGAGTCCTGACCTCAATCCTACTGAACACTTTTGGGATGAGCTGGAACTCCAACTGCATGCCAGGCCTTCTCACCTGACATCAGTGTCCAACCTCACTAATACTCTCGTAGCTGAATGGGCAGAACTTCCCACGAAAGCCTTCCTAGAAGAGTGGAGGTTATTATAAAGCTAAGAGGGGATAAACTCTAGAATGGGATGGGAAGTATACTTTTGGCCATATAGTGTAAATCCCTCAAGACATCCTTCAGTGAATGACTGAATAAATCAGTAAATAAATTCTAAAATATCCTATTGACAGATTTATTGACTATTTATTTCTTAAAGGATATATTAAAGATTTAATGCTGTATTTAATGATTGGTGTATATTTAATTTGGCATGCTTCATTGTCTGTATCTAATCTGTGCAATATTTAAGCCACATGCTTTTTTTCTGTCTAATTTAATGTTGGTATTTGTTGCAGGCCTCCAGAAGCGCTCAGTGGAGGATTGCCGCATAATCCGCCACTTCGAGAATAAGTTTGTTACCGAAACAAAGATCTGCCAAGCCTGAGCAAGCAAGAAGTCAGGAGGGGACAGACATCCCCCCTTTCGTTGCAGGGTAGGGAGTGGTGAAGTGAGCTGAAAGAGGGAGCGAGGGAGGGCTGAGAGGAAAGGGTCTGTCTTCCGACTCCTGCTGTAGTGTTTAGCATAAGGTGTTTTGTATTAATTTAGCGACAGCAGACGTTTCTCTTCTCTCACTTAAGGTGTAGTGATGTAGCTCTCCTAAAGCAGTTTGTGATTTCTTACACCTTTGTCATTGTACACCGTGATTCCCTCTACAGCCTGACTGCAGCTCAAACCTTGTTTTTAGTGTGTGCCTTGTCACCATTTTTTGTGGATAATTATTTGTGAACTGTGCAAAATGTTAACCTTGGTGAACATAAGTTAATGTTTTGTGTTGGTTTTTTTTTCCCTTCGGCAGAAGTATTACTACCTAAGCACACGCTGATACACCTCTAGTCTAGCCTGTATGATATTTCCCAACATCCTTTCCTCCAGCTAATTATGTATCAGTGTATAAAGACCCACATGGTCTCTAGAGGTCTGATCAGCTTAAAACTCTTAAAATTCTACTTTTTGTGTTCATGTATTTGAGGAACTAACCATGTATCACATGACGTGTAATTTCCACATGTCTACTGATCAAGCAGACTCTGTGAAGCATTGCTTCTGCCAGTGTCCCGGCTAATGTATATGTGTACAATTTAAGGTGTCCATTAGACATGGCCTGCTTGTAACATGGTAAATTATGTATCTCAATCCAAATTATAAATGCCTCATAATGAAGGATAGTCAGTACGAATGCACTACGATGCTAAGATTTTAGAACATTTAGAGATTAGGATTTATTAAACAGATTAAACAGCTTCCTGTGCAAGATTTCACATTCAGAGTGGTTTAGCCTTGCCATCTCTGTCCTCTCACATCTTATGTCCTGACCTCTGGCCTAAACATTTGTTGTGGGCCACGTTGGAAAGTTTCACTGCTGAGACACAGTGGTGTGTTAACAATCACTCGACTGATCAGCAATTTGAACCTTCTGCTCAGGCCTTTTTAATCTCTTTTGGAGGACTTGATGTTCATCCTTCAGCAAAAGGATGTAGCATTGAGATGATGTTAAAAATAGCTACCAGCAGGGTTGGTTTTTTTTTTTTTTTTTTTCTTTCAAAAATCCATGAGTGTTGTTTAATTATTAAGAAGAAGGTGTCTGTCTGAGCAAAACCAGACCGACCGCTTACCTACTGGGACGTCATGCTGAATGTTTACTGCAGGTCTCTGTTAACATGCGTTCACTAGGTATTGGTGTAAATATACCCAAAGCCACCACATCTCTCAGTTTTCACAATGGTTTTCCGTTGCAACATCTTGTCATCTCTGGCCTAACCCTGCATGGCACCATGGTTGTTCAATTGTTTTGAAATTCCCTGCATTCTAAAAAGTTACATGTATATTTTGGAAGGATGAGTAGTTTAACTGCTGCTCAGAAAATGACAATCAAGACTGGAGTCTCTGTTGCTCTCTTTCTGTTTGTCCTGATTCAGAAAAACAGACCTGAAAGATGCTGGACTGAATCAAAGAAATGTACTACTGAAATGTTAAACTGCTGACTGAAGTTTGTTTGAAAATAAAATGCATTTCTTTACTTAAAGAATTCTGCGTTCATTGGCTAGAGTTTGGACTGTCATCTGAACATGAACCCATTTCATCAGCACGTTATTTTAGGACTTATGATACAATACTATGTAATTTCTCTAGGCTTTTTGCAAACATTCCTGAAATCTTTCAGAAGTTGTAGCCGTCATTTAAGCTGTTTGTAACTGCATAGCAGAACTACATTTTTGAAAATACCCTAATGTTTTTTTTATTTTTTTGTATTTTTTATTTTTTAAACAATTCATGAAAGTGCAGTCAACCACTAACTGTTCTGACAAGGCAGCTGTGTGAAGACTGGCCAGCTCTTTGTGGTTAACAGGCTTCATGCAGAGCTCTTATTGCTCTTTGATCTTGCATCGACTTTGTTGGGCCGTTGACATCAACAGCCAAACGAGCACAGGACAGCTTAAATGAGCTGCATAAATGAGCTCTGACAATTGGAGTAGGAGAAACTACAATATGTGCCTCCAGTCAAATCCTAACTTTGGCAAAATGTACTTTTGTATTTCATATGACCCACACTTGGCTGAGAAAACCTGTAATGAATTTCAAATGCAAGAATCGACTAAAGTACTTCATTTGATTCATTTCTGTTGTGTTTTTCAAAGCATAAATCCATGTTTTTCAAAGTGGGGTCTGTGAAGCATCATGATTATTATTATTATTTTTTTTACACTTTGTTACAGAGGTGAAAATCACAAACGATAATTAACAGATTTATGTTTATGATTGTATTCTTATATTCATTGGCCTGTTTGACAGGTCACTTGAGTTTAATCCAAACCTTAGTAACTGAAAAACAAGTAGTCTTATAAAACTCAACATAAATCCAATCCAATGACAGTATTTTGTGTAAAAATATGTTCTGCTGGTGGGTTCATAAGTTCATAGTAACAAGCTCTATGGCTATATTTATGGATAAATAATTTATAAATATTTATTATGCATTTAAATAACTTGTAATTTGAATAGGCTTATGCTCATTAAATAAATCTGTACTAGAAGAATCTGTAAAAATTTCTTTCTGTCTGTATCTGTTTCTTTTATTTGTTAAAGGGATCCCTGGCTGCAAAATGTTTGGCAAACACTGGCATACAGTGCTGTGCAAAAGTCTTAGGCCCATGCAAAGAAATGCTGTAGAGCAAAGATGCCTTCAAAAATAATGCAATTAAATGTTTCTACATTAAAAAAATACTATAAAGAGCAGTAAACAGTAATAAATGAAACAAAGTCAATATTTGGTGTGACGATCCTTTGCTTAAAAAAAAAAAAAAAACAGTAGTCTCAGGTACAACGTGTGCAGTTTTATACGGAAATGAGCTGTAAGTGTTACTGAGCATCTTGCAGAAGCAGCCACAGTTCTTCTGGAGACTTTGACTGTCGCACTTGCTTCTTATTTTTGTAGCAAAACCCAGTATCCTTCATTATGTTGTTGTTTTTTTTTTGTCTGAAAAGTGTCTCTTATGTAATATGCTTCTTCCTTTACTGACATACAAACATTTTTCTGTAACATTTTAATTTTGTGCTGGAAAACTAATGTTTGGAAATCTAAAATGTTTTTGTATTGAATCAATAATGTAGAAATCATAAAATAAAAATCTATAACAAAGTTTGTACAAAAAAAAAATAGGGTGCCTAAGACTTTTGCACAGTACTGTAAGGTACATGGCTCCTGATGTTATCACAAACGTCGATGGTAAAGATGCATTTCTTCTGATGGTTATGTAGCATGATGTTTTATGTTTGTAAGATGCAAAATGCTCTAGTTAACCCTATATTGTTCAGAGTGCTAAACATGCTTAAAGGGTAGTAAAATGATTAGCAAAGGCCAAAATCTCCTGAGTCACTCAGTTTTGGGTTTTGTTGCTCTATCATATAAAACTGTAGAAGTATGTTCGTTAAATCTGATGTTAAAATGGATGCACTAATAAACTGGTTGCTCAGTGGTTAAGGCAAGTGATTAGATGACATCAAATCCCAGCACTGCAAAATAGGCACCCCTGAGCTAGTCCCTTAACCCTCAGCCAGCTCCACTGTCAGGTGTAAGTAGCTTTGGATAAAACTATTAGCCACTATTTGACATTAAGATAACATTAGGTTAGTTTTGCATGAGGCTTTTTTTTTTTTTTTTTGCTGTGTCATAGATAATATACTAAATATACACCACATGTTTTAAGTTCTAAGCTAAATTGTTACTAATCAGATTATGTTCAAAGATCTTTCTTTGCATATTTGTATTGCCATGTTATCGTTCCTCTTTTTTCCCCCTGTTATTTAGCTTTTTTAGTTTCACATCAGTTATTAAGCAGTAATATTATTTATTCCCAAATACATTAGAATTGTGAAAACGTTCTGGAAGATTTTACAAACCATGGGTTTCCTATGAGCTTTGTAACTCAAAGACTGTTATAAGAGTAAAGAATCAAATTGTAACACACTCTGAGGAAACGATACTCTGGATAGATAAACTACTTGCTGCAAAAACGAATGAATTATTTATCTTTTTGAAGTACTTGACTGTTACAGGAGGCTTTTAATTCCTTTTCTTTTTTTAAAACTAAGTTCCTTTTTGAAGAGAAATATTTAAAAAAGGTTTTAAACATCGAAAGAGACATAACCCCTTTATATTGTGCAGTGAATTGCAGTGCCTTTCTTTCTTTTCTTTTTTTTTTAATACATACAGTATTTCTAGTTTCTTTTTTTTCCTTTTTAATTTTGCAATATTTATGCCCCGTTCCAGCTAAAATATTCACTGCCTAGATACTAAGTAGGCAAGAAAAAATGTCCATGACTGACTGCTGAGTATTGGCTGTAGGAAAACTCGTGCTGAATACTCATGTAGTCAGAATTTTGCATCCTTTTTGTACCCGGTTTCAGTTTGCCTGGGGATATTTCCTTCTTCCCCGATTTCCTTTTCTATTTTCTTTGGTATTTTTTCCCCATTATTTTGTTGTGTATATAGAATGTGTCCCAGCTCCAAACTGTAGCACATTGTGACATTAATTTCACATCCCCTCAAAGATCCAGTTCATGCATTCTAGCCAAGCAATAAACATTGCAATAATCATTGAAATAAACATGCACTTCGTGCATGAAACATCTAGTGAACATCAGCAGTCAGTAGTCAGTAGTGTGTTTTGGGGTAGCTATTTCATTAGTTTGTAAGAGAACAACAATATTCTCCACATTGTAATTGTAGTTCAGCTTTACTGTGCTTGCTTTGTCTTGTTAAAAGAATAACATTTGTGTATTTGTATAAACTTTTGCTGAATTTAATAGTCACAGTTCTTCAGTAGTACATAATTTTTTGACACATTACATACTGGTGACAGTGATTTTGTCATCATATGATTCTCTAAATATACATGAATCAAATTGCTTTAGGCAATAATACATAGCTCACATCACAACATCCAGTTATCACACCATGACCACATTCGTACATAAATATTTAGTATTGGCTATATTCAATATTACTTTACTGGACTCAGTGCAGGTTATTCATATTTTTAAGTCTTAGTCATTTCCATGAATAAGGACTATGGGAATAAATTTGATTCTCATTGTTTGTCTCCAGTCTTTGTGGGATCTTACCCTCAATGTTAGTTAATGAAGTTAATGTCTTCATATTCCTCCTTCTTGCTCAGACTGCAACGCTTTCACTTCAGTTGTTGAGCAAGACATCCTGCGGTGCAAATGGAAGCTTTCAACCAACTCTGGCCTTGAGAGACGCCGCTTGAATTCATCAGTGGTGAAGTAGTACATCACTGGGTCCAGGCAGGAGTTAAAGCTGGCCAGACACAAGGTTATAGGATGGGAGCGTTGGATGGCAGTCCTGAATGCACAGCTCAATTGCTTATTGGATTTGGCTAAAAAGTCCAAAGGAAAGGTGATGTGATAAGGCATGAAACAGACCAGGAAGACGCCTGCACAGCTCAGCACCATCTTGAGAGCTTTGTGCTTTTCTCCAGCATCTTGAAGGACACAGTTTTTTTCACGCAGACTTGCAGCAGTTAACCACGTGCAAGTGAGGACCACTGCTAGGGGTAACAGAAAACCAATGAGTTCTGCCAGTGTGACAAGAGTCACTCCACTTGCCAAGGTTAGAGGCACCATAGGTAGCTCTGAGAAGCAGATTTCAGATTTTCCTGACTCGGAGGAGTCAGAGTTTTTTCTCAGCAAAGGAAAGGGCAGGCATCCGACACACACGATGAACCAGCCTATTGCACACCATGTGCGGTCTCGTCGCCGTTCTGTTGCTTTGTATCGCAGTGGATAGATGATAAGCAAGCAACGTCTTATGCTTATGCATGCCAGAAAGTAAATGCTGGCATACATGTTGACATATTTCAGGTAGAAGCAAAACATGCAGAGAGCATGGCCAAAGGGCCAGGATTGGTTCAGGTAGTAGTATATGCGCAAAGGCAATGAAAGTACTTGGAGCAGATCAGCAATGGCCAGATTGATCATGAAGATCACAGCTTTCTTTGTTTCCTTCACATACACATGGAAAACCCAAAGTGCCAAAACATTACTGATCAACCCTGGGACCAGGATTACTGTGTAGATGATTGCATAGGTGTAACGCTGGTATTCTTTAATATCATTGGTTCTATTTTCACATACAAGAGCGCTGTCATTCATTGTCCTGTCATTGGTCCAGATCTGAAGGTCTGCTCTAAAGCACTGAGGGATGTCAGTCCTTGTTTGTTTACACTGAGGTCCTCAGACACCTGTCGTCCCAAATATATCATCCAAACTCGGTGCAAAAATGGTCACGCTCTTCCATTAGGTTGCCATCCAGTGCTGACTTTTTCCTAAGGAACGGGAAAAGAGCAGTCGTCTTAATGTCCTAGCGGTATCATGGACTCACTATAGTGTATCCAGTCCTGAAAGACAACATACGGTGACAGATTAGGAACAGTTTGACTGGGTGGAAAGGTACAAAGTTCCTTGTATGGCCAATCACTTATGCTCTAAACCCAGAATTTGCATGGGTGATGGTCAAATAACAGCTGGTATAAGTTTCTGAAGCAGGATTGAGGTACTGATACGAATGGCTGATCCAATATTTGCATCTTCTTTTCATATTTCACAAGGAGAAAAACAACACATACTGAGCTTGGATTCTCATACATTGCTCGCATTCTCACATTTACTCAATTACTAATAACAGCACGCTTCAGTCATGGCAAACACTGACGATTTTATAAACTACTAATTCAAGCCTCAGTTAGTTAGTGTTGAACTGCGCAAACAGTGACTGAATTTAATACTCATTCTAAACTTTTTAGAGAAAGCTATCGCACATTTACTTTAACACGTCAAGCTGCAGAAAAACAGATCTAGACTTTTTTAAATTGAAGTCTATCAAACAAACAGATCTAGACGTTTTTAAATTGAAGTCTATCATGTAAATAATCAACCAACCACAGATATCATTTTTCAGTTACTGTACGTACATGCACTGGTAATAACAAGAAATAATTAAGCTGCACTCTTGTGAGCTACATTTGACTTCCAGCTAAATGGTTTTCTCGTAATGAATCTTACTGTTTGTCAGCTTGTGGGCTCAGAATGTTAAAACAACTGCACTCCACCTCCTACTCTTCACACCTCAGCATAATGGGACTTTCCATATTCACAGCTGCCTGTACCAATTTTTTTTGCACCCACATGCTCTGCACGTGCTTAACAATATGTTCAGCGGTTGTGGTTGCGTTACAGAATATTGCATTGAGGAGTGTGCTGAAAAGGTATTGGTATTGAGGACAAAATTGTGTACTGATTCAGTTTGGTGTACAAGTAAAGCACATAATGCTTCAGTGTGAGCTGTTCATATTTGCTTATTCAGGATTTACAACAACCACACTGAAACAACAACACAAACATCATTGTTTGCACAAACAAACATTAACTCAAGAGCTGAGGAAAATTTGAATGCCCAAATGAAGGAACTGCTTCTGCTATGTTTGAGTATCACAGCACTAACGATTTTAAATATGTGAAAGTAAAAGAAAGCACTGGACTACCTAATAGTCAGCAATAACCAGAGCCCTGTTTCCAAAAATCATCATAAAGTTAAGTTGAACTGGGAGAGAATGTTTGAATGTGGTGCTTGCTCTGACATTTAACAACAATTACGTTGTACACTTTTGGAAAATCCAGCCAAGACCAGTGAGTTGGGAAATGTTGAAGATAGAAATATTGTGAAAATTCTGAAGAATAATCCAGAAACCATTTACCAACAAGCCCACAGTCTACAAAATTACTTAAAAGATTACATCACAAGGTTTCCTTAATGGTGTGAAATACAGCATTAAGTAAACTGGAGAATGGGGCTTAAAATGGGGGAAAGTGCAAATCTGATGGATTCCAATTTCTACAGATGCAACAGCTCATATGATCAGCTGTAAACTGTAACACCATTTTGGGGTCGTGTTTGGGCACTATTACTTCCACACACACAGCAGTTTGCACATGAGTAAACGTTGCTCTAATCAACAATTGTATCAAACACTTTATTCAAAGGCTTAAAGCGTTTAATACAATTGTTGAATAGAGCAATGTTTTCTCATAGTTTACCTAAATAGATTGTACAAGCTGAAAAAAATGCAGACGCACTGCATCATTTATGTTAGATTTATGTTAATAATGCTGTCAGTCACCAATGATTTACACATATTTTAGTAAATAATGAGGAATGCGTTTCATTTGCTGGAGGAGCATTCAGTTCAGCATTCAGTATGTTTTTCTGTCTAAAAAGTGGTCTTTTATGTAATGTGTTACTTTCTTTATTGACATACTGTAACGTTCTGTAACGTTAATTTTTTTTTTTTTTTTGTGCAGAAGTCCCAAAGTAAAATATGTTTCTCTTTTGCATGGAGCTCAACCAGAAGAATAGTTATAGCATTTAAAAATCTGGTTACCCCCAAAAGTGAAAAGGGAGAAAGTTTTATTTAAAGATTTGATTGGCTGACCTCAGGCAGTATCTGATGACTCCTGCATTAGGCACTCTTTCGGTTGCATTTGTAACCTAATGTTTCCAGCTATGTCCAGACACTTCTTGGTTCTTGCCACGTGCACTGAATTACAGCATGTTGAAGAAACTTTTTATAGTCAGGCTTCCGGCATGCACAAAAATGTCAGTTTGACTACATGTGGTCTATGGGGAGTATGAAAAAAATTGTATGAACAATTTTATATATATATACAGTGTATATATATATATATATATATATATAGCGCTTTACTAAAAAAATTCCCACGCAGATAAGGAACTAGTTTAAAAAAAAGAACTCTATCTCTAGTACAAATGGGTTCCTTTTTCATTTTCGGATGAGAGAGGCAAATTGTTTATGCAAATAGTATCATCCTTAGCAACCACCCTATCTTATAGTATTTTTGAAGAACTAGTGTGCCAGACCGCTTATCCAATGCAGGGTCATGGGGGAGCCTGGAGCCGGTCCCAGGGGACTCAGGGCACGGGACACCCTGGACGGGGTGCCAACCCATCGCAGGGCACAATCGCACACACATTCACACACAATGGACAATTTAGAGAGGCCAGTCAGCCTACAATGCATGTCTTTGGACTGGGGAAGAAACCCAGAGGAAACCCCCGAAGCACACCCGAGGAGAACATGCAAACTCCACATGCACAGGGTGGAGGCAGGAGGTGCGAGGCAAACATGCCAACCACCAAGTCGCCGTGCCTCCCACATGTTGAAATTATGGCCAGCCCGTCTATTCCATATTCCATATAGGCCACGACATTAAAAAAAAAAAAAAAAAAAGTGACTCCCAACCTCCTTGTCTACAACAGCCAGTCCCAAAACATGACATAAGCACTGCCGTTATATTGGCCAATATCTAATTTTTAATGAAAGTAATAGCTTCAGTGTTGGTGACATAAACAGTTAATAAAGAGGCGGCATGCTGGCATAGCAGGTAGTGTTGCCACCTCACAGCTCCAGGGACCCTGGTTCAATCCTGAACTTAGATTTCTGTCTGTGTGGAGTTTAACATGTTCTCCACATGTTCCTGTAGGTTTTCTCTGGGATCTCCACTGACCTCCCACTGACCAAAAACATGAAGGTAGACGGATTGTCACCAGGTGTGAATGAGTGTGTGCATGGTGCCCTGCCATAGGCTGGTGTCCCATCCTAGGTATATTCTCCTGCCTTGCACACTGTTATCCTAGGATAGGCTTCAGATCCACTGCAACCCTGACCAGGAAAATACTGAAGACAAATGAATGAATATAGATAGGAAGGAAACAGGTTCATGCCCCTACAGCTTCCAGGCAATGCCAGTCTAAGATATATTATTTACTCAGACAGCAAGCATGTTAAGCTACATGATCATGGCCATCATGAAATAGTCCTGGCATTATGTGGACTTGCCCCAATTTTGGGCCAAGCATCCATCAATGGTACCAAAAACCCTATCTGTCAGCAGACTCACAACACATATAAGCAGTTGGGGCTGTGGTTAGCATTGTATTAGGCTGCACTGGGAGTCACGCTGTTTGGGAAAAAGGGTACAGGTATGCCACACCAGTTATTACCCTCTAGCTCATCCCCAAACACTTCCCTCCCAGAGTAGTCCTATACGTAATCACACCTTCACCTACCTCTATATTCTCTCCCCCTATATTTTTCCTCACCCATCACTTGGTCTGCACAACAAATAGTTGGCTTGGAGATTACAGGACCAGAATTTCAGGGTAAGGGTTAAGGTATCATGTTTGTACACATATTAGGATCATGTTCATCCTCGTGTTGATTCAATCCTTTCCATTTTCAGCCTTTTACATAGTTACTCAGTTCCACAAGAAAAGATGGAGTAGTAGAGCAGCATTAGCTATGTTAGCACAGAAAGCTAGCAAACTAAATCATCTACCTGCAAGTCAGATTACCACTACACAGTCTGCTCTGTTATCATTTTAATGTTGCCCCAATGTTAGTTCTAACCTTCTATATTTGTTACGTAAAGAGAGCATAGAACACTACGCAGCTCTGTGGATATCTACAAAGTGTCCCAAAAGTCTCCAAAGGGGAAATTAGCAGTTTTTAGCAAAATGTCTTCCAAAATTTTTCATACTTAGTTTATATTATATATTTCTTTCAGATAGCCTTTAAAAATGCCTTTGACAAAAGAAGAGCTTATTGAAATTAACAAATTCAAAAAGACTGGAAGTGTTGTAGACCAGCTGAGAAGTGAACGTCCACTAACATCCACTGACAAAGGCACAACCAACATGGTACTGGTGTACATAGTCCCCTGTGTATGAAGACTTTTGGGACCCCCTGTAGTTAACTTTACATGTTGTGCTGTATGAAGATAAGTTGGCAAATCTGAAAGGGTCCTACTGTCTTTTTGTGAATTTGTTTTCTTACAACTCATTCATTATCTTCAGTAACTGCTTCATCCTGGTCAGGGTCACTGTGGATCTGGAGCCTATTCCAGGAACACTGGGTGTGAGGCAAGAATACACCCTGGATGAGACACAAGTCCATCACAGGACACCACTGACACACACATTCATTCACACCCAAGGGCAATTTAGCATTGCCAATCCACCTGCCAACGTGTTTTCTGAGGTGAGAGGAAGCTGAACATGTGAAAGTCCACACAGACAGAGCTCAGGATCAAACCTGGGATGCTGGAGCTGTAAGGTGGCATTGGTACCAATTGTACCAGCATACCACCATTTACTTGCAACTTGCAGTAACCAGAGGCAGTTCTTTAATGGCTTAATGAAGGTTAACAAGGCATATGTACTACTGACTAATTTCAGAATGTCACAGTATAGTTAAACCTAGAGGATTGAGTTAAGTGGTGTTGTTTATTGTGTGTGTGGTTGGGAGGTTGTTTGCATTCATTCTGAAAAGTGATCATAAAGAGAGTTTACCATCACTGGGCTCTTGACTGTTCAGAATAGAAGGAGTGGTTTGCTAATTAGGTGATGTTATATAATTCAGTTTACTTATGGATATCAAATAATTTTCATGTTTTCATTTTTCAGATGCTTCAGATTATTCCAGAATAATTCCACGTTATAAACCCGTAGTTTTAAAATGGTGGTTTTATTTTTGTCTGTTTAAAATGACTTCTCCCCCCAAAAATGCTGAGTTATTTAATAAACCATAATTTTTGATCATTTGTTTGCTTTCATAAATAATTACGCAGGATGTGACTGCAGGGCCAGTGTTGTCTTGAGTGTGAACTGGGGTCTGTGCCACATTTGGATCAGATATTAAAAATAACATTTGAGCCTACACCACCTCAGGACCAGATGTAACAATATTCTTTGTTAATCTGGTTTCGTGTTGAATTTGGTTTGGCTCAGATCTGTAAAATGATCAGTTTGGGCTAGGTGGAGGTGGAGTAGGTTCAGTGCTACATTTGGCCTTTATCCAGTGCAATGCACATTTGTTTTCTGGGAACAATAATACTATAAAAGTACTTAAACAAATAGAAGACATTTCATTGCACACAAGAAATTGAACACTCACGACTGCTAACAGTGGCACATGCATCTGGTTGGTGATGACATAAAGAGAAGGTAGAGTCATGAAGCAAAAGTTAGCATTGTAATTTCATTCCTGTTTTAAGTTTATAGGAGTTTTTGTCCAAAGATGAGTAAGTTGGGTTTGTATGCAACTATTTGGCCAAGGATCTCCAATGGCAAAGAAAACAGATATTGCAGAATGACAGCCCATAATGTTGAGTAAGGTTGTTGTACAAGACATGCAGAAATGGTCATGTAATATGATAGATTTAATATGTAACATGCACATTTGATCACTAGAAACGGTATATTGAGGCATATTCAATATATAGTATTGTACTATGTATGGACTAGAGGGAAAAAGTCACAACAAGATATTATTGTATATTTTAGATGTTGCACAGTTTGAAATTGCTTCATCACTTCTGATGTACTGAGCAGACAGAGCAGTTAAAACATTGTCTTTAGTAACTGTTGTTGAAAGTGTTGTTGAGGTTCAAGGCTCTTTTCTTACCAACGCACAAGCACTATAGTGTGGAGTAGTGCTGGAAAGCACTACACTTCATTACTATACTTAAGTATCATTTCCTTTGAATAATTGTACTTCTACTAAATTACATTTCCATTAAAAAACATATATTTTGTTCGACTGTCCATATATTCCATACAAATGGTAAGTATCATTAAGGTTTTTTTTCAATGAATTTTAACTTTATTGGTTAATTATCATTAAAATACCCGATGGACACCATACCAATTTGTACAGATAGCATAACCTTTGCACAAGAACTACCCATTATTCCCACTTGCATGCATTAAAATTGCTTTAACAGAAAAAATAACTTGATCGTATTAAAGATTAGTATGAACTGAAACAAGACAGACAAATATGACAGATGTGGTTAGAATTTGTTTCATTTGAATGAAGTTCTAAGAGGTGGTATGAAATCTAACCACATCCATAATGCTAACTGTAACCATAAATTTTCAGACAAATTCAGTTACACATTTGCAACAACAACAACAACACCAATAATAATAATACTAATAATAATAATAATAATAATAATATCATTTTGACTATCTACTCAGACCATTAACTGAGTACAATTTTGGCACCTCACAACTCCTCAATGTGCTCACAATCTGACCGGATATAAATACACACCCCTGTTAAAATGGCAAGTTTTCGTGATGAAAAAAATTAAACCAAAATAAATAATGCCAGAACTTTTCCCACCCTCACTGTAAAATTACAACTTATAAAAATTAAGTGAAAAACAATCAGAAACATGTTAGGGAAAAATACAAAAAATTAAAAAAGTTACAATTACCTTGTTGCATAAGTGTGCATGCCCTTTTATAATTGGGAATGCCTTCAGAATAAACCAATCACATTCTATCTCAAGTTCAAAAGTACTTATCATACAGCTGTCATCAATGAAATTATTCTGCTTAACCCCAAATAAAGACCAGCTGTTTCTGTAAGATTTTCATGACATCTTCTTGGTTTCATCTGACTGCTGATGCCATGGTCCGCAAAGAGCTGACAAAGCCTGTACAGGGTCTCACTGTTGAAAGGAATTGATCAGGAGAGGGGTACAAAAAAAAATTTCCAAAACACTAGATGTACCATGGAACACCATGAAGGCCATCATCAACAAGTGGAGAAAATGGGGCACCACAGTGACATTAAAAAGAACAGGACATCCCTCCAAAATTTACAAAAGGACAAGACAAAAACTTATCAGGGAGGCTGCCAAGAGACCTGCAGCAACATTAAAGGAGCTGCAGGAATATCTGACAAGTACTGATTACTCTCTGTATGTGACAACAATCTCTCATATTCTTCACATGTCTGGGCTATGGGGTAGGGTGGCTAGACAGAAGCCTTTTCTCACAAAAAACATCCAAGCCCAACTAAATCACCCCAAACCATGTGACAAAATGTGTTATGGTCTGATGAGACCAATTCCAAAAGATATAATAATTCCATGATTCCAAAAGGTATGTTTGGCACAAAAAAAGCACCTCAACAAAAGAACACCATGCCCACGGTGAAGCATGGTGGTGGCAGCATCGTGCTTTTGGGCCGCTTTTCTTCAGCCAGAACTGTGGGTTTTATCAAGGTGGACGGAATCATGAATAGCTACAAATACCAGCTGATTTTAGTGCAAAACTTTCAGGTGTCTGCTAATAAGCTGAAGATGAAAAGGAATTTCACCTTTCAGTATGACAATGACCCAAAGCATACATCCAAATCATCAAAGGAATGGCTTAACCAAAAGAAGATCAATGTTTCTGAATGGCCTAGCCAGAGCCCAGACCTGAATCCAGCTAAAAATCTGTGGGGTGACATGAAGTGGGCTGTACACAGGAGATGCCCTCACAATTTGGCGGATCTAGAATGTTTTGGAAGAAAGAGTGGGAAAATATTGCCAAGTCAAGATATGCCATGCTGATAGACTCTTACCCAAAAAGACTGAGTGCTGTAATAAAATGTGAAAAAGGTGTTTTCACTTTATTTGTATACTTTGCAATTGCACATTAAAGGTGGGGAAAGATCTGACATGATTGATCTTAGTGTCATTGTTTTACTTCACAAAAACCTCCCATTTCAACAGGGGTGTGTAGACCTTTTATATCCATTATAGATGTTTTTCTTATTATTGCATAGTGTGAGGAATGTTTCATCAACCTCCCCTGCCCTTTAATCCAGAGGTGTTGTTTAGTTTAGGCAACAGAGATGAGCTCTCTAGTGTCCTGGGGGACAGAAGGCCTCTCACTGATGAAGGATACTCTGGAGAATTCAGACAGCCGAGCAGATAGTATGTGGGGGAAAGAGGAGCCAGAGAGGATGTTTTAGGCAGATTCCATGGAGCTGAGCTGCTGAAGGCTGCCAAAAATGAATCCTTCTGTTTGGCTTTTTTTTCCCCCTGACCCAAAAGCTCAAGGCACCCAGAATATTTTTCTGAGAAGCAACGTGCTCTCTCCCCTACATGTCAGAACAGCGAAGTACTACATTCATTGGCGAATTCACACACACCCCTTTGGCATAAGGGTTTGAGACCTAATTGATCTGAACAAAATGTCTGTGGGAAATCCCTTGTGAACTGTGTCACTTTTGTTGTGGGAGTCTGACACATGCACTCATCAAATGAATCACCTTTCTTTCCATTTGTGATTTTTGAGCCGTACATTTTTTGCCATGGAACATAATATGATAATGAGTTTTTTTTTTTTTTTGGCTACAGATTTGCTAACCAGTTCTACTTTCCATCATTGTGTGATGAGCTTTAAAAGTAAGATTGGAAATTCTCTTTAGCACTGTAAGGACTGAGTCATCTTTCAAATGTAGCCAGCAACAGGCAGGGGGCTAAATTCATTTTCAGATTTAAATACAATGGAAATTTCTAACATTTGATAGGATATGATGTTATCTGAAGGCCTTTCAGGCCTAAAGAAAATATAATGGCATTATTTATTTTCTATCTGTCAATTGTTAAATGTTCTGGTAAGTAAAGTATTATAAATCCTTCACATAAAGAGTCCTTCACTTAAAAAAAAAAGGAAAGAAAAAAAAACAGAATGTTGCCTAAGCTCTTATTCTCAGTGGGGTGGTTGGTGTATCCATATCTGTTTCTTGGCCAGTGTCAGATCCCATCCCTATCTCCCCCACTCCCTGCTTCCCCCCATCCCCTTAATACCCAACTGCTGGGCAGTACTGAAATGTTTAGGATTCTTCAGTTTTTTTTGGAGCAAAACCTCAAAAAGGCCATGACTCTTCTCCTCAGACTGTCCTCATATAACCACATTTGTTCTACTGATGTTATAACCACAACTGTTTTAAAAACTTGGTGTCTTACCTTGTCGCTAGTGGAGCAGACGTGTTTTGCTTCTTATCGAACAGTTGGAGGGAAGACGCAGTGCAAGGTGACATCCATGTGATCGCCAACCAAAACTGTGAATGCAAGATAACTGAGGCAGCCAAGTCCTTTAGTTTTTTTTTTTTCTTTCTCACTCACACTTCCTCTTTCAACTGATATTTACGTTTCTGTTTTTTTGTTTTTGATATTTGCTTTTCTGTAATATATTTAATCTTTTAACTTACGATTGCCTCTCCTTCTTTTCATCCTCAACCCTGTGGTTTCTGGTGCTGTTTGTTGCCTCACACTCATTCGTTTATCACTTCTGATAGAGTTTCCTGTCTCACTGTGGGGGCGTTCACTGAGGGACGTGACGCTTGCTCAAACTCTCCTACTTCTGCTATTTTTTGATACCCGTTTCTTCCGTGTTTGAAAGATGCTTTACGTGTTTATTGTCACTTAGCTAAAGAAATACCTCCAGCACAGATCCATGAATCATGAGACTTAATCTGGTACTTTAGTTAAAGTTACATAAATTATGAGAGCAGTATACTTTAAATAAAGAAGGGAGCTCATCAAATGTTCCTTTGACATTTAACTGGTGCTTAAATTCATATAGGAGATATACTTGCCACCCACTCCAAAAGTGAAAGCTTCTGTTGGCAGAGAGAGCTATTTTACTAAACGTGCTTAGTACATAAATCTTCATATGTAATACGTTATTGTTTCTATAGTAACAATTCATTCATAGGGACTTGTTTAATGGACGCGCCACATAATCAACAAAAAAAAAAAACTAACTTAAAAATGTTTTGTTAACAAAGAAAAATGCATAATTGTTGATATGGCAAAGTTTTTTGATATACTGAAATTTTATTATTATTATTATTATTATTATTATTATTATTATTATTATTGTTGTTGTTGTTTGTTTTTAATTTATGGAAGGAGTCTCCTGTGTTAGCACTTTGTCACATTCAGTATGTTTTGCCCTATGGGAAAGTCATAGGAACAGAGGACTTTACAGTTTACAGTTTCTCAGTAACATGACAAGCCGCCCTTTTTTTGTCTTATTCACTTCAATAGATAGGTGAGGGAACCTATGGTAGGGAGCAACTGTTATATATAGCTGTGATAAGTGATAACAGGAACTAACTTTTTTTTTGCAGACATTCCACACCATTAACTATAACCTGATAAAAGATTGTGTAATTCTTTAATTAATAAAACATGTAATTGTTATCAAATTGCTTGTGGTATAACAGGCAATAAATACACCTCAGGATGTGTTGTAATTGGAAATTACTAGAAACGTCAGGTTTGTAGCTGTTACTTACTTCACATCCTAGCATCCAGTTGATTATTTTCTTTTAACAGTACGTCCCCAAGTGTTTTATTTATTACACAATTATTACCATAAACCTGACCAGGAAAACAGTTACTGAAGATGAATGAATGAATAATTATTATTAACTTATTAATGTAAGAGTAAGTGTATGACTTGTAAATAGAAAGTGAATGGAATGAATATTCCCTCGTCACCCCTACAGACACCCAGAACAACTAGGGACTAATTTTTGGAACTCTTTTTTATTTCAGCCACAAGATGCCACTGCAGGTCCTTACAGTCTAAATGACTGTTTATTACTTTAGCCTCTATAAACTCTGTAGACTTCGAATTATGTTCCAGTATTCGATAATTTCATGCATATTTTCCTGGCTCAAATACAATTAACCCTTTCTTTTTTGGCCCATTGCCACGGACACTGCATCTAAACACTTGTATTTGATTAAGACACAACGTAAATCTTTCTCTCTCTCTCTCTCTCTCTCTCTCTCTCTCTATATATATATATATATATATATATATATATATATATATATATATATATATATATATATATATATATATATATATAAAACTGCTTTTCATCGGCTCTTTATTGACAATAAAGTTGAATCTTTTATATATATATATATATATTAAGTGGCACGTTAATTGCTTCTGGTAGGGTTGTAATGAGCAGGGCGTGGTTTACTCATTGCGTGATTGGCGTGTGTATATATTCTGGGGCATGGGGAACTGCCCGGTGTGCACCATAGCTTGGGGACCTCCCACTTCCGGTATCGCTCATGGCTCCCGCTGCATTGATGGATTAATTGTGGCTGTGTGATATAAAAGATTCAACTTTATTGTCAATAAAGAGCCAGTGAAAAGCAGTTTTTCACATTTTGGCACCCCAGCACAGATGTGGTTAAGGGCCTTGCTCAAGTGCCCAACAGCAGCAGCTTGACAGTGCTGGGGCGTAAACCCCCCAACCTTCCAATGAGTAACCCAGAGCCTTAACCGTTCAGCCACCACTGGAATGTAACTATTTTACAGAATAACATCGTTCAAAGGAGATTGTTTCATATTAACATACATACACTGTTTGGTCTGCGTTCCAATTCATTCCAAAGTTTCAGCCAGGTTGAGGTCAGGGCTCTGTGCAGGCCACTCGAGTTCTTCCACTCCAACCTACTTCCATTCCAACTTTATGGCAACAATTTGGGGAAGAACCACATATGGGTGTGATGGTCAGATTGGCCATATGTCAAATGTACCTACTCACAGCTCTTTCTTTGAGCATTTGCACTGTCGAATAACTGAGTACTTAAAGTGCTGTGTGCTCCTGTACTTAAATCACTTCATCAGCAGATTAAACATTTCATCATTTATTTCTCACCGAGTATGTCTTCTGATGCGCTGTGATTGCAGTGGAACATTATTGGAACTAATGTCAAAAGTGTTTATTGTACTGTTGATATTAGACTTTTTATTTTACAGTCAATTGTTAAGACATATAACAAACCCATAATGTGCTATAAATATGGGTTAAAGAGTTTTTAAACTCTTCTATCTTACTCTATGGCTGGCGTCATATAGTGAGCTAGATTTTTCATCTAGTGGGAGTTGATATAGCTGCTGTCTGGCTGTTCAGTGTCCATTCTGATGGACAAAGGGGTGTTAAATGGTGTTGTATGTGGCAAAAAAAAGAGCAACACAAGTTCTGAAGGGGTTAAATATAAATTATATATATAAAAATATAATATAAAAAAAAAATTAAATATAAAAAGTACTAGACAGACATATACAGCTATTGCTTATATTCAAAAGTACTGACTATATTTCATTATTCACACAAAAAGTCCATTGGGTTATTTCTGACAATCAGCTAAAATGAAAGTGTACTATATTCTCAATGTGACTTATCTTATTATCTTATTATTTTCCTGTCAATCATACCACAGTTTATTTTTCTCACAGGTGGTGGAAGTGAAAGTGAAAGAGATGTTGATCATTTTTAACCTGTAAGACAATTTTAGAACTGTTGTAGGAACATCTGTGTCAGTTTTGTGGCTAAGTTAATTCTCTATATAATATGCCTTGACAGTGGTTGAACATTTACATCATAGGGTAGAATACATGTCATAACATATCACCTTCAGTTTTTCAATTTATAAGTTGGTGATAAGCGTGATCATGTGTAATTTTTTATTCACTGACTACAGAGCAGTTCATAGCAGTTTAACATTGTAAAACCAGTTAGTTTTTGTTTAACCCAGTAAACTCCCTGGAACTCACAGAGAGCCCAGACTTATATTCTGCACTCTTCTAATATGTACTTTCCCTGTTACTGAATAACGTACTTTAAACTGAATAAATAAAACATAAATTGGGACTATAAGGGGTCTCAGGTTAATGCTGTGTCTACTGAGGGCATGATGCTTGCACAAATTCTCTTACTTCTGCTATTTCTTAATACCCATTTCCTCCGTGTTTGACAGTTGCTTAACGCGTTTATTGTCAATAAAGGAAATATCTCCAGTACAGATCCATGAATCATACCTGTCAATCTGGTGCTCAGGTGAAATTCACTGTAGTGTACTTTAACTATAAATGGGGTTTCTCAAGTTTTATTTTGATAATTAAGAGTTCTTAAATTCTAAAAGGATTTAGGATTCTACATAGAATCTTACTGACGCAAGAGAAAACACATTTCTGTTCATTACATGAATTTCTACATAAACTGAGACTGTAAGTGTTTACTGTGTCAACATAGTGTCCAGATCCCACATTTGCTGCATGTGAGCCCATTAGTAGACCAGTTTGTGTGTGTGTGTGGGTGTGTGTGTGTGTGCTTGCGTGAAGTGACAGTTTAACTGTAAACCTCAAGGCTTGGCTCATGTTCAGCTGTTACAGGCATGCTACTACAGCGTTTAATTTATGCAGTCAGTCCTTGTGCCTGATGCCTCTACATAGTTTGAAGTGAAATATGGCACATTTTAGCAATGTGCATGGCTTGCCCACACATTTCCTCCACTTGTACATGTTACAGTGTACATACACACGAAGCAAAAACAAGCGGATGAGTGACTCATCTCATAGATCAGTGATATATCACTTTCTACTGAACTTTTGGGTAATAACCTGAGACAGGTTGGTGAAACAACATTATAAACTTATATTTGAATCTAAATAAAAAAACCCAGATAAATACCCAGATATGAACCCATAAATACCCTAATAGTGTATTTATCAAATGTACATTAAGTTGGATGATTAATCACCTATTATATGACCAACTGTTCTGAACAGGACAATGTTAGGCATACACTACTTGATTTTATTTACAGCTTCTCATAACACTGATACTTCCAACCATTTCAGTTTCAGTTCATAATTTTGGATAAAGAAAGAGCATTTGTGCATTTAAAACTTTATTTGAATACACAAGAAAAACACAAAATGCAACATCAAAATGACTCTAGGTCAGCTATCTCTATTTCAGTACACTACTGTCAGTGGTTTTATGACACAATTAGTAGATAGTACTATATTCAGCTTTGTATTATTTGAAGCATGTATACTTTCTATAAGTCCTTATTTACAGCATGCTTGTTTTAGTGCAATATTCAGAGCACATTCTATCAGAGTTGGTAAGAATGCCATGTGTCTTTCAATCTTTTTCTTTGTGTGCCTGTTTTTTTAGCAACTAAACAGTCAATATCTGATCTTAATCTGGTCACTCTGGTTTTGCTACAACTGAAGTGATGGGTTTTATTGTTTATTGCAAAAATGTTTTCTCTTAATTCCTTTTGTGTTTTACTTTAATCACAGCGATTGTTTTTAGGCATAAAGGCTGCATTTTCTGACCTCAACATCAGTAATAACTTACACCTGACAGGTGATATATCTTGGGCTGAACCTAAAATGCACTGTGTAGTAGAATTGCCATGAGTGCTGAGAGGAAGGAACAGGGCTTATAACTAGTGGTCCTCAAAGACTGTTAATGCAAAAAGTATTCCACATGAATCAAAGCGCGGTAAACGGTGGGCCAAACCCTGCTTATTAAAACTGAACCTCAGGCAACATTCTTCATATCCATGGTCATGATGCAGCTTTCACCAGTTGGAGCAGAAATAGAGCTTCAAGAATTCATAGTGCAGGATACTAATGCATATGTTGTTAAGATGTCTAAGGGACCTCATTTTCTATAGGGGGAGGTGTTCTCCCCCTCCTCATCAGGAGGTTCTTCTCTATATAAACAGGTGCGCTCCATGGTGATCAGGGAAGTGTTTCTCTGTAGGAGGAGGTGCTCTCTATGTTCATCACAGAAGTGCTTTTCTGTGGGTGGAAGTGCTCTCCATGGCTATCAGGAAATTGCATCTCTACATGAGGAGGTGCTCTCCATACTCATCAGCCGCCCTCGTAATATAGAGCTGCCCTGGCGACTGAGCTGCTGCCGGAACTCTGTGGTCAGAAAGTAGTATATGAGTGGATTCAGGCAGCAGTTGAGGCTGGCAATGCACAGTGAGATTGGATGGAACTGTTTAACTGCCTGCCGCACAGGACACTGGGTAATGAAGTCCTGCGAGACCATCATATACAGCACGAAGTTGATGTGGTAGGGGGCGAAACAGAAGAGGAACACGCCAGTACACACTAAGACCATGCGCAAGGCCCTTTTCTTGTCGTTGACTGAGACACCAGGCCTCAAGCTCTGCTTCAAAGAATAAATGATGAAATAAGAGCATAACATGATGATGGTCAGTGGGGCCACAAAGCCCAGGAGCTCGCCGAAGGACATTATGGTCACTGCTGTTCCCAGGTTCAGCTTCCGCATGGGCAAGTCCTTGAAGCAGGTATCATTGTGCTCTGTGTCTGGTGGGGTGCTTCTCATCAAGATGAAGGGAGAGCAGCATAAACCAACCACCAACCATACAACTACGCTAATGCGAACATCATAGCGCCGCTTCCACTGTCTGGCACAAAAGGGGCGCATCAGGAAGGCACAGCGCTGGATACTGATGCAGACCAGGAAGGCAATGCTAGCATACATGTTAAGATATTTCAGGTAGAAGCAGAGCAAGCACAGCCCCCTTCCAAAAGGCCAGGTGAGAGTAATGTAGTAGTAGATGCGCAATGGCAAAGACAGGACATGGGCCAGGTCAGCGATGGCCAGGTTGATCATGAAGATGATGGCTTTGGTCTTCTTGCTGTAAATCATAGAAGCAACCAAGTGACTTTCTTGTATACAATAGTATACTACTGTCATCACTTGCAAACCAGCATGAAATGACTGAAATGTATCAAACATCATGAGTCAAAATGTTCTTAGCAGGGCTACACACGTTAACAGTCATTACATAAGTTGTGGGTGCTAAAGGTAGTTTACACAGCAGTTCTTTAATATGTTCGAGAAGAATGATGAGAAAGCAATTTAAGAAAAACTGACCTTATAAAGCGACACAGCACCCAGAGAGCAAGGCTGTTCCCTAGCAGGCCTGGGATGAAGATGAACAGGTAGACATAGGTGTAGAGTTTATTCATGTTGTCTTCCCACCCGTCACTTTTATTTGAACAACTGGAGTTGCTGGCCCCTGCAGCATTCGTGGAAGACATCATGACACTGTAGAGTCATTTATCAGAGCTCTTTCCTGATAGCTGGAAATGCAAAAAAAAAAAAAAAATTTTCGCTGGTGCTACACGCTGATAGACAATTACACATGCTTTCCTTAGAGCTATGGCTACCTGAAGCATTTTTTTTTTTATTTTCAGGCACAAAAAGCCTATAAAAGCTATAAAGGCTATAAAGTACAGAGAAGACTGATGTTTTATGATTACAAGAAGACATCTACCAAAATGATTATGCCAAAATATAACTATTCATAATACATTGCATAATATCTATATAACAACATTCTACTGATGTGGTTCATTTATATGAGCCATGTGATTGTATTAATTAAAAGCTGGTTACAGATAAAACATTTCAGAAGCATCTAATATATAATACTGTATATCAGCTTTACTATTACGTCCGAGAGTTCATATCTATAAAATTATGTGCTAAATACAAGATGAGAAGCCTGTGAGAAATGTCTAAGAAAAGAGTCACATTTATTTTCCACTTCCAGAAGACATAACTTGAAACATTTACCTTTTGATATAACATTCTATTTGTTCTACCTTTCATACAAACTGAGTATAAAGCACAAAGTGTGGTTTCTGCATGCAGTGGAGAAGACGTGTGGGTGTGCTGGCTTTCATCAGCATGCAGGTACTGTTGATGATGTTTAATGGTTTTCTTGTCTTAGTCAGTACATCTTAGACTTAATGAGCATTTACTTTTAAAATTATGGTTTCCCCTCAAGTCAGAGGAAAAAATTTAACCCCTGTCGAAACGGCTGGCGGGGATATGTTGCTCGTATTGAATGATGGTACACGCATCAATGTATATGTATATATATAGCCAATATCAGGTTTAATAAAAACCATATATGTTTGAAAAATATATGTTTAGGACACAACACCAATGTAACTACTGCTAAGGAATGTGTTTTGCTTTTTGACTTTTGCAATACACTGGTGTTCTTGTGGCATTTTCAGAATAGATCTTATACACAGTGAAATAAAAGTAATTATTAATTAATAGTAAATGAATTAATAATAACTGATATTTAAAAGTAATTAGTAATTAATTAAATAAAAGCTAAATAAAATAAACAAAGAAAAAAAAATGTAGTAATGGTGCATTACAGGATATTCAAAGGTTGAGATATTTTTTATAACCAGCCCTGATTGAACTTTGTCCAGTACAGCACCTTGGTCTTGGTGCTCATGATGCTGTTTGTTTACACATGTTCTCTAGCAGACTCTGGGGCTTTGTAGGAACAGGTGTATTTATATTGGGATCACGTGACCCTTTTACTGCACACTTTGGTGGGGGTGTGGGGAATTAGGGAGAAAATTTATGCAATCACAAATTTCAGTATTATAGGCACTTTTATGTAGATTCACGACATATATAATCCCATATAAGCTTTCTGAAAGCACAGAACTGCAGTTTGTTGAGGAATGCATGTCACTGCAAACAAAGATTGATCAGACAGATGGTTATAATGTTTCCCCTACTAGATTTAAAAAAAAATGTTAGCTAAAACAATTTGTGTGATTTGTCGGTTTCTTCTGAAACAATATTTTGTCCTAATTTCATTGGTTAAATGTTCCCTTGCAATTTAATGTCATAAGCCTATATAGTCTATAGCAGGGGTCTTCAATCTTATCCACAAAGTGTGGCTGCAGGCTTTCATTCCAATCATGTTATTTCACTTCTTTAATCAGTTTGTCTTAGTCTCCAATCAAGTGTATCAAGCGTACCTCCAATTTGGTTGTAATGAAAGCGTGCAGCCACACAGGCCTTTTGCAGATAAGAATAAAGACCCCTCGTGTATAGGAAACGTTACATTTGAATAAAAATAAAACCCTTACTTTTGTATTGATAGGCCTGTGACAACCCATTTGCTGTGTACATGTTAAGTCTATAGACTGCAAAATGTGTGGGTTTTACCTACTGTAGCTTTGGAAACATTTTGTTATTGCACGTGTGCATGCGTGTGTGCATGTGTGTGTGTGTTTGTGATGACAGTACTAAGTGTTGTGTGAACTGAAGTGAATTAGGACTCAAGTAGGCTTCCCAAACTGGCAAAAGAAGAAACCTCTTGAGATATAGACTTTCGACTCATTTGCTTCGTTTTGCAGTTATTTGAATTCTTATGAGTGACTGCTGGCATTTGAGTTTTCTTTCCAAACCCTTGCTCACCCTGTTTTACCCAGGCCCACCCACTGTTCGATTTCTAACCTCATCACTGGGATAGTCCAGGGTATGTTTGATAATGTATACACTACTATCACATTTTCAAGTATAATGTGATGGTAATGATTCCTTGTAAGAATTTTATCATGCTATCAGTGATTAGTTGATAATATAATCAAGTTGTAATGAAAGTGTCAATGTTTATTATAATCCCATGTGCTGTACTGTCCAACTGCAACAAAAGCTCAGGGCATGTCTTACCCTCCCAGCAGAGGTCCCCTTTCCCCTGAGTTTTGAACACTACTACCACACCACTTCCTGTTGTCACAGTATAAAAGGACTGTTCATATACACACACAATGTTACTTTGTTTTAATAGAACCTTTGCACAACAACCTAATCTGGAATTTAGTGTTTCCATATTACATTCCAAAAATATAATAGCTTACATCAAATGAGGAATCATTTAACAGATTCACTTTATTCAGGCATTCAATTATGACATTTTAAATTTTGATAATTTTTTTTTTGTTATTAATTGTTAATAAATATTACAGTTACTTTATTATTATTCACAAGTCATTATTAATTATAAAGTTTGTGCACTACAACACAAACTGAGCACATTATTAGAGTTTATTTAAAAAATGCTTGCAAGGAATCAATGATATATGCACAAATCTTGTTAAATCTGTTACTGAGCTGTTAAATGTATATATGAATTTATACACAAAATGTATTTTTCATATACATTTATATATGAAAATTCTAATGAAACAGATGCCAAGCACAAATGACCACTTTTTCTGCTCACAAATAATTTATGATGGTCAGTTTGTATGGTTTGTGAACAGTGATCAGCTCTATCATGTATGCAATACCATGCGGCAAAGCAAGGTTCCTTCCATTCAGCAGAAGATTAATCATCTTTCACAAGTGCCAACTCCCTTCCTGCAGTAGTTTCAGAACGGAGACATCAGAGTGTTTAAGTGGCAGAGAAGTAGCGCGATGGCATGACGGAGACTGAGGGCACACGAGAGCATAAACAGGTGCTGACTGTGTATTGCTAGTGAGATGCTATTGAATTAGTGTGTGAAAGTAAGGTTGTGTGCTGTGAGGACTGATACGATGCATGGCGCTGTTTTGAATTAAGGACACAGGGTACCTGTCTCCCTCCTGTTACTATATTATATTTAAACCGTGAGAACATGATGCTACAAGACTGTTTCTCTTATTTAAATTTAGCGTTTGAGTGAGGCTGCAACAGACTCACTGGTTTCTTTTCTTTGTTTTTTTCCACTGTATATGAGATGCTGTTGTTGCCCAGCCACTGACATGGTTGAGGAACTTGCTTTCTGCATAAGCACACATGCACGCTCTGATTTTCAAAAACCACGCTTACATGATAGGTGCAGTCTACTCTCGGAAAATTTGACTATTATTGCTCCGGAATTGATTTCAATGCATTTCTAACCAAAGCCATCTTCTGCAGGTGTAGTAGCAATTTACTTTTAAATTGACTTTAAAAGGTTCACATTATACATTTCACCATGTATAAATGGACTGACATGGTATAGTATCAATATTATAGAAAAGCACCTTGTTTATGAATACACACTGTACAGAAATAGAGCAGAAAAGCACATATTGAGCTCTCTGGCCATTTTTAATTGCATAAATTAATTGTATTAATTATATTTCCACATTTCGTTTTAAGCCGTAACTCTTCTAGGGCAGTAAGCATTTTTTCATCTTACTACACATGGCAGTACATTACAGTCACAACACAGTATCTGATGTTATAGAAGGAGCAGGTTATCAAAGAAAAAAAACAAAACAATGAACCGTCTTCACTTAGCCCATTTATCAAAAGATTTATGAATAACAGTTCTTTCTCAGCTACTTTTAGCCTAAACTACTTTGTCATTTAAATTTGCAAATAAGAGCTGTATGTTCAACTAAACAAAGAATACACAAACAGTTCCCTTTTTAGCTTAGTTGTTGCTGTCATGTATTGTGGAGTCCCCTACCTTTCAGATGCAGAGAGATCCGAATTCAGCGTTCGTGGATTCCAGCACTGTTGATGTCAAATGCTGAACTATACGCGCGAAACTACTACCGTTTTCTCTTCACCTCTCTAAGGAGGAAGTGGCGTCTTATCAGATTTGCCCATTATGTGCTGTCTGATGCATGCTGTTATAAACAGTGTCCACAGCCATTGAATCAATGGTACTCCAGACATGCAGACAAATTCAGCTTCTGACTGCATGGGCCTTCCAGAGATACAAATGCCTTTTTTAGAGTCTTTATCTCCTACCAGAGTTTTTGCTGCTCATGTAACACCATAACCCTCTGCTGTTCCTCAAAGCTTGGCTTTGTGTCACGCCTCTGAGCTTTGACTGCGTGGCTGTAAGACCGGTTACTAGTTTGTTTAAGTCTCACATGTTGTCTGGTTGTTTAGACAGAATCACACTCAGGAAGGTAAAAGACATGAATAATTTTGACTTCTCTATTCCTGGGACATGGTTGGAAGGAGCTTAATTCTATAATTGACAGCACATGATATCAGAGGTTCAATCATTTTGTCCTATCACTAAATGTCAGTTCAAATGGTCAAATTACAGCATAACTATGATTGGGTGGTGGAGTCCTTCTCTCGATGTTATGTGGTGTCAGACAGCAGCTGCTTTTTTAATATTCGATTTTGACTGCAGAGAGGAAGTCTGATGGTTTAACACCTTAAACACTTCACTAGATACTCAGTTATCCAGTAATCTGTGTGTTGTGCATGGGGGGTGGGGGTGTTTTAAATCTTTTTGCGAAGGTTAATGCATTTTTAGTTAATGCAGTTAATGAGTTAGTGCATTATTAATTAATCAGTTGAAGGTCCTTACAAGACATATGAGTAAAACTACTGCTGCTGTAGTAAGAATTCACTTGAGCAAATGTAAGAGTAGTGATAAAATTTGCTCAAGTAAGAGTAAATAAGTTATGGGGTGGAAAAAAAGCTACTTTGAGAGATTACTATGTTACTTTTTAATACGTCTACAATTGACGTAACTAATATGAAAGTGTTCCATATCTGAGGAGTGCATTTTGGAACAATTATGTTAACTAACCAATTGAGCAATACTGATACTGATACTGATACTGTAAACAACATCTGGATTAGCAACAGTATATAAAGAGGGGTAAAGTTAGCTGGCTAGCTAACTTAGCCAAATGCTTTCAGGGTTTCTGTAGCTTGCTATATTTGTTAGTTAATTCATACATGTTTCTAGCTACATAGTTAGCTACCTATCAGTGATGCCCTTACACAGTATTCTGAGTGTTACCTGTAGGTTGTAGCAGCATTTAGCTATACTGTATTTTACACAACAGCCAATTGCTGTTGAATCGAACATAGAAGTGACATCTTGAGTTTAATACAGAGCTTCCATACTGTAAAACATCCAAAGATCTGACTAGCTAGTCTAGCTCACTCAGCTAGCTAATGGTTTATTTGTACATGTTTCTGCTATTTAGACATTGAGCTGTGAAATGCTGACATCTCTACACTCCACCCAAAATTTGCAGCTCAGTATCACCCTGTTTTCATTTAAAAGTGATGATACTTGATAAATTGAGCAATAGATGCATATCCGTCTCCTCTATCTCAGATGTTTCTCCTGACTAAGTATTTGGTTCCTGTGTAGCCAACATTAAACTGCTTTATTCTGAGCGTTTCAAAAATGAATTATTTAAAATGTGCAAATACTGTCATTTAAGTTGCAGTCTACTGGTATATTGTATTTTTTACTCTAATGATGAAAAATAAATGTAGGATTTTAATTAAACTCAAGCAAAAGTACTATGATCTAATTATACTCAAAAAAAAAAACAAACATTACATTGAATCATGTCTGAAGTACTGTAATGAGAGTACGTGTGTGTGGGTGTGTGTGTGCATACGTGCG
The DNA here is from genome assembly GCA_022758105.1 of Pangasianodon gigas. Lineage (NCBI taxonomy): Eukaryota > Metazoa > Chordata > Actinopteri > Siluriformes > Pangasiidae > Pangasianodon > Pangasianodon gigas. The sequence continues at coordinate 10,405,250 of CM040460.1, read as the reverse complement.
TGATTGTGCGTGATTTACCAGCAGTTATATTTAAGCTCCCCAGTTTGTCTGTTATACTGTATATCAGTTGGATGAAGTCTTTTATTTCCCTGGTCTTTTTCATTATAAACAATCAAAGAAATTTCCAAATCTCATGGATTTTCTTATAAGGCAGCCTGAGGTACGTACGTAATACACACTGCTAGTATACACTGGGCTCGCAATAAAGTCTGTTTCTTACTGTGTTTGTTACGTCTATGTAATTCATGCAGATTTAATCAGTCATATCTAGCTCATGCTGATTTAAATCCTCGTTTAAATCAACCAGGTCCCTTGAGTATTAGGGACTTTAGAGCAACTATAAAGCTGAAGCAATAGTTCCACTGTATTGACATTAAAATTCTTATAGTGTGGATTTAATAAGGCACTGGTGAGGAAATTCATAATTTTACTGTGTATATTGCGTTTTATTTCTTACATATTTTGTCTGTGCTTTTCTTTTCATTCCAAATGTGTTCCAACGAATTGAGATCTGGGGAAATATTCAGATCTTTGGAGTAAAGTGAAGATTACAAATCTAGCTTGAGAAATAGATAGGATGTGTCATGTCATAGATCATCTATTTCTCAAGCTAGATTTGTAATCTTCACTTTACTCCAAAGATCTGAATATTTCCCCAGATCTCAATTCGTGAAAATGATGCTCAGTTGGTATTAAAGGGCCCAAATTATGTAAAAGAAAATATTTTTATGTTATTGCCAACTAACACCAACTAACTTAATGTCAGGATGAATCCACAGATTTGAGTTGTTTACAGCAAATTCCGATCTAGGTTCATGACAGTAGCAACATGTTTTTAAAAAAAAAATTTCTGACTTTATTATTTTGATGATAATGCGGCCACAGTAGCACATGATCATGTGCAAACATGTGCTTGCTCTTAGCTGCCAAGTGTAGAATGCAACATGTTCTTTCCGTGCTGTAGCCTCTTCGCAAGAGCTGATGCATTCTACATTCATCGATGTTGTAATGAGCTGTTATTTTACTATTAATCAACTTTTAGTTCCCATGAACAAGTGCAGCTATTTTCTCCTGAACTCTGTCATAAACAAGATGATTTTGCTCACAGAACCGTTAGCTGTTACTTAGTTATACTTATTAGCGTATTTCCTTTCTGACGCATGCTTCTGAGAAGTGGGTGTCTGTTAACATATTGAAACGGAATTGAGAAACAGGACTTTGTATTAGCCCACCAATTGGAAACACCAGGCTTATAACCTTGTTTGTTAAGTATGTTAAAGATTTTAGCCACTGTTTGCTGAGTAACCTTTTCTTACTGAATTGTGAAAATACTGAAGTACTTTTGCTTGGGCCATAGGCAGTAAGAAGTAAGATTTCCGATTATGTATGAATTCCTGTGCAGCAATAAATGACTACTGAAAGTTAGATGACCTGGAGGCTGGAGCAATCAAGTAAACATGAGTGTCATTTTTTTTTTTTTACAGTAGAACTTCCTTAATTCTGTTGTTTTAAGGAAGCTATGTATGTCACAAACATGAGCAGGAATATTTAATACTAATACATATACTCTATGTACTAAATAATATACAGTCCCCTGCAAAAGTATTGGAATGGCAAGACCAATTTTGTCTTTGCTATACAATGAAGACATTTGGGTTTGAGATCAAAAGATAAGATATAAACTATAATAAGACTTATAAGAATTTCAGCTTGCATTTCCTGATATTTACATCTAGATGTGTTAAACAACTCAGAACATGACACCTTCTGTTTGAACCCACCCATTTTTCAAGTAATCAAAAATATTGGAACATGTGACTGACAGGTGTTTCTTGTTGCCCAGGTGTGCCATGTTAGATTGATTGTTTAAACAATTAATAGCTCTGAATATCTACTCTTGGTTTGAGCCCTAGGTTTCACCTGTGAAGACTGCATTTGTTGTTAAAATGGATAAACAAACATGAAAACCAGAGAGCTGTCTATGGGAGAAAAGCAAACAATTTTGAAGCTGAGGAAAGAGGAAAAATCGATCAGAGCCATTGCACAAGCATTGGGCATAGCCAATACAACAATTTGGAATGTCCTGAAAAAGAAAGAAACCACCGGTGTACTAAACACCAGACACTTAACAGGTCTGACAAGGAAAACAACAGCAGTTGAATGACAGAAACATTGTGAGAGCTGTGAAGAAAAACCCAAAGCAACAGTCAGTGACATCACCAACAACCTCCACAGGGCAGGGGTGAAAGTATCACAATCCACCTTTCGAAGAAGATTGTGAAAGCAGAGATATACAGAATAAATCATGTTATTCTGCTAGATCATTAGAGGCCTGCTAGCTAGTTTTCAAGATGATAAGGTTAAAAAAAAATCACTTCAAAATCCCGTCCATGCAAAGCACTCTTTCATGCTACAACAAATGAAAGTTGTGGTGTGAGATAGCAAATACACAATTCTGAGTCATAATTCGCAAGTGCAAGTTAAAAATGACATTGGAACACAGAGCAGTTGTAGCTGACTTTAATGGTACTTTTAGAAGACTGTTTGCCATGATAACTTGGGACAGGGTTATGGCTCCGCTGTTGATGTAGATGTAGATGTAGATGTAGATGTTTCTGAGGGTTGAATGGTGAGCTGTGAAATACTGATATCACCACAAGTTTCAGCCGACATTATAGCAAAAACATGCCCAAACAAACCATTAGCTGTCTGAGTGGGCTAGATCTTTGGATGTTTTACACGGCATGCAGTTTCCTGTACAGCATCTAAAGATCAATTGAAGAAGATTAAATCAGTCAGGAATGCTGTATATACATCCGAAGTATGCACTTTCTGCAAGAAACTGCTTTATTTTGATTGGGTCTTTAAACGGAATTATTTTATTATAAAATTTGCACATATTGTCTTTTAATTGACTTACAGTCTTTTGGGGTTAAAATAATTATATTTTTACTCTGTAACAGTGATTAAAAATAAGTGTAGTGAAGTTGAATATTTAGTAAATGTACTACGGTTTAATTATACTCAAAAAAAGTACCACTACTGTGGACCATGTACTTATGTACCTTAACAAGAGTACATGTAGTTTGTTGCTTTCCACCCCAGGTTATGGGTTGCAGTTCACTAACAATCATCTTTTTCATAGGGGGCTAGGGGTTATCAAATAAACAAAATGTGTTAAAACAACCAAACTACAGGAAGAGTATGGACACAAGCATCTCAGGTTTTTTTAAAACCATAACAAAGGCCAATCATATAATTTACACTTACAAATGTGGACGAGGAGTGCCCCAGTGAGCATATGAAAGTGTGTGTGTGCGTGTGCGTGTGCCTGCGTGTGTGTGTGTGTGCTTGTCCGTGTGCGTGTGTGTTGGGGCCTTTATACCTTGCAAGAGAACAAAAACTCATAGCTTTGCAAAACCTTCCTTGGGTGTAAACTTTCCAGTTTCTGGTCTAAATTTGACAAATATTGTCATGTGACCCTCCCAAGGAGGAACTATAAAATTTAATTTAAAACAGCTTGGCTGTAATGAAAGTGCGTTTTCACTCAGCCTGCCCTGGAATGTCCATGTACTTTACATTTGTATTTTCCCTCCTACAAAAATTAGCATATTTCAGTATTTAATTGTTCTTTGATGAGCTGTAGTACTAAAGATGAATCTGCTGTGTATTTATTTGAGCAGTATTTGCAGGCAGCACACACATTTGTAAATAATCAGGTTAGTTCATGATGATGTATAAAATATATATATTTTTATTAATTATAATTATTAATTATAAATATAAATAATGCATATATACATATGCAACATGCATAAAATAAATATTCAATTCAAAGTAATTATTCAAAGTCAATATAGAAAGTATGGTATATAAACCGTACAGCACTGCATAAACATGTAACCTCAGCGTTTTAGTGTGAAACAGTGGTGTCTGCTTTGATGTAAGCAAACCACGGAGGATTTCAGTGCTGACGTATTTGAGTTTTTTAACCTCTCATTTTTGTTTTCCCCCCCACTCTGTTTATGAGCATCACCAAACCACAAAGTTGGCCAGTACTTCTGCATTGTGCATTCTGCATAACGTGAAAACAAAATAACTCATTAAAAAATTATTAAGAATTGGGTTTGCCATGTAGTGTATGTTTTTTCTATGTGGTGAAAATACATAAACGCTAAGAAACGTGCAATTAATATTTTTGCCCATGATCAAGCTTAATGTAAATAACTTCCCTTCTCAACAACTTGATCTGAATTTGAATATCAACCCGTTTCACCTCCTATGGTTTCAGAAGCACTTTTCTATTTGCTATGTTATACACCAAGAATACCATTTTGCACATGAAAAATTTGAGAATCTATTTACCTTTCCTCTAACATAGCATGTTTCTCATTGTTCTCAGAATGCAGAATCTTTTTTTTCCCTTTGACCTACTCTATTATGTGTAACCAAATATGTGGTTGCACGCGTACAATTGTCTTGCAGCGCATCACCAAGTAGAAAACCAAATGTTCAACACAAACAAGACAAGAGTTTGTCACTGATCAGTACTCTATCTAGCTATCTATCTACTAGATGTCTCACTACATCGATTTGTATTTGTGTGTTAAATATATAGTGATCTGTCCATATAGATAGATAGATAGATATGTGTAATGTGTAATGAAGGATGCATGAAGGACATCTTACACCACTCCTTGCTACACTATGGCTGGATCAGTCTGGAGCTGAACGTGAGCTGAGGTGTTCATGAAAGGGATGAGAGACATTGTCCATGATGAGCAGCAGTCGAGCCAGCATCCTCTACTACACAACTGATTCCAGGGAGTCCAAGTTGGTCCCAATTACCTGTTCCTTATTAAGACCTTAGTAGTTTGTTTAGTCTGCTGGCGTCTCCTACTTTAATGCCAATGGCCCAGCATACTGCTGCAGAAAAGATAGTGCTTGCCACAACATCCTGGTAGAACATACGTAGCATCCTGTTGCATACATTAAAGTATCTGAGCTTCCTCAAGAAGTAGAGTCTGTTCTGTGCTTTCTTAACATAGCGACAGTACACATTATGTGAACCTAAGACAATAATGTCTAAGAAAATTAGAAGTTATGAACCTGTATGGACAGAAATATTTTGTGTTTTTAATCCCTCATTATATGAATTTCATTTGATTGGTGAAAAACAGTGCCACCTACTGATGAGTGAGGTGTTATGGAGCACTTTCTGGGAGAGTAATGGCTCTCACCACTGGAGGGAACTGAGGAGCTAGTTCAAAGGTTTAAAGGTTTTCAATGGCCAATTGCATGATGAAATTGGAAGCTGAAAGTTTGTGGCTTAAAGCATAATTATCCCTAAAACATTCTGAATAGGAGAGAAATTGTTGTTTTTCAGCCACTAATGATGGCTAGCTTCAAAATAATCCTTTGTTTTTAATGTATCAGTCCCTGAAAAGGCCTAGAAAAGGCCTAGAAGCTTGGTTTCAGACTTTTAAGTGTTTTCAGCCTGTTGTATACACACATTGGCCATTTTATCAGGCACGCCTTCATACAGGTGAACTCTGTAGATACACAGTTACTACCAGTAGCCCATCTGTTGCTATACACAGTTTGCTTGCCTCATCTACTTCCTCCATCAATGGAAAAAACTACCACTGACCAGATATTATTTGGGTGGTAGACCATTCTTATGATCTACAGCAGTGTTGTGGTGGCATGGAAACAGTGGCATGCAACAAGTGAGTGGGGGTGAAGACCTTTGGGATGAACACACTGAACACCTTTGAGATGAACTGGAACACTGACTGCACCCCAGGCCTACTCACCCAACATCAGTGCCTGATCTCACTAATGCTCGTGTAGCTGAATGGGCAAATCCCCACAACCATGCTCCAAAATCTAGTAGAAAGCCTTCCCAGAAGAATGGAGATTATTATAATGGCAAAAGGGGGACTAAATCTGAAATGGGATATTAAAAAGCACATATGGGTGTGCTGGTCAGGTGTCCACAAATGTTTGGCCATATAGTGTATGTAGGAGTAAAAAGTGCTATTCAAAATTTTTTAAACTGAACAAGAGATTTTAAATTAAGCACCAAGCAGATATCTGCAATCTTTATGTTATAAAAGACAGAAAAAGCAGTGTGACTATGATTGGGTTTAAGAACAAATCCATTCTGTGTGCTAGCAAAAACTGGATGTAGGCCCAAGGCCATATATGATCTTATGTATTTTCTTGTGCTCCACAAACCTAAGTAATTTGACATTTTAACTACACAACTACTCTTGCTTAAGCCAGGTTCTCCAGGCAGGAGTGTGTTCTCACTGGCCACTTATCCTCTGGCTTCCTTTTCCTGTCTGACCATCACAAATTCTCAGGAACCCAAACAGTTTGCTGCTGTCACACAGGCTGCTCTTAAAATCATAGCTGGTAAATTTCTTCATACAGCTCATATTTCCACCACGGTCAAACTAGTGCCTTTATAATTTAGCATTGCACATACAGATGTGTGTGTCACTCATATAAGAATACGAACAACTGATATCGGGTTGCTATTTGCGGTATTAGTATAACCATACAACCCAATATCACACCTTATATATTATAGTAACTGCTTCAAACTTTGTATTTTCAAAGAGGCTGACAGATCACACTAAACACTGTGCAGGATATGATATTTTTTCTTAGGATAAGCTTAGGAGAGTGGATGGTTTCAACCAATTTCACTAAGCACTAAGCACTACGCTCATGTGACTGTATCCAAGCTCAGAGCAAGTAAAGCACTGATTATGCCCTTTAACACACTTTAGTAATGAAGGAGACAACTTGTACATGGTATATAGTCTATAATGGAATAAAGAAGGTCAAGAATGAAATGTTGGAGGTCAGAGTCACTGTTATTAACTAGTAGCAATCTTTTGATGTAGTAATTTAAGTAAGGAATAAAAGACAAGAGTGTGCTGTTAAAATAGTCAACAACATGGAGGTGTGATGCATTACTATGCTGAAGTTGATCATTTCCCTATTACAGCACTTCCTGAACTGTTTTATTTCTCTTATACCACAGCAATTTTGCAAACGATTACATTATTATTTATCATCCGCATTTAATGTTGTGTAACATCTGTGAAACAAGTTAGTCCTCTATTTTTCTCTCTTGACGTTAATAAGACCAGATAATGTAGTTATCATGTTATAGTGCAAAGCCCTAAATCCTGTCTGCAGCCCTCCAAGACTTTCCCATTTCAGAAAACTTAAGGGAACAGCTATACCTCTGACTTTTACAAAGCACTGAAACTGGGGACTCCTTCCAAAAATGCCTCATGGAAAACTTACAACAACAATTGCTACACACCTTTTTTTAAAGCAGTTTATGTGGTGCATCTGCCATACAAGTCCCTGTGTAAGCTGTTACTATAGAACTGATAATGTATCAGACCAAGCATATTAATGTATGTAATAGTTTTCACAGCTGTTTTCTCAGGTTTGAGAATTCAACAGTGCTCTGATATAACATGAGTTAACATTAACACACGTTAAAAAAAACAGCTAGTTAGCTCCCTACACACACACAGCTATCGTTATTTTGTGATACAATGCATAAAAGTGAAAAGCTTTAGCCAATTGAGAGAAATCAGAAGATAGTACTTATGACCATTATTGGTGGAAATGTGTTATCAAGTCTCATTAGTGATTTAAGTAATGGTTATAATTACATTGCAAAGGCTTGACATTAAAAGAACATTTGTAAAGTTCTTCTCGAGTTGCTTGCACTTGGAGCCACAATCATTAGCTATTCAAGAAGGTTCCTAGTTTAATATCAATAAAAATATGTGCAGAAGAGGTAGATATAAAGTATGAAATCAGCAGTTAAAATATGAGGTCTGGGAGACTACCAAAATACATTTTTAAATATCTTCTGGTACAGTACACATATTACACATTTTTTGTGATATTTTTATCATGTTATACTATAATAACATCACATCTCTCATTAAAATGTAAGCAGTAGGATTGTCAGTTACCACCCGTGCAGTAAATAATATTATTTGCCTTTAAGGGCTTTCAGTCATCCTGTTGAAATATTTAAGTGATTGGACTGTTATATAAACTTGTATACGATTTGCCAATCATGCAAGCAGCTTCTAATAAGCTTGGCAAAAAAGCTTTCAGGATTATACCACAAGATTTACTAATGTTGTCAGCACAGCATTGTATGTTACATGACTTTAAATCTATACTGTCTATATTATCTATATCTATACTTTCTTCACCCTTTAATATATGACTTTTCTTCACTCAGGTCACCTCTAACTCTTACATGGTTAACCAGAGAGCTTGCAGTCCTCCTGGTGTTTGCATGTTGGCTTCAGCTCTGGTTCAATAAATAATAATTCATTTGGAGACCACATGCTAATCTAGTGGAGGGTACGTGCCTGAAAGCACCCATAACAACATGATTAAGAGAATTAAGGCAGCTCCCTGAACTTCAACATGACTAATCCCAAGACAATAACTCATTGCTGGTGTCTTAATAAGTATTTGGGGAACACTGAACTTCAGAATTTTCCCCTTTCCTTTGCAAAAAGACTATTTTTGAATCTCATACACTTGCACATACACTTGCATGAGTTAGCCACTGTATATTTTGTGTTTTTGTCCTTCTCCTCTGAGCTCTCTTTGTGAAACTTTAAACTCATGTTTTTTTTTGCCCAGCTTTGGTCTCAATCAGCATACACTGGGGGTGGGGTTAAGCCTGGGAGCCAGCTTGTATATGGATAACAAAAAAAAAACAAAAAAAAAAGCTGTGGGCCCCTTCTGCAGCTGCTGTGTTAAATCACATTTGGCTTAGTTCAGCTCCTCTTAAATCAGGAATTTCAAATCACAGTTAATGAATGTATTCAATCTTTATGTTGTTGTCCTCTCTGTAACTGAATGATAAGACAGACATATCAGTCTTAAACATTTTAATTGCCTGATAACCTGCATCTACAGAAAAAAGACATTCAGAGATCCCACATGTAAAAGTGCTGTTTGTTAGGAGCCGAGAGTTCTTCAATCCTATCTTTCATACAAAAACATTTATTATAATATAAAAATAAGGAACATTACTTCAGTGCATTCGTGCATGTAAGTGCACACCAACATATTTAAATGGTTAGCGGTTAACAGTGACACATTGTTCATGTGTACATATCTATCAGTTAAGTTAGGAGTGCTAATTAATTTTTTAACGAAAAGAAAAAGTGTTCAGCTCTAGAAAACTTGAATAGGACTGGATATATTTAAAACAATTAGAATAGTATGTCACTTTGCTGATCGACTAAATATAATTATTAATATCCCATTAGGCACTACTTGTGTGGAGCCACTTTATTCAACATACATTGTTCCCAAAAACTGAGAGACATAAAACAGTGTTGGACCTTTACAGTCAAATTTAAATATTGATAGTTATAACCATTCAGCCTGAGAGGGTGAAGGCTTCGGTCAGAATGTTCAAATTCCAAACATTTCCTCTGGCTGAGCAAAATCCTTAGAGCTAAGTCCGGTATGGACCTTAGCAAAGCTCCTACTAAATGTGGATACTGGTGGTGTTGTATATTCTGTCCACTCAAAACTGAGTCTCTGTGACCTGTTCCTTTCCATTGCTGGCCACTCTGTTAGCTTCTACTTTTTCAGTCTCTGTGTTCTCTTTGCTAGATACAGGCCCTTCAGTGCGCGGTGTACTTTCCTGCTTAGTTTGACATTTCCCTGTGGTCAGAGACTTCTTAAAAGACTCTGAGGTGAAGTAGTATACCACTGGATCAAAGCAGCAGTTAAGGGTGGCTACACAGAGCGTTACAGGATAAAGAGTTCGTGCCAGTCGTTCGAGCCAGCAGCTTGCCAAGGCTTGGGTGCGCACCATAGCGTAAACAAAAAGAACAGAGTTATATGGCACAAAGCAGACAATGAAGATGGCTAAATGCACCACGATCATGCGCAATACACGTTTCTTGTTGGTGCCAATTTGGCAGAGTGTAGCCGGCTTACGCAGTGTTCGTAGCACCATGGAGGAACAGGCCAGGTTGATGAGCAACGGAATGAGGAAACCCACTACCTCGATGAAGATGGTGATCTTGGACAGGTAAGTCTTCCAGGTTTTCTTGGAGAAGCCCTCGAAGCAAGTGGTTATGGTCTTGGCCTGGTTGGTTGCAGAGAAGAAGGTCACAGACATGCCTCCACCCAGGATCAACAACCAGATCAGAGCGCATACAATGGCAGCGTTGCGGCGAGTGCGGATGGAGCGAGATCTAAAGGGGTAAACTATGGCCAGGAAGCGGTCCACACTGATGCAGGTGAGGAAGAGCATGCTGCCGTATATGTTGGTGATGAAGGCTCCTCCGGAGATCTTGCACAGGCCGTCGCCAAATGGCCAGTGGCGCCTGATGTTATAATAGATTTTAAACGGTAGAGTAAATACAAATATCAAGTCTGATAATGCCAAGTTGGTCATGAAGAGAGTGGTCTCATTGCGTATCTTCATACGACAGCAGAAAACAAAGAGTGAAGCACAGTTGGTGATGAGGCCCAACACAAAGGCGATGCTGTACACTACACCATACAAGTTGTACTTGAAGGAGTCGTCAATGCCACAGTCTTCCAGCCCAGTCTCGTTAAGAGCCAGACTTGCCATTGTGGCATCAGCGGACAGCGGGGGAGGTTTGCTTCTGGCGAATTCCCAGCTGTCAGAAAGTGTGTTGGCTGCAATGTAGTTCCCAGCCCATCATCGACACACACTGAATGCTACTGAAATGAGCTCTCATCATCTTTACTGCACATAGATGTTCAGTTTTTGTCTTCTGTAGGAGGGAACAAAACAACAAAAAGGACAAATTTAGTAAGTAAGCTGAACATGAGCATTTCCATTTTTTTCCCATTTACGGTATCATCAACAAATGCAGACGGTGTCAACTCTATCACTAACAATTCATTTAAAGTAATTATTCAAAACTATTGAATATAAGTAGAAATAAATATGACTGAATGTGACGTTGTATCAAAAGAGTTAAAGCCACAATGCTGCAGAGATTAAAATTCCACTTCACTTAACAAACCGGATTTAACTCATCAGCTAACTAGAGCTGTTTTAGGCGGAATTTGGTGTATTAGAAGAGGGAAAATGCAAATCAGTGTACAGCTGTGGCTCTCCAGGATGGGAACCTGCTTTAGACCTACACTCACCATCCACTTTATTAGGAACACTTGTACACTTCCATATTCATGCAGTTATCTAATCGGCCAATCATGTGGCAGCAGTGCAATGCAAAAAAATATGCAGATACAGGTCAAGAGCTTGTAAATGTTCACATCAAACATCAGAATGAAGAAAAAGTGTGATCTCTGTGACTTTCATCGTGGCAGGGTTGTTGATGCCAGATGGGCTTGTTTGAGTATTTCAGAAACTGCTGATCTCCTGGGAATTTCACATATTACAGTCTCTAGAGTTTACACAGAATGGTGCAAAAAACAAACAAACAAAAAAAATCTTGTGTGCAGAGGGTCTGCAGGCTGAAAGACCTTGCTGATGAGAGAGATCAGAGGAAAATTACCAGACTGGTTTGAGCTGACAAGAAGTCTACTGTAACTCAAATAAGCACTCTTTACAACCGTGGTGAGCAGAAAAGCATCTCAGAATGCAAAACACATCAAACCTTGAGGTGGATGAGCTGGATGAGGTTAATCGGCTACAGCAGAAGAAGATATCAGGTTCCACTCCTGTCAGCCAAGAACAAGAATCTGAGGCTATCATGGGCACAGATTCACCGAAACTGGACAGCTGAAGACCAGGCGATTTTTTTTTTTCTAATCTTCAACTATCCAGTTTCAATGAGTCTGTGCCCATGATAGCCTCAGATTCCAGTTCTTTGCTGACAGGAGTAGAACTTGATGTGGTCTTCTGCTGCTGTAGCCCATCCAACTGAGGGTTCAATGTTTTTTGCATTCTGAGATGCTTTTCTGCTCACCACAGTTGTAAAGTGTGATTATACGAGTTACTATATCCTTCCTGGCAGTTTGAACCAATCTGGCCATTTTCCTCTGATCTCTCTTATCAACAAGGCGTTTCCACCCTCAGAACTGTCACTTACTCAACGTTTTTGGTTTTATGCACCATTCTGTGTAAAATCTAGAGACTGTTGTGTGTGAAATTCCCAGGAGATCAGCAGTTTCTGAAATACTCAAACGAGACCATCTGGCACCAACAGCCATGCCACAGTTAAAGTCACAGAGATCACATTTTTCTGATGTTTGATGTGAACATTAACTGAAGCTCTTGACCTGCATCTGTATGATTTTTTTTTTTTTTTTGCACTGTACTGCTGCCACATGATTGGCTGATTAGATAACTGCATAAATGAGCAAGTATACAGGTGTTCCTATTAAAGTGAGTGGTGAGTGTATGTTTATATTGTTAGTGTTCATTTTTTCAATAGAAGTTTTTTAACTTTGGACACTAGACATATGTTACTAATGAATGTCATAAAGTGTAACTCAGAATTACTACACTTTCTCCCATTGAAAAAAGCTGTACACTAATGGTGTGTTGGTAAGTTATTAGCTAGCAATTAATTACAGTACTTCCACACCCTGAAGCTGTGGAAAAGTCATTTATTTCTGTACTTCAGCAATTCTAACATTTCCTGTAACAAAAGGACATGGTTATA
>CM040460.1:10342302-10388205 GCA_022758105.1 Pangasianodon gigas | reverse complement strand
AAGAAGGGTGGCTATATTGGTCACTGAGGTTTTCTTTTTGAAATTTCAGAAATGTTTATTTGTAAATTTTGAGTTTGTTTATTATTCTCACTTTGACAGGTGAAAATAAACAAGTGAGATGGGTAAATCTTTGTTTGTCATTTAGTTGCATAATAATTCTGCACACTAATAGTTGCCTAATACTGGTGTACATGTAGATGTTCTCTTAAGAAAGCCAAAACTTCACTTTTACTACTTACATGTTCAGGTTTGAGGGTTTGTTAACATTTTGGATTGACCAAGAGCACTGTAGTTGTACAATAACAAAATTTATCCTCAAAAATACAACTTGCCTAATAATTGTGCACACAGTGTAGATAATGTGCCAAAATCTTACTCAATTAAAAGTGGAAGTATTTAAAATAAATAAATAAATGAAATGAAAGTTAAAAAAGTTTTTTTTTCTTTTTTAAAAATGTTTTTAACTGATGAAATGAAGTTAATGCCATATTTTCATGTGAAAACATCTTTAATTACTTATCTAAAACTGTTAGAAGATAAAGCAACAATGCTGTTTTGCCTGAAAACATCATTTAATCTCTGCCATTTTTCAGTGTTTACCATTATGTACCTTGCCTATTATGTCAGCTACTGGAATCGATGCTAATCTACCCTGGCATCACAAAGATAACAGGCTAAATATGGCCAGATAACATTAGCACATTATCTAAACTTCCCTCAACATGCTTTGTCAAATTAGCTAAATATAGCCAGATAACATTAGCACATTGTCTAAACTTTCCTCAACAAATTAGATGGAGCTCTAGGGAGTTCTATGCTTTCTAGGGAGGCAAAGAAGAAATCTCATTTTATATGTGTCTTTTCTCACTCCAGCATATATTTTCCTGAGGTATGGCTAGGGGCACTCATCCTCAGGTTCAACACTGCAGTCCTGTGGCTTATCCATATTCAGACACACACGGATAACTATAGCATTAACTATATTGTGCAGCATGAGAAAGTCACTGCAGATGATGAACTGGCAGACTTTCATGGTTTGTGACAAGGTCTAAATAAAAATGTAAAGAGAAAAAGGTAAGTTTTTATCTTGGAATTGTAATTAAGCAAGAGTACAGGTATTCAATTTCAGTAATATTCAAGTAAAGTACAAATATAAAAAAATAAAAGTAAAGGTATAGTTAAAAATAGGTACAAGTACTCAAATATTTTCCACCCCTTCACAAGATCAACAAACAATTGGAAGGCTATCAGGTCTGTTTTGCAGACACCAGGGAGTCATTCAAGTCCTTCCTGGCCTCTTCATGCTTCAGCAGCCTGTGAGAGGCTCTTCAGTGCTGCAGGGTTGTTTTTCAGCCCCAGACGAGCTATGCTTGATGCAAATAACTTTGAAAATCAGCTGCTGTTGAAGCTGAATCAAAACTTTCAAACTTGGAATTTAGTCTTTTGAGTAAAGTTTATTCCTGCTGTTTAACTATGTTTACTGTATTCAAGCTCTTGCTTAAGAACTCATCAGTACTTTAATTTCTGTCAAAGAAGGATTGGAAGCGAAGATGAACTCCACCATCCCCTTTTCATTTTCTGTTCTCAACTGCAGAAATCTAATTTCACTTAGTCATCTATAATGTAGCTTCCAGTCTCAGTCTCATATTCAGGGAAGAGGATGAAGTCTTCAAGTCCCTGAAGTCCAGCTCATGAGATCAACAAATGACTGGGTGGCTATCTTGTCTGTGTGGCAGACACCAGGGAGTCACTGCAGTAATTCCTGGCTGTTTGCACAACTCTTCCTGCTTCCTCCCACCCACTAGACAGCTAGACACAACAGCTACCAACTGGGAAGGGTGAAGGCTAAGACCTACTTCCATGGAGACACAGGAACTGCTGCTGATGCTGCATCATAGGGCAGCGTAACACACTTGCCCTCTTCCACGTACATAAGCTCATAGATGTGCACGATTGGCTAGTGTCCCTCTTATTGACAGGGGAGAGAGGTTATGCCATCCCACCCACCCAATGAGCACGGATAATTTTGGGATCTGTGTCATCGTTGGGATTCGAACTCGCAATCGCCCAACTGTAGGGCAAATGATTTTCTGTTGCACCACTCAGGAACCTAAAAGAAAAATGATTTCCTCTTGAAACGATCCAAAAAATGGAAACTCTGTTTGGAGGAAGGCACTATCCACTATTTTAAGGCATTGCTATTAAATATTCTTCAACTTGACTCCTACGTTAGACATAAAAAAAAGACAGATCTATTTCAAGAAAAGTTTACTATTAACACTTGACAGCATGGGCGACAATTAACAGTCATTATACCAGATTCACTGAATCTGCTATAGGAAGTGTGACAGAATGAGGAACAACAACTGAGTACCCATACAAGTAGTTAGATGTAAATCTAACTCCCTTATGTGGAAGATGTATTTGCAGACTTGCCAATGATTTCCATGGCAGATCCTTATTCTTCCTTGTAATTAGACTGATAAGGACTTCTCCAATGAAAAGCAGGTATGACATACTGTACATTACTTTGCAATACTTATTATTAAATTATAACAATAAATTAAATCAACCATTTGCAGAGAGACTTGCATGTTAGAAACAAGGCTAAAAATCATCTAATATCATCTGTTCTGCTAAATCAGCACAAAGTTTCCACACACCATTTCCTGCTCATTTCACATGAAGAGAAGGGTAACTTTATGAAACGTTTTTACTTTAACCATACTAAACATGCACACATACCCACAGACTCTAACTGGCTGGTTATAATACAGTGTATTACACTGAAACTGTTACAGTGAAACTATTACATCTGTTTGTTTTTCATGTGTGTATTTGTATTACCTGGTCTGTGTATTTTATAACCTGATCAGCCAATTTTGTTCTCCACCCTGTCAAAAAGCCAGATATTGTTAGCATACTAGCTCAAACACAGAGCAGTACACACAAAGAGGGCAGGCAGGTGCCATGGCTGACTTACTCTTGATTGATACAAAAAAAACAAAAAAAAAACAAAACAGGGAAATGCACAAGCACCTCCTGTTAGTTACAACCAGTTCCTCTACCAAATTAGAGAACAAATAAACAATGTTTTCCCTGTTTAGAAAGAAAAAATGTCGCTCTTTAACAAATGTCCCTCTTATAGTATCATATTAACTCTCACCCACATTCTCTCGTATGGTTTCTTTACCATTTGATGCTCACACTCTTTCTCTCCTCTGATTGGTTGCTGGCTCTCTGTCACCATGTAGTTAGACTTCTAGTGGGTCTGAAAAACAGGCATATGATGTACAAATGGTCTTCTAGGTCATTGGCTACAGGTTTGGGTACTGTGACAGCTAAAACCAAAACACTTATAACTATCATAACTATTATAATGATTACTATATAACTATTACTACGGACTTAACTCAGGAACCAAATTTGTCCTACTTAAAAAATAACTTATTCCTAACATTCTCATTTATTTTACAAAATGTAAAGGCTTGAGCACTTTTTATGCACTGCTTTTAACTGCTTTATAAAAACTCTCAACACAAAACACTCTTGAATGTAAGAAAAAACATAGGGCATAACAGTGAAATGGTGTAATATTTTCATTTTGAGGCCATGCTGTGAAAATATACCAAACTTCTATATAACTACTGTGACTATAACTGACTATATTAATACTATGACTACAAACTGTGTGGAAGAGTGTTTTTTATTAAGCTTATATAAATCTGACTGTAGGCCAGTGTCATGGTTTAGTGTTAGCCTACAAAGCTTAAGCAGGAAGACAAAAAATAAATAAATAAAGCAAGTTTGCACTATCAGATGGAGAAAAAGAGCACACCCATGACCTGCTCAGTGCCTGCAGCATCCCAAACCACTAGTTGAGAATAATTATAGACAACACTCTAACACAGCCAATCAGAGACAGCAACAAACAAGAAAGTACAGATGTGAGACATCTTACGTCATTGTGTGCTTAAAGCAACCTGGAACCCAACACCAATAAAACTACGAGAGTGCTGAGAGTCTCTCAGAAATAAACAAAATCAATAACTAAGCCATGGCAGTGTGCTGCCACACTGCAAAAAATGATATCTTAGCAAAGTGAAGATATCCTGAATAAAGGAAATAAATATGTAATATTTCTCATTATGAGATTATTTTATAATAAATTTAACACCACTGTGCTTATTTCTAGACATGTTTACTAATTTCAAGCTTAAAACTTTCTTGTTCTATTGGCAGGTAATTTTGCTTTGGTATAAAAACTTGAAATAAGCAAAATTATCTGGCAATAGAATAAGAAAGTTTCAAACTTGAAATGAGTAAAAAGTATCTAGAAATAGACTTAATGGTATTATATTTGTATAATATTAGTTGAATTTGCCTATATTCAAGATTTTTTTTATTTTGTATTTATTTATTTTTATTTATTTTATTATTATTATTATTATTATTATTATTAATAATAATAATAATAATAATAATAATAATTTTTTTTAAAACCAAGAATTCCTTTATTTTCAAATTTGCAGGGGTGGAAAGTAATAAACTACATGTATGTAGTTCACTGTAATGGTATGTTTTTGAGTATAATTCAGTCATAGTACGTAGTACACAATTAAAATAAAGCGGTTTCCTGCTGAAAGTCTATACTTCACGCACCAAATAGTCAGAAGCAGATGAGTATTCCTGGCTCAAATGATCCGGTATTTTCAGTTTTATATACGTAAAAAGAAACAGCATGATCATGACCTGCCAATTATGTGAGCCAAAACCCTCACATCCAGCCTGTGGAAACCAACCATTAGCTACAAGCGCTGCTACAGCCCAGTGGTGGAAATTGAAATTATACTATAGATAATAGTATAGATAAAGTATAGATAATGTGTCAAAATCTTACTCAACTTATAAGAATATACTAAGGTGAAAGCAAAAAAAAACTTGCTACTTGTATGAAAGTATTAAAAATTTTTTGTTTTTAACTGATGAAATTAAGTTCATGCCATGTGTCCATGTGAAAAGTAACTTTTATTATTTTTTAAAATCTAAAACGACATCATTTTGACTGAAAATATCATTCAATCTTTGTAAGTTTTCAATATTTACCATTAGCTAGAACTTGACCTAAGTAATTATATTAGCTATTGGAATCGAATGCTAGTCTAACCTGGCATTAGCAAAGAAAACAGGCTAACTTAGTTAAATATAGCCAATCAATCTTTGCTAGATAGCTAACTATGTAGCTAAAATCATGCATGAATTAACATGAGCTAGATAGCTAGCTAATGAACCAAGCAAGCTACTGAACAGCATTTGGGCATTTGGCTATACAGTGTATGCTGTTTATATACATATATATATATATATATATATATATACATATATCCGTGTCCAGGACCCGGAGACGTGCAGCCAGGATTGCAGCCGACCCCTCTCACCCCGGACATGTACTCTTCCAGCCCCTCCCCAGGACCAGGACCTCACGCCACAAGAACAGCTTCTTCCCCGCTGCAGTCAGCCTGCTGAACAGTGCCCCAAGTGACAGTCACTCTCCCCTCTGAAGCTGCAATATTTTTATATCTCCCATGTACACTAGTTTTGGAGATGTATATTGCCAAAATAAATTTGGTTTATGTTCATGAAGTTTGTTATGGTTATTATACTGTATTATAATACAGTATAGATTCAGATTAGTTGTGTCAGCTGTAGTCATATAAAAGTAATTGGCACAATAATTACCCATTTTTAAACATTTTTTTTTGTTACCATTCAACTTATTTCCAAACCACTTTCCGTAACTACTTTTACGTTTTACTCAAGTGAATTATTACTACAGCAGAAGTGCTTTTACTGTCTAATTCAGTATGTTTTGTACTCTTTCCAGCACTTCAGATTCATTATTCTGCTCTAATACTGCTAAGCAATTTGTAACACAAGGTCATTAGCTGTGAATGATAGAGATCTTACAGAAGCAGGCATTAAATTTCAGTTAAAAACATGGTTCAGGTGTTTGCATTGCATTTCCTGCAATTTGAGCAACTGCTGGGCCCTTGAGCAAGGCCCTTAACCCTCAACTGCTCAGTTGTATAAATGAGATAAATGTAAGCTGCTCTGGATAATGATATCTGCCAAATGCCATAAATGTAAAACTCAGTAAGAAGAATCTACATGCAGAGATGAAAGGCATGATGTAAAGTGAATGTCATAGTAGCACCTTACTGAACTCAGCAAAATAAACAGGTCTCAGGGGCATCAGCATGTGCTGGGTTAAGTGCTCTGACTGTATATTAATAGTGAAACAGTCAAGTGGAAATGGTGCATTAGTCAGTGTGCACTTCTGATGAACTTTCTGGAAATTGGTGGGTTCTAATCAAATTTGTACTTGGTCTTGACTGTGGGTGTGTATAATTATATCAGTTCTGAGTCAATTAAGTTCCATTAAGTTCTTTGCCTGTTGGTAAAATTACGTATAGCTCATATTTGTGGTAAAAGAAAGATGGACCAGAATGCTAGAGCCCAGCTATAATTATGCAATATATGGAGAGGAGATGTTTGTTATGTATTTCACACTATTTCAGCTGTGCAGTAGTTCACATACACTCCTCATCACTGTAAAGAAAATATACCATCATTATTAAAACACAGGTTTTCTCTGGTTAATGACACCGCTTGTTCCCTGAGCCTGCAAACATGAACGGCTGATGCTGAATGGCTTAAGGCTACAATTTGTGCTAAAATTTGTTTATTTAATCTTTATTCTATTCTCTTCTTTAAAATTAATTATTGATCGTGTTGTGTTTTATATTCCACCCTTTTGGGAAGCCCAGGTAGAATCAGTTTTGGCCTTGAACCTGTTTATTAAATAGAAATATTAGTGTACAAAATCATGCAGATACAGATCAAGAGCTTCAGTTAATGCTCACATCAAACATCAGAATGGGAAATAAAGTGTTTTCGGTGACTTTTATCCATGTCATGGTTGCTGGTGCCAGACGGGCTGGTTTGAGTATTTCGGAAACTGCTTGCAGAATCTTCTGTGATTTTCACGTACAACAGTCTCTAGCATTTACACAGAATGGTGTGAAAAAACAAACAAGCAAACAAACAAACAAACAAAAAAAAAATCCAGTGAGCAGCAGTTCTGCAGGTTGAAACGCCTTGTTGATGAGATAAGTAAAAGGAAATTGATCAGACTGGTTCGAGCTTACAGGTTACAGTAACTCAAATAACCACAATACCTTGGTGAGCAGAAAAGCATCTCCAAATGCACAACACACATTGAGGCAAGTGGGCTACAACAGCAGAGGACCACATTGGGTTCCATGTCTCTGTGTCTAAAACATCTGCACATTTATAGTGACATGCTAACAATATTGATAACGGCTTGATCTAATTATCTTGATCTAAGATTAGACCTTGATCTAATTAGTGTATGGCTTGTTTGTTTTAAGCATGCTTGGCTAATGGGTTCTAATGGAGAAGTCATTAGAGAGTCACTCCCATTCACTTCCATATAACTTTTACCACGAGCCTAAGATAGGACAAACTTGTGAGATTTATTAGATAAAATTGGATACATTAGATTTCAAGATATTTAATCATGCAATATTATAGGTGATAACTATACTGTATATGCTGGTTTAATTTATAGGTAGACCTTTATGTTAATATTCACTTCAGAGTTAAACTTGTTGATCAAAACAGGTTTCAGTGCCTCAACTGAACATGGAACAACAAATAAAACAGGAAAACCACTTAAACTAAACTTCCTTTTTGTGCATGAATTAATTTGGGTGACACGTTTATCTAAAACAACTGTCCAACTGATAAAGGAGCCAACAGTGATACATATGCTGTAAAACTGAGTTTCCACCAACTGACTGGTAGCAAGTGCAGTTGAAGAAAGAACAGAAAAACAATCAACAAACACTGTTTTTAGTGTTGTGAAGTGACTTTGGAGCTTAAGCCTTATCCGATTGTCTTTCTTATACATCAGCAAAGTTGCATCACTAGTGAAAGAAACAATACTTAGGTATGTATAAGAAAGAACCAGCAAAAGCTTATTTTGACTAAAAGTCTGAGGTACACGCTTCACACCTAACTACAGAACATTCTCAGCAACAGAATAGCTGAGAATGGAGGTGGTGTGCTGATGTGCACGTTGAAATCCCCACTGCAGCAGTTTCTGCTACAAGATATGTTTCATTGATAAGATCAATGGGGACACCTTCTAGAACATCAAAAGACCACCGAAAAAAGAGCAAGCAGATGGAAAGACAAAAACAAATCAAAAGACTATGATGCGGCTAGAGATATAACTTGTATGCATGTTGTGTTTCTATAAAGAGCACAGCCAGGAACTGGTGGGGAAATCAGGTCACCATTTTTGAAATACATTTTTGGTACATACATTATAAGTCTTATCAAGTTTTCCACATGGTTATAACTGTCTTCAGTTATATGGGTTTTTTAAATTTATTTATTTATATTTTGTAGTAAGAAAAAGTAAATGGTCAAAATGTTATATGATGTTTAAACCTCCACATAAACTCTACATAAGGCAAAGATGAGTTATTTATCCACATCTCTATACACATTTCCAAAAAAGTATCTGCCAGCAATATCAGTTCCCTCTGAACACATTTTTCCTAAGGCTCGGGATGTGAGAAGCAATAAAAAAAGTGCACAATTCATTTTCTTAAATAAAAATGAAGGTGACCTAGCTCTTTTTTATGTATTTCCAACTTCCAGTTGGCATAAGCACAGTCACAGTGACACAGTGACATATTTAGCTCTAATCGTCAGCACCTCTGCCCCAACCTGCAGCCTATATACTGATTGCTATTTTAATTACAACTGAATTGTTCAGTCTTCCTTATTGTTATACCCAAGAAACAAGACAGATTTTTTTAAATTTTGGTTTTTTTCACTTTAGTTTTTAATAATGATTAGAAAAAGAAAACAGAAAGATGAACTGGGGCAGTACATTGTATCAGAGTCAGCAGTACACTGAATACTCTTTCTCTAAACTGTTTTAGCTAGCACACTAACATAGACTAGATAGCGGTTAATGGATGCTCTTGGTTGGTTGTACTTTTCATTTAAAACTTGGTTAAGTTGGGTGAGAGTAAGGTGATCAAGACCTTTGTAAACATTAATGTCTGTATTTTTCGAATGACTGATCTTTTCATTTGCTGCTCTGTTTTAGCTATGTAACCGAATGATCACTTCTTCTTGTCTGGAAGGATTGATTTTGTCATTTGGCATATATGTTTATGTAAAATGTATCTGAAAAAGCTTTACTGTCATTTATGTTAGTATAAAATGTGTCTGAAGATGTTTTACGCAGCAGTCAATGCCAAAGCATATATTAAGACAAATACAGTACATTAGTTGTCTTTGTGGATTCTCATATTTTGTTTTTTCATATATACCAGTAAACCTTCCACCATTACCTGCCCTGTTTTTTGCTGCTCCATCACTAGCCTGTAGTGTGCTTGTGTCAAGCACAATTATGTGTTTTGAAAGCATGTGAATCAAATAAGGCCCACCACAGTACATGTAGATGTCAAGGCCCTCAACTCATGTCTAAATCCAATCCACAACTTTTTTTGTAAAATGCACTAGTAATGGAACATTTCTTTGGTTAATCTCAGACATGAACAAAATAAGAGACAATACAGTTTAAGATGTTTGCTTAATTATATTTCTCATGAAGTTTGAGGTGCTCTCTAAGTGTTTTTCCCCATATTGTTATGTGGCTACTTGACCAATAATTCTGCCTTAGCTGTGATGAAGGGTTTGAGAAATCAGTGCAGTAATTTTCTTTTTACTTCCTCTCTAACCATCAGTGAATTATAAAACACAGTAGAATTTTTTTTAAACAGAGATAATGAGAGGGATATTAATGTAGGTAATCATATTTAAAATTCCTACATTTTTGCCTGATACTATCCAAAATCAACTCTAGGGGCACAATTTCTGAGCTGTGAGACAAAACCTACTCTCCTTTAACAGTGAAATGATGGAACATTTAATGGATACCACATCCTATGCCACAACACCTTTTTCAGGACACAGAAGTTGCCCAGCAGTCTCAATAAAGAGGGTGTGACTTCACAAGGGACTTCACAAAGCATAAAGTGGACTCATATTTCAGCACTAACAAACATAGCAGTATACTGTACCTTGTGTACCTAGCACTGAAGCACTTTTCTTAACAGTAAGACAGAAAAAAACCTATATGATTCTTACATCCTGTCAGAGGACTGTTCCGTTTGCATGATAATTGCTGATGGTAATAGTTGATGGGGATTTTTGAAACTTTTACAGGGTAGTTCATTTATCCGGTCACATTTTAGGTATCCAGTCACACAAGATCAGGTGCTTTCACTCTGAGAACAAAAGTGCCCCAAAACCTCTCACACAGAAAGACTGTAAGACGTAATTCTCAGGAAAATGAACAGTAGATGGATGTAGATGAACTGGGGGTATGTACTAGGCGCAGCAAAAAGAATCATTAAAAAATAATCATTAAAAGATGTAAGGTATGTGTGGCAGAATGCAACTCAAGTACCCAGGGTAAGATGACTGGTGAGCGTTTATTTTCACTACTGCATGGTATTAAAAGGCACAAACAAAATAAACAACAACAGAAACTGCACAACACACACATACACACACACACACAAGAGAGAGAAAGGAGAGAAAACAGCTTGTTTTCTCACACGAATAAGCCCCATGTTAATTTTCCACTCCCCCCACTCTCCTGCTGCAGACTCCTGCTAAACCACGCCCCCATCTGCCACAGTCAGTTTACTGATTTACAAAACTGGTGAGCTTGGTGTACCGGCTATACACCCTACCACCAGCACAGGTAAATTGAGCTTATTTCCGGAGAATGCAATTCCTCATCTCTTTTTGCACAACTGATCGCTGGTAAAAAGGCAGTTTTCAGAGATACCCATTTCAGCTCGGGAAATGGGTATTACTTAGCTTCTATAGAGTTATGATTGTGCCTAGTGGTCAAAAACCGGTGTCAATATGTCTTGTCATGCCAGAATCAGTACTGAACTCCACTTCCTACAATGCTCCTCTGCCTACAAATACGGACAACTTGGACTATAACACTCTATCTTCATGGCCACATTGAATCAGAATGGGGAAAATGTTATCTCAGTGACTTTGACTGAGGCATGGTTGTTGGTGCCAGATTTGAGTATTTTAGAAATTGCTGATCACCTGGAATTTTCACACTCAACAATCAATAGAGTTTACACAAAACGGTACTAAAAACAACAAAACATCCTGGGAGCAGCAGTTCTGCAGGTGGAAATGCCATATTGATGAGAGAGGTCAGAGGAAAATGGCCAGATTGCTTTAAGCTGACAGGAAGGCTACAGTAACTTAAATAAACACTCTTTACAACTGGGATATTCAGAAAAGCATCTCGGAATGCAGAAAACATTGAATATTGAGGTGGAGAGGCTACAACATCAGAAAACCACATTGGGTTCCATTCCTGTCAGCCAAGAACAGGAATCTGTGGCTACAGATGGCACAGCCAAAATAAACTGGACAGTTGAAGATTGTAAAAAGTCATAGTGACATTTTTCCTGTCTTCAACTGTGGGTGAAAATCCCAGATCAGAAATTTCTAAAATACTCATACCAGGTTGTCTGGCACCAATAAACATGCCACAGTCAAAGTCACAGAGATCACATTTTTTCCCCATTCTGATGTTTGATGTGAAAATTAACTGAAGCCCTTGACCTGTATCTGCATGAAATTATGCACTGCGCTGCTGCCACATGAATGAGCAGGGGTATAGGTGTACAAGTGGTCAATTAATGTATATATTAATATCTACATACATATTCAAACAACAAAAATGAAAAGTAGAGGAGGGTACCCACACTCACACAGTGGTTGTTTTTTATTGTTACAATGACTCATACATTTTGTGTGTGTGTGAGTACAGTTTTAGATTCTATTGCCTATTTGTTGGAGGATGTGGTTTCTGATTTATGCTGAGCGTTTACCCTTTTATCAAGATGAAGACATCCTCAACCCACGTCAACAAATACATATTACCCATGTAGATGAAATTATGATTTTAACACTATTTATTCATGTATTTTTTATTCATGTGTCTTGTTTCTGTTTTGCAGATTATTGTTATTAATAAGGCTGCAGTATCTTCAAGTGAATTATGGTATAAAACCCCTACTTTCCTTACTTGTTTTCTGTACCAATTGTAAGGAAACTTGCGTAACAGAAATGACAAATGTATACATGGCAAGTGTAGAGTCCACATAGAGTCCATTATTATTGTCTGTTGTTTTTTAAGCAATACATTTTTTTTTTTTTTTGAAAATTTTACATTACAGAAAAAGTAATGAAAAGAAGAAAGAGTTGTACAGACAATATCTTCTATTGGGTCATTTTTTTTTAAAAACAAGTTTCACAAAAATGTATTCAGACACACACACACACACACACACACACGTTTGTCTTACTATCTTTGTATGGGTTTTCCATTGACTTTATGCTATGCTACTTCATGCTATGCATTTATGCTATGATACACCTAAACCTTACCTTAACCTTAGTAACCAAAATGAAACCCTTTGCCTCGTTTATGTGTTATAATACAACCTGCATTAAAAAAGAACCACAATAACTGTTTTTTTTCTGATATTCAGAGCTTTTTATTAATCAGAGAATTATATTATATATAGATCTACATACAGCTGCACAAATAGGCTTTAGCTATTTCATCAGGTCAGCTGAACAAAGGCAAAAAAAAAAAAAAGAAAAGAAATCATTGAGGAGTGGTTCAATTAAATTTTATTTGTATAACACTTTTAACAATGGACATTGTCACAAAGCAGCTTTGCAGAAATCTGGATATAAAATTTTAATTGAAATTTATCCCTAATGAGCAAGCCAGAGGTGATGAACTGGAAGAAACCCTGAGGGGACTCAAATGGGAACCCATCCTCATCTGGGTGACACCTGATAGTGTGATTATAAATCATTCCACTTCTATAACTGTATACTATAAAGTCAAGCAGTCTTAAATGTGTTAAAAGGAACTTGAATATGAGCATCAGTAGAGTTTTAAGTTTAAGTTTCTTGTATCAAACTGAAGTTATGAACTGTTCAATGATTGAGACTTGTTCTTAGCGATTGCAGTCTTTAGGCTATCCATGAAAGAACATCCACAGCCATCTTTAGGGTTTCTGTGTCTTACCATCCACAGTAAACCCATGGTGATCTGTAGGCTGTCCATGCAAGGCAATCTTCTAACAGCAGTAAATGATTTTCAGGTGAGCGAGGCTTCAAGCAGAAGTAGGTCCATCAGGATGGATCAGGCAGGTCTGGAGGGCAGAAGGAGTCAGGAGCACTGGTATCTCAGGAGTGACGTGTAAGAGAGACAAAGAGAGAGAAGGGGGTGGGGTAGGGGAGAAATAACACAGATGATTATGTATGCTTTTGTACTGTAATGGTTTAAGATAATGTACATCGTGTGCAGATTGCAAGCAGGGACTTGGGCAAGACTAGCTATGACAGCTTAACTAAAAGGGACAGCCATGTGGTAACGTGAGAGTTGGGGGCGACAGCATCCAAACATCCCAGTTTACCTCTTTGCCCATGAACCCTCCAGATCTGCACCTTTACCCAAGAAGAAAGCTATTAACAAAAAGCTTGACTAAACAAATAGGTTGTCAAACTAGACTTAAACACTATGTGTGTGTCTGACTGAGTCCCATACACTAATTGGAAGGCCATTCCATAACTGTGGGGCTTTATAAGAGAAAGTTCTGTCCCCTGCTATAGCCATCATTATTTGAGGTACCAACAAAGAACCTGCACCTTTTGATGAAAGCAGGCATGGCTGATCATAAAAGACCAGAAGTTCACTCAGGTACTATGGCGCAAAACCATTCAATGCTTTATAATTCAATAGTAGTCTTTTATAATCAATGCAAAATTTTACTGGGAGACAATGCAGTGTGGATAAGATAGGCGCGATGTGGTCATATCTTCTGGTTCTAGTAAGGCCTCTGGCTGCATTCTGGACTAACCATAGCTTGCTGATGTATGTACTTGAGCATCTGGACAGCAAGGCATTACAATAATCCAACCTAGAAGGAAAAAACAAGCATGAACTAGTTTTTCTGCATCGTGTAGTGACATTATATTTCTTATCTTAGCAATATTACATGAGATAACCAGATTGCATCTGGTTCCGGCATGCCGTTGCGATGGCATCGCTGATGAGAAAGTGTAAGCTTTGTAGTCTTTTGTGTTTTTTTATGTTATTCTTGGTTATTTTATAAACAGTTTTGCTCAGATGACACTACCACTCATGCAGTACGATAGACAAACATTACTGGATATTCGATCATCCTTAAACTCCGGGTTTGAAACAGTGCAGCCTTGGGACTCCAGTTGTGACACTTACACGCTCCCATTGTTGCCAACTTGCATTCTAAGATGCCGTCGGAAAAGGAGAAAAGGCAAACATGCTGGTATTCTATGCAGATCCTGGAAAGAATCTTGTTAGCCAACATTTAGTCTCTGGATAACAAACTTGATGAACTTAATGCAAGAATCACATTTCAATGGGACATACAGATTTGCTGTGTGCTGGCTTTCTGTGAGAAGTGGTTACACACAGCAGTGCCCAACGCGGCCATCACATCAGCGGGATTCTCCGTCTTTTGTCAAAACAGAACACTAAACTCCAGTAAGAGCAGAGATGGAGGAGTTTGCTTTATGATAAACACTTGATGGGGCATGGATGTTACAGTTTTAGCAACACACTGCTCCCCAGAGCTTGAACTGTTTTCGATTAAAGTTCACCCTTTCTACCTCCCCCGGGAATTTAGTTCAGTCAATCTTACAGTAGCCTACATTCCACATCATGCTGACAAAATGAAAGCATTATATGAACTGTACAACACCATTATACGGCTTTCATCCTTGTTGGGGATTTTAATAGAATGAACATGAGGAAAGTTCTATCTAAATACTACCAGTACATTAATTATCCCACACAAGGCGATCAGACCTTAGATCACTGCTATTCAACACTAAAGGACAGTTACAAACCCCTCCCATGCCCTGCCTTTGGGAAAGGTGACTACATTAGCATATTGCTGTTCCCTGCCAAAAGACAATGCCTCAAACAGGAAAAACCGGTTCATAAATGGAGAGAGGATGCCATCTCCAGACTCCAGAACTGCTTTTAATCCACAGACTGGCAAATGTTTCAAGATGCAGCAGGAGAAAACATAAATGAATACACAGACTCTGTAATAAGCTACATCAACAAATGCATACAGACTTGGTCAAATTTGTTGGTACCCTTCCACGAAAAAAGAAGAACCCACAATTTTCTCTGAAATAACTTGAAACTGTAATCGGCATTACAAAAGTAATCGGCATCCATCACTGTTTATTCCATGTTTAATAAAAATCAGACTTTGCTTTTGATTTTTGATTCAACAGACTATTTTAAATGATAAAACAAATGAAAACGGCATGGACAAAAATGATGGGACACTTAACCTAATATTTTGTTGCACAACCTTTAGAGTATCTGTAGCGCTCAATGAGGCTTCTGCACCTGTCAACAGGTAGTTCGTCCCACTCTTCCTGAGCAAACTGCTCTAGCTGTCTCAGATTTGAAGTGTGTCTTCTCCAGACTGCATGTTTGAGCTCCACAGATTCCATAGATGTTCAATAGGATTCAGATCAGGGCTCATGGAAGGCCACTTCAGAATAGTCCATTGTTTTGTTCTTAGCCATTCTTGGATGCTTTTACTGTGGGTTTTGGGTCTTTATCATGTTGGAGGACTCATGACCTGCGACTGAGACAGAACTTTCTGACACTGGGCAGTACGTTTCGTGCCAGAATGCCTTGAGACTTCATTGTGCCCTGCACAGATTCAAGGCACCCCGTGCCAGACACAGCAAAGTAGACCCAAAACATAACTGAGCCTCCTCCATGTTTCATAGTAGATATGGTGTTCTCTTCTTTGAAAGCTTAATTTTTTTCTGTGAACATAGAACTGTTGTGACTTGCCAAAAGCTCCAATTTTGTCTCATCTGTCCAAAGGACATTCTCCCAGAGGCATTGTGGCTTGTCAAAATAAAATTCCAGTCTGGCTTTTTTATGTTTTTATTTCAACAGTAGAGTCCTCCTGGGTCTTCTTCCATTGAGCCCACTGTTGCTCAAAAAGTGATGGATGGTGCGATCAGACACTGATGTACCTTGACCTTGGAGTTCAGCTTGTATCTCTTTGGAAGTTTTCCTTGGCTCTTTGTCTACCTTTTGTACTATCCTTCTGTTCAAGCTGGGGATGATTTTCCTCTTGCAGCCACATCCAGGGAGGTTGGCTACAGTCCCATGGACCTTAAACTTTTTAATAATATTTGTAACTGTAGTCACAGGAACATCAAGCTGCTTGGAGATGGTCTTATAGCCTATGCCTTTAACATGCTTGTCTATAATTTTCTTTCTGATCTCCTCAGACAACAGTCTCCTTTGCTTTCTCTGGTCCATGTTCAATATGGTATACATGATGATAACATATCCATTTAAATAGGCTGAATGACTGATTACAAGATTGAAGGCATGTGTGATCTTTTCTAGGGGTACCAACAAATCTGTCCAGGCCATTTTAGAACACCTTTGTAGAATAAGCTATAATTTATCTCTTTTTTCACACTTTCTTTGCTTTACTCTATGACATACCAAAGGCATGCACTTATACATGAAACAATTGCATTTAATTTCATCACTTTTCAGGAGGAATGAAGCATTGTTGCAATGTGCTGTAAAGGTACCAACAAATTTGTATATTTGTATCTGTATATTCAATGCATATATTGACTGTTGTCCCAAAAGTCAATATAAAGTCCCAACCAGAAACCATGGGTCAATGGAGAGGTGCGTGCCAGGCTGAAAGCATGAACTGCAGCCTTTTACTCTGGGGACCTGACTGCCTACAAGATGTCCAGGTATGACCTTCAAAAGGCTATCAGATCTGCCAAGAGAGACTTCAGGGACAGAGTGGAGTCAGACTATCATGGCTCTGACCCCAAATGCATGTGGAGTGGTCTGCACACTATAACAGACTACAAAGGCAGGAAAAGCAGTGATGTGCCTACGTCTGCCTCTTTACCAAATGAGCTCAGCACATTCTACACTTGCTTTGAGGCAGGCAATACATTCCCTGCTGTTTAAATGCCTGCTGACCATGACACCTGCCCTCTGGCTCTAACTACAGCAGGGCCTTTAAGAGAGTCAATGCTCAGAAGGCACCTGGACTTGATGGCATCCACGGACATGTCCTGAGGGCCTGTGCCTACCAGTTAGCAGATGTTTTCACTAACACCTTTTATCTTTCTTTGAGTCTGACAGTGATCCCCAAATGCTTCAAGCAGACTACCATCATCCCTGTCCCCAAGAAAACTGTTGTCTTCTGCCTGAATGACTCCCTCCCTGTAGCACTGACATCAGTGATCATGAAATTCTTTGAGTGTCTCATCAAATCCCACATCTACTTCTCTCTACCAGACACCTTGGACCCATTCCAATTTGCTTACTGCTCTAATAGATCCATTAATGATGCCATTGCAATGGCTATGCACTCTGTCTTGAAACACCTAGAGGAAAGAGATTTGTGCATTCCACACCGATTTGTGGATGCTGTTTATTGATTATAGCTCTGCATTCAATGCCATCATTCCTACCAATCTCATAGTCAAGCTGAAGGATCAGGGACACAGTCACCTGTGTAACTGGATCCTGGATTTCCTGATGGGCAGACTCCAGCTCAGGATTGGCAGCCACACATCCTCCACACTCACACTCAGCACTGGTGCCCCAAAGGGATGTATGCTCAGCCCCTTCTTGTACTCCCTGTTCACCTATGACTGCTCTGCTAAGCACAGCTCCAGTATCATCTTCAAATTTGCTGATGATACAACCATCCTGGGACTCATCACCAATGGTGACAAGACATTCTGCAGAGAGGAGGTCAGAGCACTTTCAACATGGTGTGAT
Organism: Pangasianodon gigas; assembly: GCA_022758105.1. Taxonomy (NCBI): domain Eukaryota; kingdom Metazoa; phylum Chordata; class Actinopteri; order Siluriformes; family Pangasiidae; genus Pangasianodon; species Pangasianodon gigas. Next base: position 10,370,123 of record CM040460.1, on the reverse strand, counting down.
GATAACAATCTCTCTCTGAATGTCAGCAAGACCAAGGAGATGATTGTGGATTACAGGAAGTCACAGAGAGGGGATCACACTCCTTTCCACAACAATGGGGTGGAGGTGGAGAGAGTTAAGAGCTACAAGTTCCTTGGTGTCCACCTTTCCGTGGACCTCTTCTGGAGCCTCCACACAGACACAGTAGTGAGATCAGCCAGTCAGCATCTCTACTTCCTGCAGAGGCTTAAGAGATTTGGCATGTCCTCTGACATCATGTCAAACTTGTACCACTGCACCATACAGAGCATTCTGACTGGCTGCATCACTGTTTGGTACGGCAGCTGCTCTTCCTCCGACCGCAAAGCTCTTCAGAGAGTGGTGAGACCTGCAGAGCTCATTACTGGAAATAAACTCCCGGCCTTACAGGACATTTACCAAACATGTTGTTTGAGAAAGGCTTGTAGTATTATTAAGGACTGCACTCATCTTGCTCACTACCTGTTTGAGACACTGCTGTCTGGCAGACACTTCCAATGCATCCAATCATGGACAACCAGACTGAAGAACAGTTTTTATCTTCAAGCCATCAGACTACTTAAAAGCCAGTAGTCCTTCATCTAGTACTTAGATATTTCCTATTCAGATTTACTATGTACTATTTATTGTACATGTATTTACTGTTCTGTCTTACTTAATAATACGTCACTTTTACTCTGCCATTGTCCACCACTGTTTTCATTTACCTTATTGCATTACAACATCAACTCAACGATTCATGTCTAATAAGTGCTTGTACAATCAATATCTGAATCTGAGCCTTGTCACAAGCATTTCAATGTGCAAATGACAAATAAGTGACTCTTGACTCTTGAGATAAAAGAAGGCTATCCAATAGTATTATCTACATGAGCTTCAAATGAGAGACTGGAGTCAATAATCACACCAAGGTCTTTAACTGCTGCACATGATGCAACTGAAAGGCCATACAGAGTTGGTACATAATCAGAAAGCATGCTTCTAGCTGTATGTGGTCCCAAAGTGTGGTTCTGCACATCAGTGACACTGTGTGGGTCTCATTGTTTAACTGTCTAAGAATTTGTCTAAGAATACTTACTTTGTAAGTATTGGTGGATTATGGAAGTGTTCAGTATATCTTGAGACTGAATATAATGGATAGAAAAATAGATAAATTAGGTCAGACCATGCATGTAGTCCTGTCTTCTGCAACTACTGATGTGATATATAGTGGGGTCCAAAAGTCAGAGACCATTTAAAATGTTGGATTTTTTATTTATTTAACCTTTTTAATTTTTTTGTACATTTTTAATTTATAACTTTTTATTTTAATTTTAATTCAATTCAATGCATGCTGTCATAGAAGCAAAAGGGGCCAAACATATGTGGACACACCTATTTATGTCAGGTATGCAGGTGCAAGTGCAGGTATACAGAGCTTTATTGAACATATTAGTCAAGACAAATATGCAAACCAGAATCAAGGTCAAGGCGCAGGCAAGGGTCAGGCGATCAACAATCAACATGGACTAGGGCAGGAAAGAGCAAGTTAAGAAAACCAGAAACAAGATCAGAAACCAGAAAGACAATCAATAAACGAAGGCTTGGTATCAACTGGTATAACAACACAGAGCATATATTTCGCAAAGTGAAGGTGCAGTGATGGTGCTTATATAAGTGTGAAGGTAATTGGGTCCAGGTGTGTGCAATCAGTAGTCAGGTGAAGGTGAACGTGAGAGTGTCCGTAATGGCTGTGAATTGTAGTCCTCGGCAGCCATGTTTGTAGGCCGGGCTGTACTCTGGAAGTTGTAGTTTGACACCAATTCTGGCATTGACATGACACCTTATTATTGAGTTCAGGTGTTTCATCCACACCAATTTTTGAAAGTTGCATAAAATCAAACACATAGCCATGCAATCTCCATAGAAAAACATTGGCAGTAGAATGGGTCATACTGAAGAACTCAGTGACTTTAAACGTGGCACTGACAGGGGATGCCACCTTTGCCACAAGTCAGTTTGTGAAATTCCTGCCCTGCCACATCTGCCCCAGTCATCGGTAAGTGCTGTCGTTGCTTCCATATCACAACAATAACTCAACCATGAAGTGGTAGACTACGCAAACTCACAGAGTGGACCCACCAAGTACTGAAATGCATAGAGTGTAAAAATCGCCTATCCTCTGTTGCATCACTCACTACAGAGTTTCAAACTACCTCTGGAAACAACATCAGCACAAGAACTGTGCATTGGGAGCTTCATGAATTGGGTTTCCATGGCTGAGCCACTGCATACAAGCCTATGATCACTATGCACAATGCCAGTCGTCAGCTGGAGTTGTGTAAAGCATGCCACCACTGGACCAAACACTTCTTCTCCATTGTGCTGTACTTACTCTCCCTTACCGTGAACTTTTGGCTGACAGCACTGGGCGCTCCTTCCACTCCACCACCTGGGACAAAATGGCCCCAGAATGGCTCCTCTGAGAACATGCTTGCACAGCTCCATTCACTGGACCGGATCTGGTGCAGACTTTTTATTGAGGTCAGTCAACAGGCTGATGATGTCCAAAAATTAGGTACCCACCTACAATAATAGCCAGCCACCCCCAAGAACTGCCTCACCCCCTTTTGCGTCTTGGGTCTCAGGCAGGCCACCATCGCTGCTGTATTATCAAGTAGTTGAATGTTTGTAGGATTTTTTATGGAATTATCATTGTAACTAGAAGAACTAATTAGATTTCAGAAATGAGCCAAACAGAGCCAAGGTCGCATCAAGGTCAAATATCTTAAATAGTTTTTTTTCAATAGCTTCCTTCTTGTTTGAAGTATATTTAAGGGTATTTCAAGCATAGAAATCAGTAACAAGAAGGACTAGATTTATGGCAGAGGCATCCACGTCAACACTGTTGTTGTTGAGTTCTACCTGTTCTGCAATAAATCATTATTCCATTTAGGAATGACTAACTCTTGATTTACATTTCTTCCTGTCATGCTGTGATAATACCATAAGTTTCATTCCTCTTTCCTCCCACTGACATCTGTACACAGTATTTTTCAAACTCCAAGTATTTCAACTTTTTAGCCAATAGCCACTATAGTGCAATATTTTTTTGTCTAAATTCTAGTTCTCTAGCTTTATCCCGGTATTTTCTGTCTGTCTGTTCTTATATATGATTTCAGATATGCCTCTTTTAACCTGGAATACCTGATCTGCTCCTTACTATGGACTTCGACTTGCAGACAAGCCTTATTGTGACAGTGGGCCGTCAGCCCGTGCACAAAAGACACACAGCGCTCCTCACATGACCTCCGCCATGGTGCTGAAGGGACAGCGCCGGTTCAGCACCACCATTGTTTTGGACAGCATTAAAGCACGTGGCTGCAAGGCGGGGCGGAGAAACTCGACTCGGCTGGCGGCCAGTGATTACAGCGGCAGCTCCCTACCCTTCTGCAGAAAACAGGAGAGTATAAAAAGGGTCAGCGAGGACGAGGAGCCTGGACCTCTGCACGCTGACCCTCGCCTTGCCTGAGAGCGACCGCCATGCTGTTGCCCCGTGTTTGCCAGGACGACCGCAACCTCACGTTTCTTCACCAGCCACCCTCACCTTCACACCAGCCTTTCCCCTACACCAGCACTTAAAATAAAGAGCACTTTTCCCCCACTTCTGCCTCCCATTTTCTGTGTTCAGACCCTTTGCAACCTTGTGGTGCTACAGTGGTGGAGGATGCGGGCATGAATACAGACACAGGCCATGACCCCACAATAGACACCGTGTTGCAGCACTTCCTTCAAACCAGCCTCCAGCAGAAGGCAGTGACCCAGGAGCTGGCCCAAAACCTCCAGGTCACCACCCAAGAGCTTCTGGAGCTAACCCCTGCCGAGAGGCCCAGCACCTCCTCACCAAACTCACCAGCGACGATGACGTAGAACCATATCTCCTCACTTTTGAGAGGATCACCCAGCACGAAGGCTGGCCCAGTTGGCCTATCATGCACTCCCTTCTGATGAAGCTGCCCAATATTAACTCTTGAAGGATGAGATCCTTGTACGCTGTATGCTGAGAGTATTCCCAGCCTCCACTGCTGCGGTGCCTGGACCAGCACTCTCACGGGGAGTGGAGGCCCACCACCAACCGCTCCACCTACAGATCTCCCAGGGACAAGCCCATACCTACTGAGCCGGACCCCGCTGCCAACCAACGTGCCGACAAGCCCTGGCTCGCAAGGCTGCACTCTCAACACGGCGACCCCTCCCAGCTCCTTGACCATCCATGTGGAGGTAAATGGCAGGCCACTCTTGGCCCTCCAGGACTCTGGAAGCACCATAACCCTGGCCCATCTCTCCCTGCTATCACCCCCTCCTAAGGCCGATGGATCCCCAACTGTCTCCTGTGTGCACGTGGACTTCCGGTAGGTGCCCGCGACTAGAGTCAGAGTCAAACATCAGGCCAAGGAGTGGCCTCTCCTCATGGGTCTCATCCCGGAGCTCCTGGGTCGAGACTAGCCGGGCTTCTCCACCGCCAGGTCATCAAGTCCTCCTTGTAGATGTAGGCCCAGAGCAACATGGCCTTGGGTCCAGTGGGCTTCCCGGGTCCAGGGCGAAGGTGATGCCGGGGCGACCCCAGCAGGTGAGACCCCCACCCGTACTAACCATGTCTCCTGTGTGTTCTTGCAGGTTGTCCGGGAGGGAAACTTCGGGCAGGAGCAAAAGGAGGATGAAAGGCTGAAGCACTGTTGGGGCCAGGTGCAGGTCATTGAGGGAGTCTAGCAGAACCCAGAGCGGAGACTCCCAGCTGCATACTTCCTGGTATGTGGGGGACTCCTATACTTCAAGACGGAGTGAAGAGGCCAGCCCTGCGAACTGCTGGTGGTCCTCCGCAGCAAGACCCAAGCCTTCATGCACCTGGCCCACTCACACCCGCTGGGAGGACACCTGAAGGCAGGCAACACCTTGGAAAAGTTAAAGGACCAATTTCTCTGGCCCTGGATGGACACGGAGGACCATGCATTCTGCCAGTGGTGACCCCAGTGTCAGACGACCACGCCCTATAAGCCTGCACCAGCTCTCCTCGTTCCTCTCCCTATCATGGTTGTCCCTTTTGAGCAGATTGGCATGGACCTCGTGGGGCTGCTGTCAAAGTCTGCCCAGGGCCATGAGTACATCCTGGTCATCGTGGACTACGCCACCCGGTACCCCGAGGCAGTACCACTTCCAAAAGCCACCTCCCGCAATATCGCCAGAGAGCTCCTTTTCCTCTTCAGCCCTGTCAGGATCCCTAAAGATGTCCTCACAGACAAAGGTATGCCCTTTATGTCCAAGCTAATGGTGGATCTGTGTCGGTTGTTGGAGGTAAAGCACCTCAGGACATCTGTCTACCACCCCCAGACTGATGTTTTCGTGGAGCACTTTAACGAGACTCTCAAGCTCATGCTGTGGCGAGTGGTAGATGAGGAAAGGAGGAACTGGGACCCTCGCCATGCATCCACTGGCTTCACCCTCTTCAAGCTCCTCTTTGGACGGCAACCTTGAGGACTGCTGGACATGGCCCGGGAGGCCTGGGAAGAGCAGCCCTCCCTGTTCCGTTCCCTTTGGAGTACATACAGGAAATGCAGCAACAGATCGACCGTGCCACCCCATTGTACGGGAGCATATGGAGGCCGCCCAACGGGAACAACAAAAGGTCTACAATCAGCCTGCTCAGCCCAGAGTTTTCCAGCCTGGGGACCAGGTCCTCCTCCTCCATCCCAGTGCCTCCTGTAAGTTTCTGGCCCACTGGCAGGGCCCTTACATGGTCCTCGAGAAGGTGGGTCCCATGAACTATCTCTTGCAACAACCAGGTAAGCATGCAGACACCCAATTTTACCACATAAATCTGCTGAAAAAGTCTCCCCACAGGTCCACCCGAGCATACCTTGGTTCACCGAGGAGAGGAGCTCACCCCGGCGCAGAGTCAGGAGCTATCTGAGCTGGTGGATCAGTTTGCTGACGTCTTATCCTCCATCCTGGGCCTAACGCATCTGGTCCACCATGACATCAAGACCCCACCGGGAGTTGTGGCTAGACAGTGGCCCTACCGCATTCCAGAGACCTGCCGTAAGGAGGAAGGAGGAGGAAGTCAGCCGTATGCTCCGGGACAGGGTGATTGAAGAGTCCGCCAGCCTGACAGTCTCGTCCGCCAGTCTCGTTCCCTCTCTGTGGTAGAAGCCAACGTCAGGGAGGACAAAAAGCCTGGACCTCTGCACACCGACCCTCGCCTTGCCTGAGACCGACCGGATGATCCAAGATGGCAGCGCAGCAGTAGCACGCGGTGGCCGTTCCGGATACAAAATGGTGCTATTTTTGTCTTTAGCCTGACTTTTAACAGCACATGGACATCAGAGCTACCGGTGTTTGTGTATACCACCGCCAGACACTTCTAAACTTCAGGAATAACACTACAGCTACTCTGCATGATGATCTGCTGGAGAAGCTATGTGATCTCGGCTTGCTGCGGGGACCAGGCCTCCAGCCCTCGGCGTCGTCTGATGCCGGTGGCCGGGGGAGGGGACGTCGCAAGTGGTGCGTGAGAAAGCAGAAGCGGCAAGAGGGCGGGGGTCCATGCTAGGCTAAAAACAAACCCTAGCCGGCCAGCTCTCCCGTCCATCCTGCTATCCAATGTCTGCTCCCTGGACAATAAGTTGGATTACATCCAACTCCAGCAAACTACGCGGCGTGAGTTTAGAGACTGCTGCGTCTTTGTTTTCATGGAGATGTGGCTCAGCGACAGAGTTCTGGACGCCACCATTCAGCTAGACGGGCTAGCCTCGTTTCACGCCGACAGAAACACAGCTCTGTGCGGTAAGGCTCATGGTGGCGGCTTGTGTGTTTACATCAACATGGAATGGTGCAAGAACTTGGTGCTAGTTTCTAGTTACTGCTCATCGCTGGTGGAGTTTGTGACTGTTAGATACAGACCATTTTATTTACCAGGGGAATTCACCACTGTCCTCATAATCGGTGTATACTTTCCCCCCAGCGCTAATGCTAAAGACGCGCTCTGTGAACTGTATGGGGCTATTAGTGAACTGCAGAATTCAAACCCTGACGGACTGTTTATTGTTGCCGGAGATTTCAACCATGCAAATCTCAAGTCAGTGCTCCCTAAATTCCATCAGCATGTGGACTTTGCAACAAGAGGGAAGAACGTGCTGGACCTTGTTTACACAAACATCCCTGGTGCGTACCGTGCGGAGCCCCGCCCCCACCTCGGCTACTCAGACCACATCTCTGTTATGCTAATCCCAGCATACAGACTGCTCGTCAGATGCTCCAAACCGGTTCTGAAGCAGGTGAAAACCTGGCCAGCAGGAGCCATCTCTGCTCTTCAGGACTGTTTTGAACACACTGACTGGCACATGTTCAGGGAAGCAGCAACTGACGGCGACTTCACCAGCACATCAGCAAGTGCTTTGATGACGTCACCGTCTCCAAGACCATCACTACAAGCACCAACCAGAAGACGTGGATGACTGCAGTGGTGCGTGCTCTACTGAGGACCCGAGACTACGCCTTCAGAGCAGGCGACAAGGTGGCCCTAAGAACAGCGAGGGCCAAACTGTCCCAGGCCATCAGAGAGGCAAAGCGCACACATGCTCAGAGAATCCACAACCATTTCAAGGCCAGCAGAGACACGCAGCGCATGTGGCAGGGCATCCAGGCCATCACCAACTACAGGACAACATCACCTGCCTGTGACAGTGATGCCTCCCTCCCAGATGCGCTGAACGACTTCTACGCTCGGTTCGAGGCACAGAATGGCGTGACGGCGAGGAAGACCACCCCTCCTCCCAATGACCAGGTGCTGTGTCTAACCACGGCCGATGAGAGGAAGACTCTACACAGAGTCAACCCCGGAAAGCTGCTGGACCAGACAACATTCCTGGCAGGGTGCTCAGAGGATGTGCAGACCAGCTGGCAGATGTCTTCATGGACATCTTCAACACCTCCCTGAGCAGCAGCATTGTTCCGACGTGCTTCAAGGCCACCACCATTGTCCCCGTGCCAAAGAAGTCTTCAGTTCTCAACGACTACCGTCCCGTTGCACTTACACCCATCATCATGAAGTGCTTCGAGAGGCTCGTCATGAGGCACATCAAGACCCTGCCGCCCCCTCACTGGACCCCCTGCAATTCGCTTACCGCCCCAACTCCTCAACAGATGACGCCATCACCACCACCCTCCATCTGGCCCTCACCCACCTGGACAATAAAGACACATATGTTCGAATGCTGTTCATAGACTTCAGTTCAGCATTCAACACAATCATTCCTCAGCACCTGATTGGAAAGCTGAACCTGCTGGGCCTGAACAACTCCCTCTGTAACTGGATCCTGGACTTCCTGACTGGGAGACCTCAGTCAGTCAGTCTGGATTGGGAACAGCATCTCCAACACCACCACACTGAGCACTGGAGCCCCACAGGGCTGTGTGCTCAGTCCATTGCTGTTCACTCTGCTGACTCACGACTGTGTAGCAATGCACAGCTCAAATCACATCGTCAAGTTCGCCGATGACACGACCGTGGTGGGTCTCATCAGCAAGAACGACAAGTCAGCATACAGAGAGGAGGTGCAGCGGCTAACGGACTGATGCAGAGCCAACAACCTGTCTCTGAACGTGGAAAAAACTGAAGAGATGGTTGTTGACTTCAGAAGAGCACAGAACGACCACTCTCCGCTGAACATCGGCGGCTCCTCCATGGAGATCGTCGAGAGCACCAAGTTTCTTGGTGTTCACCTGGCAGAGAACCTCACCTGGTCGCTCAACACCAGTTCCATAACTAAGAAAGCCCAGCAGCGCCTGTACTTTCTGAGAAGACTGAGGAAAGCACATCTCCCACCCCCCATCCTCTCCATGTTCTACAGAGGGACTATCGAGAGCATCCTGAGCAGCTGCATCACTGCCTGGTTTGGGAATTGCACCGTCTCGGATTGCAAGACCCTGCAGTGGATAGTGAGGACAGCTGAGAAGATCATTGGGGTCTCTCTTCCCTCCATCACGGACATTTACACCTCACGCTGCATCCGCAAAGCCACCAGCATTGTGGATGACCCCACACACCCCTCTCACACACTCTTTACCCTCCTGTCGTCTGGCAAATGGTACCGAAGCATTTGGGCCCTCACGACCAGACTGTGCAATAGTTTCTTCCCTTCATGCCATCAGACTCCTCAATACTCAGAAACTGGACTGAAGGAACACACACAAACATACATATATACACACACAACTGAGCATCCTCCATCCTCTCTGAAATCTTTTTGCAAGTTTTTGCACATGTTTATGCTGCTACAAATACTTATTACTGTAAATAGGCTGCTACTCTTATGTTTACACTTATGTTTACACTATTTCAGCTACTTGTATTGTACTCTTGTACTCTTTGCACTATTGTCACTAGGTTCACTTTTAAACAGAACTGTGTACTGGTCGGCGCTGCACTGGGACTTACTATGCCCATTGTCTGTCCCAGTAGTCATTGTACTGTCTTGTGCTGTCTGCACATGTTTGCACTTGTGCACTTTATGTATAAATTATGTAGTCCCTTGTAGTTCTGTGTTGTTCTGTGTCGTCTTATGTAGCACCCTGGTCCTGGAGAAACGTTGTTTCGTTTCACTTTGTACTTGTATATGGCTGAAATGACAATAAACTCCACTTGAACACCATCATACGTCTTGGGTCCCGTCGCAACGCTGCTGCCCAATGTTTGCCGCGCCCAGATCCACGACGACCGCGACCTCAACTTTCTTCACCAGCCACCCTCACCTTCACTCCAGGCTTTCCCCTACACCAGCATTTAAAATAAAGAGCACTTTTCCCCCACTTCTGCCTCCTGGTGTCTGTGTTCAGCCCCCTTGCAAACTTGCGGTGCTACACTTATAAATAGCCCAGGTCTGGATATCTGGCATCTAGCTCCCATTTAATACAGATATACATATACATGATAACATTTCATGTTTTATTGTGTGTAAATTGTTTAATTTTCCAGCTAACATGCAGGCTGGCATATGTTTGGCTATTCATCCAGAGCATGTCCTTTAAATTATTTATTGCTGTGGGTGGATTGACTGCCCTAAATTGCCCCTAGGTCAGAAGGACTGTGTAGCTGTGTCTGTGCACTGTGCCCTGCAATGAACTGACCAGGATAAAGCACTTACTGAAGATGAATGAATGGATAAATGTCTAAAATCAACAAATGTGTATATGAAGAGCCACAAACAGTAAAAAAAAAAGTTTACTAAATTAAAGCGTTTACTGAGGACACCCTTTGCCTTTAAAACTGAATCAATTCTCTTGTGTAGAACATTTACAACATTTGCAACTGTACTGACACATTAATGCAGAAAGCATAAAATAAACATTTAAAACAAAATTTATGTAAAATATTAGGGCACCTAAACAGTACACAGTACACAGTCTTATCTATTTGATTTAAAACCATTTTCTTAGGTTTATAGACTGTAAAGAAGGCTTAAACCCAAAATGCACTGCTTAAAACTGGCGATATAAAAAAATATATAACAGCGATTATTTTTTTTAGTTAATTTTTTAATATAATTTTCATTACATGGAAGAGATCTTTCTATATTTACTAAGAAGAGGATGTTTCCAGTGGTGGAGGAGAAGGGTTCTTCAGAACAGGGAGAGCAGTGTTTATATTGGCAAGAAGATTAAAGATGTTTCATGTCTGTTGCAACAGTAGATTAATTCCTGGCCTTCTTTTTTTACATACAAGAATACAAAATGTTTTGAAGCTGCTTTTAGTCTTTTTGTATGGATAATATTTTAAAAGAGTCATGTACTGGCCCTAATTTACTAAAGGTTTGTGTGGTTAAAAACAAATGCAATCTTGATAACTCCCGCAAGCTGATTTACTAACAGGGTCTATGGAGGATTCAGCCTTTTCACACAACAGCACCCTGTGTTATCTGGTTTTATGCATTTGTACACAATCGTACTTAAAAGTGTGAAATACAGGGCAGGTGAAAAAAGATTAACTTAGGACTGCTTGTTGCAGATCTATTTTTTAACCACTAGTTGCATTAATAACTCTATGGAAGCTAAGTGGGGTCAGTGAGCTCGCTGCCCTGTGATTGCACAACATCTAAAAAGGCAAGCATATCAATGTAACATCAGCTTATATCTGTCAAATAGCAAAACTTTTTTAAATCGCTGGTCACTCAAAAGAGATAATTACTCATTTAAAATGTATGGAGCTATGAATGAAGCCATGAAGATAATTAATTTATTTTATGAAGATAATATATGTTCAACAGCTGATATTAATGGTAGGGCTCTGCCCCACCTGTTCCTATTGACAAGCTGGACTCAGACCTCCTAAAATGTTCAGTTATTTTTTCTCAAATTCTTTTAAGTTTATAATCTATTTTCCTAAATGTGGAGGTACATGCAATAAACAATTCGTAAACTGTCACAAGATTCCTCTTGCTTGTTTTTCAATTGCAAGGTTTGAACTGAAGTCCTAGCACAAAATGTTCCATACCATGAATCTGCTCGCTGCATGCTGCATGCTGCATGCTGCACAAGCTCTCTCTGCTCACTGCTGGTGCAGCTTTCTGTGATGTTAACATGGATGATTATGGTAAACTAAGCCTTCCCCTTCATGAAGCCCTTGCTTGATTGGCAAAACTTAACACAGCAGTCCTAAGCCAGAACATCTTTGGTATAAAGATGGTGATGTGGAATTTGTTCAGCTATCAGATACTGGAGTGAAGCCTCTAAACAGTGTCTGCAGTTTTTAATTTTCTTCATAATTACACCATATTGTTTTCTGAAGCCACACAAATGTCATCTCTACAAGAACTATGCAGGGGCCTTTATATGTAAGCAAGCCAGTAAACATAAGGATAGGTATTTTCTAAACTTAAAAAATAATTGTTGACTGATAATGGTGTTGTCTTTTTTAACACTAAAGCATTGCAGCAGGTTGCATTGCATTCATCCAGCCCACCATGCATCTTGTCTAATGCTATCATTACTTAGTCAACAACTGTGCTGTCCACACTGATTACAGTTCATCCTAAATTCTGATTAGTCAGCAGGTGTTGATTGATTTTCTATAACCACACAGCTATGATGTGGTGTTAACTCAAATTACAGGTATATATTATTGTGCTTTCTCTAAACATATGATAATTTCTATAGTAACTCATTCACAGGAACTTATTTTAATTAAATGTAATTTTAGCCTAACAATAGAGTGTTACACTTGGCAGATGCACTTATCCAGAGCAACTTCCTTTTATCTTGTTTATACAACTGAGCAGTTGAGGGCCTTGCTCATATGCCCAGCAGTGGCAGCTTGGCAGTGCTGGGGTTTGAACTCATGACCTTCCAATCAGTCGGCCAATAGCTTATCCACTGAGATACCACTGCCCAAAACTAAAAAAATAACACTTCAGTCAGTGCTTTTAGGTAAAGCTGTTCCTTTAAGTTTTCTGCTGAAGGGAAAGTCTTCAAGACAGAGGACTTTGATCTTCTCAACCATGTGACAAGTTCCATTTTTTTTATCTTATTAACATCAAGAGAGAGAAAGACAGAAAAAAAGAGAGGCTGGTGAGGGACTGCCTGTTTATAGCTGTTATCATGAAAGTGATGTAACTATAAACTGATAAAAATTATGTCTTTCTTTAATAAATAAAAAAAATTGTAATTGCTGTGGTATAAGAGGAATAAACCACTTTGGGATGTGCTTTTTGTAGCAAAATAATGTGCTAGCTCAGTGGGTAAGATGCTGGACTAGATGAAGGACATTAGTTCAAATCCCACTGCTAAGCTACCACTGTTGGGCCCTTGAGCAAGGCCCTTAATCAACTGCTCATTTGTATAATTTAGATAAATGTAAATCGCTCTGGATAAGGGTGCCTGCTAAATGCTGTAAATATAAATAATCAACTCCAGTCTGCTTTGCACTGGGCCACATCACACCACTCTATCACTGACTATTTTCCTGCATGTCCCATCATTTTTTATTCCTTACTTAAACAACTCAAACCTCTAGCCTAGCATACGCATATGCTACCATATACTGTACATGCATACATACAAATGTAGTGATTCATTTGGAACACTAAAACCCTCAGTTTAGCATACATTTCAAAACAATAGCTCAAAAAGCAGAAATGTGATCTTAGTTGCTTAGTAACCCTACATTCCCTTTCTGAAGCATGACATCAGTCAGCAGGAGCAATTACAGGTCTACGGTTACTCTATGAACTTAAAGGCTACAGACATGGGAAAATTGGTCTCAGACCAATTCAAGTTTACCTATACGTCCAACAAATATAGCAAACATTATACCAATACAACAACCAATAGAACACCAAATATATTGGGATTTCTAAAAATGGATTCTTACTTTCTGTATTGCAGTAGTTGTGCAGTAGAATATTCATGAGACTTTGACATAACCCTTTAGCATGAGTGATTCTCTAGCAGACATGAATCAGAAACATTTCCTGTGCCGACAGCTGAAACCACTCTCAGAGATTAATATCTAATTACAATGCTTCCTGACTGAAACTTGCTTGAACACTTCCTGATTAAGACAGTGTGTGACTTGTTATTCTACCTTTTTCGCTGTGTTGGTGGAGTTAGATTTCCAGTTCAACCAGTATGTTCTATTCAGACATTATATCATTTTCCCAACATGAAACCTGTGCTTGGCTCAATTTCTTTAACCCTTTCATGCATTAATTTTTGAAAAACAACAACAAAAAAATTCAAATAAAATTAAAAACATGTTTGTTTATATTAACAGTATTAAATATTGTTCTGTATAAAAATAATTGAATTGAATTATATATTATTTATTAAAGGTTAATTTGACAAATCAAATTCACATCTACTGCTACACTGTAAAAGGAATTCCTGAAATTTGCAATAAAAAACTGACAAATTATTAATCATATATAATTTTTTTAAAAATATTTATTTATTTATTTTTATTTATTTATTTATTTTTTTTATTGTGTGGTATTTTCCTGAAAAGTCAACTGATTTACAAGTGAAGTTTGTATATATAACAGTACGGGCATGTAAAATTGAAGGTAAAATTTTGTTTAAGACATGATGGTATTTTATCTTTACTTGTGAAGGTAAACAGCATTTTATAAATCAAAATTGGTTTAGGTTTACAAATTGTTACAGTAAAAATAACAGGATTGGTTTGTATTACTATATGCAGTGTTTTGATGTATTGGAAAAGTTTTTTTTTTTTTTTTGCCCATTTTTCCATTTGCAGTTTTTTTACTGTTGCTATTTAATGATATTTCACTGTAAATTACACAGACATTGTTTTACAGTGTATTAAATAAATCCCAAAACCTTAAAAAAAATCTTCAAAATGTCATTCAGATTCTAGATGTATTACAGTATTGTTACAAATATAACAAATGGTAAAACAAGAAATATTACATTTTATTCTCTGTAAACTGATTGGATCATAAAATATTTATTGAAAATGAATGAATTAATGAATCTAACAAAAGCAGATATTAATACTTAATTTCTTAATATAATCAATTCAATTCAATTTTATTTGTATAGCACTTTCAACAATGGACATTATCACAAAGCAGCTTTACAGAAGTATATAAATTCAAGCTATAAATTTTAAATTTATGAATTTATCCCCAGTGAACAAGCCAGAGGCAATGGTGGCATGAAAAACTCCCTGAGACGACATGAAGAAGAAACCTTGAGAGGAACCAGACTCAAAAGGGAACCCATCCTCTTCTGGGTGACAATGGATAGTGCGATTATAAATAATTCCCTTCTAAACTGTATACTATATGGTCAAAAGGTGCAATTGTGTAACCACGAAAGTTCATTATAGTTTACACATGAAGTCTATTTTGTTGAAGTTATCAACTGTTCACTGATGGAGACTTGAGTGCAAAACTGTTCATGGGAATTGCAGTCCTAAAGCTATCAAAGCAATTTTAGTCCTAATCCATCATAGCAAAACTGTTCATATCAATTGAAGTCCAAAGCCATCTTCATGGTTTCTAAGTCGTATCATCCACAGTAATCTCATGTCACTTTAGACTGTCTGTGTGGGGCCATCCTCAGCAGCAGAGAGTGGTTTCCAAATGATAAGAAATCGAACGAGAAGTAGGGCATCAGGATGGATAATCATTTGATTAGTTTAAGTATGCAAGTACTTATTTTAATTAAACATGCACTGAATGCAAACATAGGTCCACTAAACACAGTATAACCTTTAATGCACAATGTCCACTACAGGTGACAGTTATATTTTAACTCGCAAACAAAAACTGCACCAAAACTATTACTAAAAACTTGATAAAAGTATTCCTTGTATATTATGTAGTTAAAATATTTCTTTATCTGTCTGTTTTTTGTTTTTCTGAAAAAATAAAATAATTTTCCAGATATTCTAGGTGCTAGGTGCATCTCCATGTCTCTCCGCCAAGTTATGACTCAACATATCAAACAGATAGTGAGACATATAGACAATGATAAACAAATGTAGGAAAAGAATGCACTCTTTGTTAATCTGGAGGTTTTTTGGAAGTGCAAATCTTTAGGCTATCTGTGTGGGAACATCTACAGAAATAGAAGGTTAATCACAAGTGATTAAAAGCTTCAAGCAAAAGTAGAGCATCAAGATGAATCAGGTGAGCCAGAACACAACAAAGGCATGAAGGCAACCTGTCACATAAAGTGTTACGCCACTTCGCTATCAACTAACCTGAGTGATCCATATCTGTGGGGCTTTATAGGAAAAAAGTTCTGCCAGTTTTCATTATTCTAGATACTGAAAAAGAACCTGTTAGATCAAAAGCAGGTGTGGCAAATCACAGTAGACAAAGTTAGTTGAGGTACTGTGGGGTGAGACCTTTCAGAGCTTTATAGGTCATCAATAGTATTTTATAACTGTGAAAGTTATATAAGATAACTTTCAGTTAGTAGTCGTGGCCTAATGGATAGAGAGTCGGACTTGCAACCCGAAGGTGAACCTGAAGGGCGTGGGTTCGAGTCGCAGGTCCGGCAGGGCTTGTAGGTGGGGGGAGTGAATGACCAGCGCTCTCTTCCACCCTTGACTTCCATACCACGACTGAGGTGAGACCCTTGAGCAAGGCACCAAACTCCCAACTGCTCCCCAGGCGCCGCAGCAAAAAAAAGGCTGCCCACTGCTCCGGGCGTGTGTGTGCGTGCGTGCGTGCGTGCGTGCGTGCGTGTGTGCACTTGGATGGGTTAAATGCAGAGCACAAATTCCGGTTATCGGTCACCATACTTGGCCACAAGTCACTTCACTTCACTTCACTTTATTCAAGCTTTCATCACTTGCTAAGATATCAGTGGCCTAAACCCTGACTGAAATATTTAATGTGTATGATTCCATTTATATGATTTGATAACTGCCCATTTAAAATATTTAAATACATAACCAATGCTAAGGAAGGAGTTTATTATTATTTTTTTATTGAACCTGAGTAAAATGCATAGGGGATCTAGTACAAAGGTTGATTTTGAGGAGAATCTATGAAATTACTTTAGATTAGTGTAAAGGATTCTAGTCACTCTACTGGAAGTGGTTACATTGTTCTCTACATAACTATGTAGCAAATTGTCAGATGTTTAAATTAATACTCTGAACTTTCTATCTAATGTTTTTAATTCTGACATGGCAAAAGTAATAAAGTCAACACTGTTGCATACTGTTGGAATTTCTGCATTGTTTATTCCTAGTTAATTGGTTATTAGCTTTTCTGCTGTAATAGATAAGGATTAGGATTATTTTTGTTGCCTTCTATTAGGATGGAGAGATATGCTGATCTAGCAGCAGTAAGTGCCCCAATATAGATAAGAATGCTCTCCTTCCGTGTAATTTTGAAAGACTACCAGTTTAGAGTGACACTATTTACGTATGTTCTAACTGCATTTCAAGTTAAATGATGTAGTGATCAGATATAATTTCAGACTGGGGAAGTATGACTATACAGTCATGGGAAAAAGAAAGTACACCCTCCTCAATTCTGTGTTTTTATTTATCAGGGCCTAAATAATAATTGTGTGTTCCTCACCAACTTCTATAAACAAACAAATAACCTCAGGTGACAACAACAACAAAAAACACAACAGATTTTAATATGTAGTAATTTTTTTCCAAAAAGTAAGCCAACATTGAGAAACTAGGTGGGAAAAAAATAAGTACACCATATAATTCAGTAACATGTAGAACCACCTTTAGCAACAATAACTTGAAATAAACAATTTCTGTAGGCGTTTATCAGTTTCACATCATTTTTGGAGAAGTTTTGACCCACTTTTCTTTACAACATTGCTTCAGATCATTGATGTTTAAAGGCATTCGTTTATTCACAGCTCTCTTAAGATCCTGCCACAGCATCTCAATGGGGTTGAGGTCTGGACTTTGACTTGGCCATTCCAATGGCTTGATTTTTTTTCTTCTTTTGCATTCAGATGAAATTCAGATTTGCTGGTGTGCTTGGGATCATTGTCCTGTTGCATGACACAATTTCAACCCAGCCATCAGGGAACGGGCTTGGACGCAAGCACAGGCACTCAGTGTTTATTAAGAGCCATAGCAAACACAACCAAAACGTAATCCAATGACCTGGTCAAAAACAGGCACAGGTCAGGTGATGTACACACAGAGTAAACAGGGATAGGCAAGATCAAAAACTGTAAACAGAATAGGATCAAAACCAGAAGAACATAGCATAAACAAAGGCTTGGTGATGACTGGTACAGAAAGACACAGAGCATATACTTCACACTGAATGAATGAATTGAATGTCCTTATATACTGTGAACATGCTGGGAGGTGATTGAGTCCAGGTGTGTGAAACCAGTAATCAGGTGAATGTGAATATGAGAGTGTTTGGGTGTCGTAGTCCTTAGCGGCCATTTCTGTAGGCCGCGCTGTGTGTTGAGAATCCAACAAGACACCAGCTATACCTCCTGGACATATAGAATTTGTCTCAAGAATATTCTATAAAGAATGTGGCATAAAGTGCCATTCATCGCTGTCTCAATGATTACAAGTTTCCCAGGTCCTGTAGCTGCAAAACATGGCCAAATCATCACCACTCTACCACCATGCTTGACAGTTGATATGAGGTGTTTGTGGTGATATACTGTGTTTGGCTTTCACCAAGCATGATGCTGTGCATGATGACCAAACATCTCCACCTTGGTCTCATCAGTCCAATGGATATTGTTCCAGAACTTCTGTGGTTTGTTCAGATGCCATTTTGCAAACCTAAGTCGTGCTCCATATTCTTTTTGGAGAGAAGGAACATTTTCCTAGTCACATTTCCATGAAAGCCATACTTATTCAGTCTTTTTCTGAATTTAATGTGCTTACAGAGGCTGGTAGGTCACATGATGTACTGTAGCTCTTGGGTTTTTCTTTGTATGTCTGAACATTAAACAGTTTGACCTTGGACTGAATTTGCTGGGATGCCCACTTCTGGGAAGATTGGCAACTGTCTTGTAGGCTCTCCATTTGTTAACAGCCCTTTTCACTGTAGAATGGTGAATTTCAAATTGTTTGGGGATGGCCTTATAACCCTTCCAAGATTGACGAGCAGCAACAATTCCTTCTCTGAGGTCATGGCTGATGTCCTTTCTTCTTTGTGTGTGATGTAGAGACACACCTGAGTGCTCCAGAACACCAAACTGCCAAAAGTTCTGCTTTTATAGAGGTAGTCACACTTCTTGATGATTAACTAATCTTGTTCATTTATTTACTAACACCTGGCTGATAATTAATCTCTTATAGCCCCTGGTTAAAAAAAAAAACATAGACTTGAAGGAGGGTTTACTTTCTTTTTCCCATGACTGTATTTTCTATATTTGTACCAAATGTCAGTATTAAATCAAATCAGAATTGGCTGTAATGAGTGCCTCCTGTTGTATTCTGATTGAACCCTACTGAGTGTAATATAGACACAAACACTGCTCTCAAACAGTCTTGTGGAATTTCAAAATGAAACTGAAGATTCCAACGATTACTTCTTTTTCTACTGAAACAACAAGATTTAAGAGGAAGTCTCCTCTCCACATTCTTGAAAAATAAGAAATCTGCCCTCGTGGAAATTATTGAGACTTCTTTTTTGTGGCTATGTTTGTTATGTTAAAAAAGGTACTTCAAATAACATTTGTGTCTGAATGTATGGATTTATGGAGAGGGTGGTGAATATAGCTATATGCATGAGGGCTATCCTCTTTTAATGCTACATACTCATTTGGTTTAATCCAATCCTGTTTCTGTTCAACAAAGTATTTTAAGTCCCTGTTTGTTTATAGTAATTACAGCTTCTTTTACAATAAGCACTTTATATGTACAATATACTGTATAGCAGTCTAATATTTATCAGTCCTAGCTTCAGATCAAAGGTGCTGGCTGTGCATTTGGTATCTAATTTTGTGTTAAGTAGATAACAAACCTTCTCAGATTTTCTGCATTTCTGTCTCAATATTACACCTGTGTGATGCCTCAAAGCATTTTTCTCTGCTAATGGCCCTACTAATGATGGAAGAAGAATAGCTAATCTATCTATCTATCTATCTATCTATGGCCAAAAGTATGTGGACACCTGACCATCACACCTATATGAGATTGTTGGACATCCCATTTCAAAACCATGGGCATTAATATGGAGTTGGCCCCCATTTGCAGCTATAGCAGCCTCCACTCTTGTGGGAAGGCTTTCTACAAGATTTTGGAGTGTGTCTGTTGGGATTTGTGCCCATTCATTCAAAAAAACATTTGTGAGATCGGCCCCACTCTGTGAGTTTGCATGGTCTGAGTTGCTGTTGCTCCTAGATGTTCTGTTTCAAGTATAGTTCACATCTGCTCTAACCCAAAGCTTCCTCTATTTTAGACGTGCTCCTCCACAAATGGCCAACCCAACCCAGCTACAGCTGCTTTACTATTAGTTTATGGAACAAATTTGTGTCAGAAGTCCCTGAAGTGGAACCTCAAAGTGAATTTTGTGTGCAGATTTCCACTGAACTGAATGTAACTCATGCAAACATCTAAACATATCTGTGTTTATGGTGGGTGAAATGAGTGCGCTGGAAATGGATACTATTTGCTGACCTGAAAATTATGTACACAGGCATTGTATTCTCTGTAAAACTAGACATTTGCCATTCCAAACACAGAAAACATTTAGCTGCATGGACTGGTGAGAACTGCTTCAAAGTAAGTGTACAAACTGAAACAGCTGATTCAAATAACATTAGCACCTGGAGGAAAGGTGTCTACTGAAACCTGCACAATGAGTGTATCGACAATGTTCACCAAAAACAGTGTGACTCATCCTGTTTCTTTAGATGCCAATGATTTCAAAAGAAATAATTAATATTAACATCGAAGTACTCCCATGACACTGAAAATAAAAATGCTCTTCAGGGTTTTGTTCATCAATGGCAGAATACACTGCTGATCAAAGGTTTAGGGATACATGCTTACAGAAGTGTTTTCTTTATTTTTGACTATGATGACCACATTTGAGAATAATAGTGAAGTGATTAAAACTATGAACTAACACATACAAAATCCTGCAATAAACAAGGATTTGCTATTAGGTAAACTCTCAAAAGGCAGGGATTCACACATTTTATTTACTTCATTTTATCATAACAACAAGTTCATTGTTTTCCTGTAATCTCAAGTTACATCATTATCACAATATAACAAATATGTTCCCATGGTGCTGGGTAATAGTCTTGACATCTTGACATAATAGAATGTTGCTTTCCTAAAATAACAACATAATTAATTTGAGAGCTCATGAAACCATTATTTTCCTGATAGAACAATGTAGTAACCCTACACATCTCAAGAATAGAGCTAACATTGATTATAAATGGTGTCAACGTAGTCAGAAAATCTTATGTTAACACATCATGAAGTATGCCTAGATCAACACTGTACATAAGACATTGGAACAAATGAGTAATCTTTGACGGGCAGTTTAGTTTCTGTACATTACCTAAGCTGAAAGGCAGTCACGGAGACCATTTGGGTCACTTCCTTGGTTGCAGTAATAACACTCAGTCTGGAGTGATGAAGAGCACTAATGAGGAATGGGCTCATAAGAAGATGGTGCATCAGAATTGAGGAACAATTAGCTGTTATTATCTGCATTTACCACAAATCTCAAAAGAGAAGTTACAACAGAAATATTTTCTGGTTTGCCCTGCCCTTTTGTTCCAGTCAATTCAAAAGAGTGGTGCTGTTCTTTTAGACTAAAGTGCTCTGTAATGTTGTGTTGTTTAGATAAGTAGCATTGGCCAAGTAGGCAAAATTTCTAACGCTGCAATCCATTATTAATATTATTGCAGAGCTTCTGATTATCACTTATTCATGCACAAAGTGTTGAAATAATGTTGAAATAATTCACATACCGACTTACGTAAACACTGTAGATGTTAATTCAGGACTGGGGATTTTGTCATGTGCTGTGCAAGTGTGATTTCCTTATTTCCTGATCACCATTACTGTAATGTTGAATTTAGATTATGTTATTCTTTACCTTCTAGTTTCATGGCCCAATAAACTTTAACTAAATATTGAAGTTGCTTTTCTCATCTGAATTTGAATGCATGCCAAGGAGTACAAACCAAAGGTATGTTTCCTTGTACAGTCGAAAGACCTTCTAGGCGGGGATACTCTCTGAATCATGAAGCATTGACTAGAAAAATGCACTAGTAATGAAATCTTAAAATATGTGCCCACCCTGCCCTCTACTGGACAACTGGAAGTTCAACGCAAAATTCTCAAGAACCTTGCCTCTGATCTGTGGTTAACACTTTCTAATTCTGTCTCTTCCACTTAGAACACAGCAACAAAACTGTGCATCACATGTGTAGGACAGAATTATGCAGTGGCTTTTGAACCAAGTTGGCTCTATCTTAATGGGGTGAAACGAAAGGAAGTATGAGGAAAAGGGTCATGGTTTTCTGAAACCCCAGATGACCTATTAATTCCCAGTTCTCACAAGGTCTTCCTTGGCCATTAAATAAAGCAGTTCTTCAGGGATGATGTGAAGGATGAGCTCCAAGAGGAAAGAGGGAGCATTTTTTTAAGATCAACTAAAAAGAAAACAGGATGGGAGAGTCAGTTATGATGACCCGAGTAATAGGGGCAGATGAACGAGAGAGAATAGTAAGGGAAGAATGCTGGGGAAAGCAGAAACATGCAAGTAAGCAGAGGGATTTGAGATTACTGCTAAACGCACATAAACAATAAATGTGATGAAAAAGTTTGTTCTTCAGAGAGTCCTATAAAGATTTTCAGCATCATTATGTATCTATTGAATCTTAGTGTGTGTGTGTGTGTGTTGGTGGACGGTGTGTATGTATATTTATGAGGCAGGCATTGTTATTGCTAGATATAAAGATAAATGGAGACAGAACGCCTGAAAAATCAAAACAGCTGCAATGAAACTTTAGCAGAGTCTCTCCTTTGGAAATTTCATTTGTGTTTTTTTCTTTTCCATTGTTACAGTGATGGAAATAGCAAAGTATTATTATCAAAGTTATTATAGTAGTTGTTGAGTTCTGCTATTTATTGTAGAGATATTAGACTATGTGGCTGGTTATGTGATTTGAATGGGTTTAATCTAAACCTCAATAAGCCCAAAACATGAAGGCCTATAAATAATGTGAACTTGGGCCTAATGTGTTTTTTTGGCAGGAGTTTCAGGAATAAAAAGCTTTATAGCTCCAATAAATAGCCAGAATATTATTGTATACATTTAAATAATGATCTTAATAGTCTAAAAATATGGAGGAGATCTAGGAAATTTATTTTACAAAATAAAAAATAGGCTACGAAAAGTTTGAATTAAATTACATCAATACTTTAATCAAAGATGAATGTGTCTGATCTTTAAGTGGCCTCTAGGAACCAAGAGCTAAGGAGTTAGTGTACTTGTCCATTCTGTCCTTGCTGCTAGGTTACCGTGCCAATTAGCATGGCCACCACAGAGCAGGAATTGTTCATGAGTTCCCGGAACAAATCCATTAAAGCGAGGGCCTGGGGGGAGGGTCCCGGGTAGACTCACAGTTTTCTCTTTATGCTCTTTTAGGACCTGACAAAAGTAGCCTAAGTGGTATGGTATGGTAACATCTTAAGTAGTGAACGCTCTAAAGACACATCTTGCCTTTCACTATGACTATTCTGTTCATAGTACAACCCTGGCATTTGTCCAGCTTTCATTTTGAGAAAGTTTTTTTGGCTAGTTTGTTTCAAGTATTATTTTGCACAAATAGATGATTAGTATTCAGAGGTTTTGCAGACACAGCTAGCATGATGCTAAGCAAGTATTTTTTTTATATCCCGGTAGAAGACTTTCTTTACAGCTGTGGTTCTTTGTTGCATTTTTGTGTGTTTTAGTGTTCTTCTGTATCTGCTCATGAAGGGCTTGATAGTTTCATGGCATGCCCAGGCATTTCCACACTGTTTTCCTGCATTTATTAATGTTACTCAATACTTACTGTAATAGTTTCAGAATATGAGTGATCGGAATTTAGGAGTAGGGATCCACGAAATCTGTTGTAACTCAGTTTGTATAAACTCTTTTAAAATATAAATGATATATGCATTAATTTTGTATATTAACCAAATACTACTTTTATAAATAATAATCTACAAACTACTGCAAATACTAATTCCATATTTATAGGTTACCTGGTTACTATTACATATTGCCAGTAGAAGAGCTTAAGACGAGAGGATTCATGTGTTTTTTCCTGAATCTACGTGAACATTACTTAGGGCGCAGTGTGGACATAGCTGTGTGCGAGTCTTTGAAGGTGCATGTCTATGATCATCACAACCTTGATGTGTATTACTCACTCAAATGGTTGTGATGACCAGTGAAACATTTGTCATCCAGAGATGAATAAAGTCACGTTGTCTGTCACATGTGTGATGAATGTCAAAACTATGGTAAAATTAGCTACGTGTATGTGGTAGCTACATATTCAATGATAGAAGCTAATCATAAAATATACAGAATGTTGCTTTATTGTATAAGATGCAGCACCTACTGGATTATTATTTGCCAGTAATTAACAACACAACACACATCTGTTCTTTGTAAGCAGTATGATCCGGTGTTCCTGCTGGGTGGGAAGGAGGTAATGAACTAGTGCATATAGACGGAAGGGGAAAAGCTGTACTCAGCATTCAGGGTAGGGTAGGCCCACTAGGTTTCCTCATGTTACTCATATCCTTTTCACTAAATACAGCTCCCCTGTTATGACTAGACACGGGGCTGTGTCATGTGAGGGCATTTTAGGGTAGTATATTTATACACACACACTCACACACACACACACACCATCCACTTTAAGAGGAACACTTGTACACCTGCTCATTTATACAGGTATCCAATCAGCCAATCATGTGGCAGCAGCACAGTGAATAAAATCATGCAGATACAGGCCAAGAGCTTCAGTTAATGTTCACATCAAACATAAGAATGGGGAAAAAGTGTAATCTCTGTGACTTTAACCATGACATGGTTGTTGGTGCCAGATGGGCTGGTTTGAGTATTTCAGAACCTACATATAGATATAGATGGTAGTAGGATATGTGTACAAAGCTTTAGGCATATGAAGGCATCAAGAAATTCATACTTACCTAATAGCAATGAGTCATCTGATGAATGCCAACATCTTTGCATTTCATGCCATTGTGAATTGTTTTCAGATTCACGCCATCCTTGGGCAGGTCAGAGATCAGGTCTGAATGACAGGAAAAGAGAGCCACCCTCAACAACAGGGAACAGAGGAGATGGGCCATGGAGGCCACGGGTTATAAATACCCACTCTGGTCTAGTCATGCAGATCAGAACAGCAGAGGAAACAGCACATTGGAAAAGTAAGTCAGCCACCTCCCAAGTGTAGTGCCTTTAATTTGAGAGGATTAGCTCAGCAATGTATCACATATCTAACTAAAGATTATCTATACAGAGTAGTGTTTAATAAAAAAAAAGATCCACTTCACTGGTGTAATAATGAATACAAAAGGAATCTGTTATTCAGCAGATTAACCCTTATAAGGCACTACAGTTTTCTGTCTGATGAATGATTTATGGAGAGCCTTGAAAAACATTCTGCACAGTTCCATTGAAATAAGGTTGTAATCTCAAAAAAATGTGTGGGACATTTCTAGCTAAATTCTTATTATCAGACATGAACACGTCCCAAACAATAGCCAGTAAATACCCCATACATACCCCACATCTATTTAGAACCCACAACTGGGTGTTTCCCTATCAGAGAAAGTTCCAAGTAGAACCCTTTTAAGAAGCTCAGAAATTTAACCATCCAAAGAACCCTTGAAGAACCCTTTATAAGTGTATAACCACTCTTCATATTTACCTTCAATCATATCTTCATTCTGGCCTCTGTAGTTTCCATGCCAATTCTAAAAAGCATTGTCATTGTCCAGGTCCTCAAAATAGTAATAAACCACATAGCATAAGAAGTCGAAGAGGGTGGTGACATTAGAATAAGATAGAGGCTGACCAAAGTAGACATGAAAATAATGATCAGGGAGCAGTGATCAGAGCCGAGGTGGAGGAAGTGCGAGCCAATCAGCACTCGAGAAAGTCAGCATGTATGAACATGCAATATATTATAAGGCATTTAAACAGGGAAGGCTCCTGTATAAGGATTTTATTTTGTCATCTTCAGCTCCACATTTAATAAAATGGCCACAAACAAAGCTGACTTCCTGATGGACAGGAAACTGTGTGACACTTGGGAAGCTCACCTCAGCCTCTGACCCACAGAACTAGATTTCCACGGGGTTGTCTGTCTGTCTTCTCCTCTGCTCTCTCTACACGAACAATTGCACATCTGCTGGGAAGCTCCTAAAGTTTTCTGGAAACAGAACCCAAGAACAGCTGGTGTCCTGCTATATTTTCAAGTTAAATACTCTGTTCAAATGGTTATGGAATTCAGCATTAAAAACCCTCGTCTCAGCTTCCCCTAATTATCAGCATCTCAGCTGTCACACCAGTAAAGTCTTTTGAAATTACTGGAGCAAAGTCATGG
This sequence comes from Pangasianodon gigas, assembly GCA_022758105.1. Lineage (NCBI taxonomy): Eukaryota > Metazoa > Chordata > Actinopteri > Siluriformes > Pangasiidae > Pangasianodon > Pangasianodon gigas. The sequence continues at coordinate 10,343,987 of CM040460.1, read as the reverse complement.
GATGTCAAATGGAAAACAAGGATTACTTCAAATGAAGGCACAGTGAAGGATTTATTTCTACCAAAGGCTTTAATGGCAGAAGTCTATTTAGCAACTCTGTCTTTCCTTACATCATATCTGAATGATAACTTAGGTCTAAGATCACAATGAGAACGTCTGAAACTTCAGCACATCGCTTTTAACTTCAAATCCAGCATAATCAGATACCAGTTAACATCAAACCAACTGCATCTGCAGCCTTTGTCTTTGGGGATGAGGTACCAAGCCATACTAAGAAGCACAGCAAGAGACAGAAAACTCAAGTGACAATAAACTCCTATAGCCTTAACAGTACAATACAGTATTCCTGCTTGTATAATTATTACACCACATTTATTGTTTGGTGAATCCTTTTATACAGTAGTGCCTCTCTGGCAGGATTGTGATTTGACTTACATTCTTCTGATAATTAACCTTCAATTAAATTCAGCTCATTTTTTGTATATTGCTTTTAACAGTAGACATCATCATAACAAAGCTTTACAGAAATTTAGATCCTTAGATCCATAATGATTAAACCAGTGGTGACAGTGGAAAGAAAAAAAAACACCCTGAGATGACATGAGGAAGAAATCTTGAGAGGAACCAGACTCAAAGTGGAACATATATCTCTTCTGGGTTCATTACAGTATACAGTCATATAAAGTACATATAAAGCAAACCATACTAAATACACTGCCTGGCCAAAAAAAAAGTCGCACAATCTAATATTTTGTTGCACTGCATTTAGCTTTGATTACGGCACGCATTCGTCCTGGCATTGTTTCAACAACCTTAACAACCTTATGCAACTTCACAACATTTATTTCCATCCAGAGCTGCATTAATTTTTGGCTGAGATCTTGCATTGAGGACAGGAGAGTCTAACCACTCCGTAAAGTCTTCTCCAGCACATCCCAAAGACTTTCAATGGGGTTAAAGTCAGGACTCTGTGGTGGCCGATTCATGTGTGAAAATGATTCCTCATGCTCCCTGAACGACTCTTTCACAAGTTAAGCCTGATGAGTCTTAGCATTTTCATCCTGGAATATGCCTGTGCCATCAGGGAAGAAAAAGTCCATTGATGGGATAACCTGGTCATTCAGTACATTCAGGTGCTCAGCTGACTTCATTTTATTGCTGCACAATGAGGCTGAGCCTAGACCTGACCAGTTGATGCAACCCCAGATCATAACACTGCCTCCAGAGGTTTGTACAGTAGGCACTATGCATGACGGGTGCATCACTTCATGCATTTCCCTTCTTACCCTGACACGCCCATTGCTTTGGAATAGGGTAAATCTGATTTTATCAGACCACATGACCTTTTTCCATTGCTCCACAGTCCAGTCTTTATGCTCCCTAGCAAATTGAAGTCATTTTTTCCGATTAGCCTCACTAACAAATGGCTTTCTTGTGGCCAGACAGCTGTTTAGTCCCAATCCTGTAAGTTCTCATCACATTGTATGTGTGGAAATGCTCTTACTTTCACTATTAAACATAGCCGTGAGTTCTCCTGTCGATTTTTTTACGATGTGACATCACCAAGCGTTTTAAAGATCTCCGATCACGATCATTCAAGATTTTTTTCCGACTACATTTCTGCTGTAAAGTTGACGGTTCACCACTATCCTTCCAGGCTTTAATAATGCACTGGACATTTCATA
>CM040460.1:10304495-10332114 GCA_022758105.1 Pangasianodon gigas | reverse complement strand
CTTATGTGTCTTGTTCAGAGGTGGTCGGGTTTCAGCTTTTCTTACCTTGGCCATGTCTCTGAGAACTGAACACCTCATACTTCTTGACACTCCAGGTAGGTTGCAGTTGTGGAATATGGCAGCACTGGAGGATAATGGGTTCCTGGTAGCTTCATGTTTGATTCTTCTCAAATCTTTGGTGGTTAACTTGCGTCTTTTCCTCTCGACACATTTCTTGCGACCCTGTTGACTATTTGCTACAAAACGTTTGATGGTTCTGTGATCACGCCCCAATATCTTAGATATTTCAAGAGTGCTGCATCCCTGTGAAAGACTTTTTACAATTTTTGACTTTTCAGAGTCAGTTAAATCTCTTTTTTGGCCCATTTTTCCTGAAGAGAAGAATCTGCCTAATAATTATGGACACCTTGATATAGGGTGTTGATCTCCTTAGGCCACACCCTACACCCTACAAACAAATACTATCACCTGATATGCATTAATTCCAATAAGCATTCAAGTTTAAACAGCTTGGAGTTGGAAATTATGGATAAAATGATTATATGGTCAAAATACTCACTTGCCTAATAATTGTGCACACAGTGTATACTTTCAATTGAGTATAAGTTCTCAGTATTTTGACCAGCCCTGATCTCATGAGCTGTGGACTTCAGGAAGCTGAAGAACTCCTCATCATCATCAGATGAACTGGTGTATGTTTCAGTGCTCTGTGGGTATCAAATGGACTTTATAGTTCAGATCTGAGAGACAGAGAGAGAATATAGTTTGGTGTAGAGGAGCAGACAAGGGCAAAGCAGAAAAAAAAATGCATATTCTGTACAAAAGCTTAATGTTGAGACAATCCAGTTTTTTTCAACTGTCCAATGTCCATCCTAAACAAGTAAATCAACTAGTCACTAAAATACAAAATATAAACTTTGATAACACAGGTATAAGTAATGCTGTATTGGTTGTTTTGATAGTTTTTATAAAACTTAGAGCAAAAGATTGAGTTCGTAAATAAGAACTAGATTGTTTTTTATTACTGTATTTTGGCTAATGGCTTCAAATCCTAATGATTTGTCAGGTAACACAGTATCTGTTCATACCTGATTTGACGAATGTCTTCCAGGGTTCCTAAATTTAGGAAGCAGGGTGGCAGCTGTGATGACTTTAGGATCTGCAGGGACATCATTGAACTGAGTATCCACATGTGGGTTGAATACTGAGACTGCATGATTCATTCAAGTTTCAAGCTCATTTTGTGGAGAGTTGGCTGCATCCACCCCAGCTGTGCATTCGTCTCTGCCTGCAAAGTCAACTCTTTTACAACTGGACTTGTGGTTGGCCACACTGTCAAGAACAGTACTTCTACTGGATTAAACCTACAAGGAAAAAAAATAGTATCATTATTATTATTTAATTATTACTAATTAATTAATAATATAATCTAAATGTATTATATCTTTTTAATATCATGTTGTTCAGTTACATTGAGAAGAAAAATGCTACTTACATCTGACACTTAAAAGCAGTACAGTTACTCCTGATCACACCTTCTCTTGCACATTTGGCAACAGGGATAATTCTGTCAACAGCCATAATTCCAACAGGTTTGGTTTGGCATACACTGAAGCCTACTTACTGCTACAACTAGCTGCCAAAGATTATCTACTGCTTTTATTCCAAACAGCTTGGCGTTTGTCAAAGGCAAACCAATAGACCTTCATCATTTAATCGTCGTCACCAGGTTGAGGATATAGCCAGGCACACTTCAGTGTTTAGATAAACGAAATTCAAAGCCATCATCCTGGTCCAGGAGTGCTGAGGTGTCATGGTTTCCCACGCTGTTACTTCCCTCATCAGTGGCTTCATAATCAGTATCATGGGCACTTTCAGACTCCTTTGTTGTGCTCAGCTCCTTGCTCTTCTCAGTCATCTGTTTTTCTTTTCCTCTAGAGAAATGCTGAAAGCTTTCAGGAGGTTGGACCCACGAACTGTAGGTGGTGCAAACGATCTTGATGTGAATGTTTGGAGTATTTGGAGAGAATGTCATTTAAGGTGCTGGCCAAAATATTGAATGTATGCAAGCTTCTGTAGGTGAGTGCAGCAGAAGAAATTTCAATACTTTTGAGGTTGACCCAGTGGACTACGGAACTTTTCCTTTTCTATCTGTCCCGCAATCTATTGTTGTCACTATCCGTTTAATTCCGGGCATTGCAGCAGTTTGAACTTTCTGCTTCATTATTGGAGTAGCCTCAATTATCTTTGATTGCAAAGCAGGCTTGGTAATGAGAGAAGTGCTAGGGAACAGAGCCTTAATCAAGTCCATTTAGTTGATGTCAAGCATACAGTCATTGGCTGGATGAAAGAAGAGACCTTTGAGAATTGTAATTTTAAAGGTCTAAATAAAAACGTAAGAACTTAAAATTAAAAAGTGTTTTTTTTATTCTTGTAAATGTAATTAAGTAAGAGTGCATGTATACAATAACACCCAAGTAAAGTATAAATACCCCAAATAATACTTAATATATTAGTCATTCATAATAATAATAATAATAATAATAATAATAATAATTGCTTTATAAGTTAAAATATCCTCAAGGCTTTTTTTTTATCATTGAATTCCTCCTTGCATACAGCATTTCAGCTGTCATATCTTATTGATATTATTCGAAAAGTTTTCCAAATAGCCCTTGACACGTTAATGCTGTTAGAAATTTGTTGTTTGGCCCCAGTAGCAGTAGATATCTGCAAAACACCTGAAAGAAACAGAAAATGTAAATTGACCTCAGCTGTAATTATCAGTGATTCAAGATCAGAAGAGACCTGCAACAGGACTAGATCACTTTAGGTTTGTTAGTAATTTGTCATCATTTAGTGTTTGGTGTAAAAATATGTATAAACATGTATGTACATGCCAGTAATGCTCCTTATTTGAAGTAGAATTAGTCTTCCAAGTTTGTTCTTCACTGTTTTATTTGGTTAATCTGACAGGTGTTAAGTACAAACTTCCTTACTTCCTGGTGTGCTCTGGACAGGCAGCATTTGTGTAATGACTGTTTTACAGTGCCTTGCACATATATTCACCCCCTTGATGTTTTCCACATATAGTAGTGTTAGAACCTATAACTGAAAATAAATAAATTGGGAAGAGGGGAATCAATATAGTTTGCAAAGTATTTGCAATTTAAAAAAAAGTAAATGTTGCAATTGCTTGAAACCCCTAATGCAACTAATTGCTATAAGAAGTCACATAATTAGCTGAATTATTACTAATTATTAGTCACATAATTATTCCACCTGTGTGCAATTTAAGGCGTATTATGTAAGATTTGCCCAAATTTGGCAAGATTATGTCTCTGAAGTTTAAATAGTTGGCGTTGAATAAGATTTGAGTGATTTTTTTACTCCTTGAACCCACCTCCATCCCCGCCCATGTACACAAAGCTCTGCCCGAAAAGCCTATGGTGGTTCATCCACAGTTAACATGATAACTAGAGTTAGCATTAGCAAGGACTGTCAGGATATCACTTTCAAGCACGCTAGACATTCAACTGTTTGAGGTACAACGCTATGTTGTTGTTCTTCTTTCGACTGCTCCCGTTAGGGGTCACCACAGGGGTCACCTCAATGGTCCGCGTATTTTATTTGGTACAGTTTTTACACTGGATGCCCTTCCTGACACAATCCTCCCCTATTTTATCCGGGCTTGGGTCTGTCACTGAGAGTGCACTGTTGCACGCAACCCCAGTGGCTGGGGTTAGTTCCCTTGCTGGGAATTGAACCCAGGCTACTGCGGTGAGAGCGCTCCAGGGACCCTAGACCTCCGGGAACCCAAGGTACAACACTATAAACACTCAAATTCAACTCATAACCATTTATGAGGATGTTCATGATTGCAGTTGCTATCTTTTTTCTTTGTAATTAGCTCTTATGAGCTCTAAGCTCTGATAATTAGAATGTTAGCATCACTATCTAAAAGATCAGCCATTCGGCAGCCTGAAAGCCAAGTTACAATCATAAAAGCAAAGAATATAGCACAAACTCAAGTGTGCCTAAAGGAGGCCGTCCACCAAAAGTCAGTGACCTGGTAAGGAGTGTATCTGTCAGTAAAGCAACCAAAAGGCCAAGGAGAAATCTGATGAAACTGAAGAGATCCCAAGACACTAAAAAAATGTAAACATTAAATATCTGGTTTATTTAATGCAACCAACAAATATCTGCTTTTTGTTTTTTGTTTTGTGTCCCAGTAAAAAAAAGTTGCACTTTCAAATGTTAGATTTACTGTGTAACTCAAATGGTCCATTTCAATTCCAGGTTGTAACGCTACAAAATGTGGAACATTTAAGGGGGGTGAATATTTATGCAAGACACTGTAAATCCCTGTGCTGCTTGGTAACAACATGATTTTATTATTGTGTCACAAAGAAAGTCTTCTTGAGTATGGGGGTCATCCCTGCTAGGAGTCAAGCATGTCTTCAGTTTGCATGAGCATGTACACCGATCAGCCGTAACATTAAACCCACTGACTGGTGACGTGAATAACATTGATTATCTTGTTACAATGACACCTGTCAAGGGGTGGGATATATTAGGCAGCAAGTTAACAGCAAGTTAATGTTGATGTGATGGAAGTAGAAAAAATGGGCAAGCGTAAGGATCTGAGAGACTTTGACAAGGGCCAAATTGTGATGGCTAGACGACTGGGTCAGAGCGTCTCCAAAATGGCAGGTCTTGCGGGGAGTTCCCAGTATGCAGTGGTTAGTACCTACCAAAAGTGGTCCAAGGAAGGACAACCGGTGAATAGGCAACAGGGTCATGGGCGCTTACCTGGGGAAGAGATGGCACCAGGATGCACTATGGGCAGAATGTTCTGCTGGGAAACCTTGGGTCCTGGCATTCATGTGGATGTTACTTTGACACATACCACCTACCTAAACATTGTTGCAGACCAAGGACACCTTTTCATGGCTACATATTCCCTAATGGCAGTGGCCTCTTTCAGCAGGATAATGCACCCTGCCACACTGCAAAAATTGTCCAGGAATGGTTTGAGGAACATGACAAAGAGTTCAAGGTGTTGGATTGGCCTCCAAATCCCCCCCCCCCCCCCCAACCCCACTGACCATCACAACCCCATTGACCCTTATTGTTATCACAGTGTTTTCCTCATTCTACTGATATAACCCAGTGTGTATAAGAGCATAGACACAAAGATTAGAACAACCAATCAGATATCTCCAAAGAGCAGAAACTCCTGGCTATTTAAATGGTATAGAAACATATGGTGTGGACCATCAAAATTAACCAATTCAGGACAAAGAGTTTACTTGCCTGACAAACATGCTGACTGCCAATTTTGAATTCTCCTAATCTTGCACTAGCATTCACGTGAAAAATGTCCCAAATGGCAGAAGGGAAAGAAGAGTTCGAGGTTTAAAAAAAACAAAAAAAACACCCAGCAGCACTCTTTTTGAAAAAACTAAATTAGTTTATTGCAGATCATGCAATTGTGTTTATTACTTTTGGCTCATAATCAGGCGATAAATTGTGATTTAGAACGTGGTGGAGCCGATGTAGAACGGTGCCAAACGTGTGGGAATTACATTGTTCAATTTGTTCAATGTGAGATTCTCAACACTGACAACAGGGGGATGGGATTTTTTTTTAAAGGTATCAAAATTCTCTCGGCAATCAACAGCTGACTGAAGGAATACATTTTAGATTTTTGAAATGAGAGCAACAGAAAACTGTATCATGTCATCACCGTAATCACCATTATGCCATGCTACTGTATGTTTTACACTGCTTTTCATAAAAGGTTTTAGAGTTTTTTTAAAGATTTAGATTTATTGTCATATCACAGTTTACACAGGGATAACAAAAGGTGAGAGAATTGCAAAGCTCTAAAAGAAGCAGGCAGATAAATAAGAATAAAGTATAAAGTATAGAGGTCAGGGGAAATATATGTTGTGTGAATGATATGTAAAATGAATAAAGAGTTGAACTGTACACTCCTGGGCAAAAAAAAAAAAGGGGGCCAAGCCCAAAATGGCAAAATATCAAGCTTTTAGTGGTCTTAACAAATCACTGGTCAGGAAATTAGCAAGAATTAAACAAATACTGTAGATCTCTCCCTGCTCTATCAATCCTGGTTTCATTTATGAGCTTGTTATCAGGCCCTTGATGAGCTGCATCAGGTGTGGCAGATAACCAAATAATCCCAGAAGATATTTTTAGGAAAATTTTGTACATGCAGACATGTGTTAGTCTGAATTTTACATCAAACATTTTAATCATTATCATGATTTTACCTTTGTGTACAAGAAGACTACACTCTAAAAAATAACACACTGGCTCAACTTAAAAAATGAAGGTAACAATTTGCATGGATCTTTTTAAGTTATTTCAACTCAAGCCATTTTTGAGTAAATATTGTGAGACGTTTCTAGTTAGCCCAACTCAATTTGTTTAGCACGACCAACATGATTTGAATTGTCCTCTAAAAGCTTAATTAAGTTGAGCCAACTTAATAATATTATGTGGTCAAATTAGTTAATTTAAGCTGTTTTATCTTATTTATTTTGCTTTCAGTCTACTCAGAAATGTCCATGCAAATTGTTACCTTAATTTTTTGAGTAATAGTAACAGTAATAAAAAAATATTTTGAGTAATAAAAAAACACAGCAGTTTCAATTTTATTATAATTGTTTATTGAATCACGCTCTGGGGGAAACATGAAGGCAAACTATTTGTAGATTCAATGAAATAGGTCTAAAGGTGTCTAGTGTCTAAATGTGTCTAAACGTGTCTATCAAACATTGTTAAATAAAAAATGTTCTTACGTACAAACACGTTACAAGATGGTTCAAGGACTGACGTAAGAATGAACAAAATGGCGCTTCTACAACAGAATCAAACTCCTCCGCAGAAAAAAAAAGTTTAGTAACCTACATTTGTTACAGGTTTAGTTGAAAATGTCAAATGATCCACAAACTTTCATCAATAGTGCCAAAGTTAAATGAGGACAACGCAAGACTTATTCTCAAACGTGTGCAGTGTTTGAACTAATGCTACAAACATTCAGTGCCGATGACGGTCATTCGGCTGCCACTGTAAAACAAAACCTAAGAAAACTGAAGACACACGATAGCTAGAGGTCAACTTCACTAACTCCAAATTAGCAAAGGCCATGCTGTAGCTAACTTAGAAGATGATAGCTAGCTAGCTGAAGTCAACTTTCCAACGGTCGAATTAGCAAAAGGCAAGCTGTAACGTTACTTTAAAATGTAGTGTCCTGTGACAACGATTTTTTTGCACTGTGTGCCGATATAGTTTGATAGCTGTTGCTAGTAAAACAAATCAAAAATAGTTAGGCTCCTCAGTATGTACCTTTGATGTGTGTACTCGCGCTCTTTCCTTCATTGTTCGTTTCTACTGTTACTTCTCCTCCTACAGGCGTGGTCTGGCTCTGGCATGTTCAGACAAGGTCCAGTCCTGTTCTCTGCTTTTTAAGTTCGCTCACTAGATTTTCAAGTTTCACTAACTTAATACTCTTTTGTTGTTAGGTGAAAGCAAGACTGTTTGTTCAAAATCCATATATTAATAAGCTGAGACAGATTTCTTTCTTTTCAGTTTGGCAAACTTCTTAAAATAAGTTGTCAACTCACTAATACATGTACATGTAACAAATTTAATTTTTTATGTCGAAATTGTTCTTTATTTTAACCTTTTCTCACTAGGCACATGGATAATTTTATAAGTGAATTTCCCTGGTTCTAGCTTTTCCCCAAACACTTCACTACAGCAGTGGGGCAAATGATTGCACAGGAGCTCTCAGGAGTGCATTTGTTTAATTCTTGCTCATTTTCTGACCAATGATTTGTTGTTAAGGCCATTAAAAGCTTAATATTTTTGCCATTTTGGGCTTAGTAGTTCTGTGATATAGGAATTCTGCTATATAGTAGTGAGCAATGAAAATAATTATGAAAAAAAAAAAAGTCTCTACACTGCAAAACAAAAATAATATGCAATGTACAAGTAATGTGAGACTAGCGAAGTGTCTGGCCATATTAACTAGAATTAAGTGGAGTATGAGGAAATAATTAGATGACTTTGCGTCATGCTAAAAAAACAGGAAAAAGCACTTATGCTTTAGCTTGATTGAGCATGCAAAACTTAAATAATATGCTGTGTTTTGTATGCGAGGTCGCTAGTGGTGACTGAGCAATTGTTAAACAGTGTTTCAGTAAGAGGAGTTGTGGTTAAAGCTTGGACAGCACGGCTGATTGCATGAAGCACGTGGTTCACTGTGCCAGGAATCCGCGCGCAGACCAGACTTTGTTATTTGCGCGCGCGTAATGCAGCAGGCTGTGTAAGGCAGAGATCATTAGCGCGCGCTCATCTGTCCCTCAGCGCCTTTAATCAGACGCGATCAGACCAAGCCTCGCTTCTTTCACACCGAGCAAGAAGCCTTTCTGATCACCTGGCACAGCCACCCCACGGACTACCTGGGATAAGCGAGTCTACGATTCAACATCTCGGGTAACCTTTTCACAATTCTTTACCTTGCCATGGAAAGTAAGCAACATGCAAGAACTAACTTTAATTTTCTCTTTGCCAGTTTGAAAAAGTCATGCAGATGCACTTGCATTGTTATGAATGGATCTGGCATACGATGATTCTGCATCTCAGACTGAAACTTTTAACTTTTAACTTAAAATAAATGGGCTGAATATTGACTTCCATACGCAGAATCCATTGCCTCAGACCTGCATGAATGTATTTACACTATAGAAAACTACAACCAAGTGACCTCGAGATCTCTTTAAACAGCTGCATGTTATTCTTCCTCATATTCAGACTGCATAGTTGCATAGAGATTAATGGTTTGATTACTTCGCAGACTTGTGGTAGCCTGTTTGTAATGTGACAAAATGACAACAATAAAGCAAATACTGGATGAGCATGGAAATTATTAGTATTTTTTTCTTCTTTATGTGTGTACATGCCACATAAAGAAGGGTGGTTCTTCGTTAGAATTGAAGAGGAGCCAAAACTAACTTGCGTGCATTAATAAAACTGCATTGCTCAGGGTGCATCCGGACACCTTGCACACACATTCACACACATTCACACACTCGTGCACAGCCAAGAAGCAATTTAGTGCTGCCAGTTCACTTAAGGACATGGTTAAAATGTTTAATCTAGATACTAGTCATTCATTCATTCATTCTTCAGTTACAGCTTTATCCTGGTCAGAGTCGCACTGTGAGTGGGGGATGACCCCCCATTTATAAATTTAAAATTTATATCTGGAATTTATATATTCCTATAAAGCTGCTTTGTGGAAATGTCCATTGTTAAAAGTGCTATACAAATAAAATTGAATTAAATTGAACCCTGAATGGGACTCCATCACAGGGCACCATGCATACACACTCATTCACATCAGTTTGGCATAAGCCAATCCACCTATTACCATATCTTTGGGAGGTATGAGGAAACTGGACAACCTGGAGGGGAAACCACACGGACACAGGAAGCTCATGCACAGAAACCCCCCCACAGACAGTAACCCGAGCTCAGGATGGAACCTGGGACCCTGGAGCTGTGCAGTAGCAATGCTACCCCAGATGCTTTTCGTGTGTTTTTAAATGAATTGTCTTACCTAAAGTCTACACTTTTTATAGTTTGAAACTATAGCCTAATGTGCATAACAGTTAAACTTCCCCATCACATCTGTACATCATTATTTAAGTGTCACTACTGTAGTGTGTCAAGTGTATAACTTGTGTGTGATCTGTGTAATCTTTTGTGTTTCAGTGCCATTTATGCTTTTTATCTTTGTTTTGTTTTAAAGAACCCAGAAAATGGCAAACAACACCACCGAGTTCTCCTGCCCCTCAATTGATGACTTCCGTAACCAGGTCTATTCCACTGCCTACTCCATCATCACCATTTTTGGCCTGGTGGGTAATGGCTTTGCCCTGGTGGTGCTCATCCGGACCTACCGCCAGTCCTCTGCCTTCCATGTGTACATGCTGAACCTGGCAGTGGCGGACCTGCTGTGTGTGTGCACTCTGCCTTTCCGCGTTCTCTACTATGTGCAAAAGGGCCACTGGATACTTGGTGACTTCCTGTGCCGCATCAGCTCGTATGCACTCTATGTCAACCTCTACTGCAGCATTTTCTTCATGATGGCCATGAGCTTTACACGTTTCCTGGCCATCGTCTTCCCTGTGCAGAATCTGCGCATGGCCACTGAGCGGCGGGCGCGAGTGGTCTGCGCCTGCATTTGGGTCTTCATCTGTTCCACCAGCTCACCGTTCCTGCTCTCCGGCCAGCACACTGACCCGAAGACCAACAAAACCAAATGCTTTGAGCCACCGGAGGAATCGGGCAGCCTAAAGAAGCTGGTGGTGCTCAATTACTTCTCACTGGTGGTGGGTTTCATTGTGCCCTTCTTAGTGATCCTGGTTTGCTATGTTGGCATTGTGCGGGCACTGCTGAGCAACTCCAATGCAATGAAGAAGCAGCAAAACACGCGCACCAAGGCCATCCGTATGATCATAGTTGTCATGCTGGCCTTCTTGGTCAGCTTCATGCCCTACCACGTGCAGCGCACCGTGCACCTCCACTTTAAGAAGCAAGGTGCCTCATGCGATGAGATCAACTACATGCAGAAGTCGGTGGTGATCACGCTGTGCCTGGCTGCTGCCAACTCCTGCTTCGACCCCATGCTTTACTTCTTTTCGGGCGAGAACTTCCGTCACAGGCTCTCCACTTTCCGCAAGGCATCACTGAATTCCCTGAACATGAAGCGCAACCGCAATTTGCCATCGTCTTCCCGTCCATTACAGCAGAGCGACCTGGAGAAATGTAATAGCTCAAGCAATCTTGGGTAGGCCTAAAGATGACAGTGCCTCCTGGCTAAACGAACGAGCAAGCAGTGAGCAAGCATGATGTCGCTGGATTTTGTTTGATTTCATAGAAAATTAATTCATAAAAAATGGCATTCACCTTGCCATTAAGCTTAAACCTAATCTTAACCTTTGATGTGAATTCAGTTGTGCAAACTGGTGCCTTAAGGAATTAAAAAGAAGCGACCGTTGCTCATTGTGGAAACTCAGGTTCAACCTGAAGGACCTGAAGGTAGGGTAATCATTGAAGAAAGCTCAGTATTATTATGGTCCAAGAAGTGGAAATGTAGCTTACCTGTTTTATTGCACTTTTCTTTTCTGGATATTAATTAGCAAAAAAAAAAAAAAAAAATCCAGAAAGCGAAAAGAAGATAAAGGCTTACACAGATTCTATATAAACTTACTATAAATGGACTCACAGAACAGCAGCCTGCTTACAAAATAATGCGTATACTGTATTAATGATGCTGCTTTGAATCTGTAAGGCAATGACAGATTACCACTGACAGATTGTTGGGCCGATCTGCTTTTTTTTATTATTATTATATGTTCATATTAATAATGATTAGCATAATGTGCTTATATTTTGTAATGTACCTATTGTATGTTAATAATTGCAAATGTTAATGTATTGTGTATGTACAGTGCAAATGCAGCAAGGCATATTTATATACAATTTTATTTAATTATATACAACTTTTTTATACCATGCAAACAGACTCATTCACACCTAGGGTCAAATCAGAGTTGCCACCCACCTACTGTGTTATTTGGGACATGGGTACTGTAGGACATGCCAAACTCTGCACAGAGAGTAACCCGAGCTCAGGATGTACCCAGACGCTGGAGCTATGAAAGACCAACATTGCGCCTTTATGGCAAACCATTTCTGTTGTAAGATATATTCTAAAGCTTGGGAAAGGGAAAGGGGGATTATGGAGTGGATACTGTCTGTACTAGGCGATGACAAAAAAAGGCATACTGCAGTTATTTATTGCAAATCGAACCATTTTGTGCACCACAGTGTACTTGTTTCCCATGCAAAGACTGGGAAGATGAAAAAAAAGGAAGGGAAAAAAAAAGGAAAAAATTGTCTCCATATTCCAATGCCATTTTTGGGCTTGTTTCAGTCTTTCAGTTTTAGTTTTTTTTAGTTTTTTGAGATGTAGTTGAGCTGGAACTTTGTCCACAAAGTTGTATTACTACAGTGGACAGCCATTAGTGTGTCACCCTTCAGTTCTGATAGTATTACAGTGTTCTAGCGACATCTAATGGCTGAAATGGCAACTGCATAAGAAGATATATTTGTACATTTGGTAACATAATACAAGAACAGCAGACTGCTAGTACTAGTGTGCCATTAATACATGTTTTTCTTTAATATATGCACTAAAATTCAGTTGAACAGTATAGTATGTCATACTGGCTATCTATTAAGAGTTACTGATAGTAATTAGTCTATTATAACGTCGTAGCTTTAATCAACTAAAAGTAATATAGCATGAAGGCGTAAATTTTTAATTTTTGTTAATTTAAGATAGCATATTTAAGATTTTTAATAAGGTACATAAATGATTACTTTTCACACTGCGGAAGATAGCTAAATGGGTTTGCATTATGCAATTTTTCGGTTGATTTGAAAAGTCGGACAAATAAAACCCAAACTAAAAGTGCAGTCGTCGTCCCCCCAATCATTATTCTAACAATGGAGTGATTCATTTTCTCGTGCTTTCTCCAGCCTCAAAACTACTTACTGAACTCTTATATCCCACATGTCCATAATTAACACTCAGACTGAATCAACACAAACAGTAAAGACGGCAAGCTGACATAGAGTATGGTACTACTGTAGATACTGTAGATACACTTCAAGTCACGTGAACGACTGCTACCATCCCAACACTCCGAAATAAGTAACTGTGCAATGTGTTAGTACTGTGCCACTCGCCACTCATGTAGATCATTTGTTTGTGTCTATTGTACTGTTGCAGCTAGAGAAAGAACATGCAAGTAAGATTGATCATTGCATATTGTATACTGTAGGCTATTTGTGCTTATGACAATAAAAACTTGAAACATCAGGCAAAACCATCTTAAGGATAATTTTAAAAAAAAAAGAAAAAAGGAAAAATAATAATCCTTTTATTCAACATATAGATTTACATGTATTAGGAAATTTTCTTGGTGTTTGTTCACAATGGGGGGAGGGGGGACATGGTGGCTTAGTGATTAGCGCTTTTGCCTCACACTTCCGGGGTTGGGGACTCGATTCCTGTCTCCGCCCTGGTTGTGCGGAGTTTGCATGTTCTCACCGTGTTTCAGGGGTTTCCTCCGGGTACTCCGGTTTCCTCCCCCAGTCCAAAGACATGTGTTGTATGCTGACTGGCATTTCCAAATTGTCTGTAGTGTGTGAATGGGTGTGTGTGTGTATGCGATTGTGCCCTGCAATGGGTTGGCATCCTGTCCATGGTGTCCCCTGTCTTGTGCCCCGAGTCCCCTGGGATAGGCTCCAGGTTACACCATGACCCTGTGTAGGATGGATGGATGGATGGTCACAACAAAGTACATTCAACACACACATCTCAGACAACACAACACAATTACCATCCTGATATACAAATATTGCACCTAATCTACACATATTGCATATAATATACACTGAAGAAGAAGAAGAAGCCTTTATTTGTCACATATACATTACAGCACAGTGAAATTCTTTTCTTCACATATCCCAGCTTGTTAGGAAGCTGGGGTCGGAGTGCAGGCTCAGCCATGATACAGCACCCCTGGAGCAGAGAGGGTTAAGGTTAAGGGCCATGCTCAAGGGCCCAATAGTGGCAGCTTGGCATTGCTGGGGCTTGAATCCCTGACCTTCTGATCAGTAACCCAGAGACTTAACCACTGAGCGTGATCAGCCATCACATTAAAAGCAGTGACAAGGGAATAACATTGATTATCTCGTTACGGCGACACCTGTCAAGGGGCGGGATATATTATGCAGCAAAAGAAGTCAGTTCTCGAAGTTGATGTGCTGAATGCAGGAAAAATGGGCAAGCATAAGGATCTGAGCACTTGATGTACAAAGGAATTAATACATTTCTAAATTAACCTGTCATAAAAAGGGGGGGGGGATGTATTAAGACTGACATATCCAAAAGAAATCTGTGATATTTGCCTACATCTCCTGGCCAAACCAGGAAGTGTGGTATTTAGAAGAACATGATAGCCTGTATTTAATAGAACACTGCAGAGAACATAGCTACAGAGACGCCATGATAGCATCCTGTCGTCCTGTTAACCCCTGAAGAAGGAGTGCTGGGAGCTAAAAGCAGTCAGGAATCAGGCATGTTGTAAAGTCAGACCAGACACCCGCGTTTTCGGTTCAAACTTTCCTCCTTCCTCCTTCCTCCTACTATGGGAAGACCCTGGTTTAGGCTGACGGAATGTGGCTGGCATTGCGCATGCGCGCGCCGAGCCCCTGATGGCGATGTAGAACGGCGAGCTCGGGAATTCACCTCAGATGTCCCCCTCTTTCAGCCGAGCAGAGCTGGTGCTGGGGATGAACGCTATCCAGCAGGCGTGCGGAATGACGAGGATCTCGGGGACGCATTAAAATCTGGGAGTGGGGCTTCATCAGCAGCGTCTAATCACATGCGAGCTGCGTCGTCCATGTCTTCTCCGTTCCGGCACTATTGCGGTAGGCTACGACTATTTCCTCTCATCACTCCTCGTGTATTGCTTTGAAAGCAAACGCGTTTCGGGTCCTGTCCGATTTCCATTTCCAGACTACTCCCTCTCGTTCTGCTCACCGATTCAGACTACGCCCTGTTCTGCTCGTCATTAACGGCGCCTCATCCTTTTCCCAACTTCCGCTTGGAAAAGCAGAACACTTGGGAAAAAAAACCAAAAACAAAAACACAAAGCGCTTTAATGAATAGGATTTTTCTTCGACTCGAGGTTAACTTAGAGCGAAATATCTTTCTGTAAACAACAGTTTTACCACATTAACAAGCCGTTAGCTAGTTTTCCTGTGTAATTCTATCGAGCTAAGGGGGTTGTAGCCAGAAGAAATAGTCTACATGGCACTGTTGTGTTTGTGGCTCTTTTCTTTTGGATGCAGCTCTAGTCATTTGTTCTCCTCAGTGAGAGAGTAAACACTAAGAAACTAGCTCTCTGGTGTCTTTAGCTCTTCAGCTATCTGTTGAAAAGGAGCTATTCTCTTTCTAAATACAAGTCAGACACATGCCCAGTGTGGAAACTAGTTTTTTTTTTTTAAGGTTTGTGTAGTGCTCTGGGGATATGTGTTTAACACAACTTTGAAATATTTAGCACTTGCTTTTATACAAGGTGACACTTTTACCTCAGGGTGAATAAGGGCCTTGCTCTGTGACAACCAGGGCAGCAGGCTTCTAGTTTTATTTTTATTTTATTGTTTTTTTATTTTATTTTTATTTTATTCAGAGTGTGATACTTTACACAATCTTTACACAATTCACAAACCATAAAACAAGTTTTGCTAACAAAGCTAAGAAATCACCAAATAAACACTGGAGCCATATTGTGAAAAAAAACTTAAGATTTAAAAAAAAAAAAGGAAAAAAAACCCCTTAAGATATAATTGTTTCATATTTGCAAAAATTCTATTATTTAACGAAGAAAAGAAAGGGAATAGATTTCAACATCCAGTCAGTTAATAGTTACAGTGAGCACGGATACTGCTGATTTATTTATTTTTTGGACAGAAATATCATATCACGATATTTTTAGTAGACATGATAGACATTACCAGCGAAACAGTATTCTTATTTTATTTTTTTAAGAAAACACTTGAATTGAGTGATTTGAGTTGAATGATTATAACACAAAGGGATGGGCGAAAAAAAAACCTAAACTTTAAACAGTTTTAAAATTTAAGATGAAATTTTTACATTAAAATGTGCCGCTTTCAATCAGAATGTGAAATTAATTTTTTTTTTAAATTTAAGAAATCACTTGAATTGAGTGATTTGAGTTGAATGATTATAGTTTATTATATAATCATTCAACTCAAATCACTCAATTCAAGTGATTTCTTAAATTAAAAAAAAATTAATTTTGTGTGTTTATTTACATTTGTAATTATATTTATTTAATTATTACATATATTTAACACAAAAGGATGGATGAAAAAAACTAAACCTTAAACAATTTTAAACATTCAAGACAAAATTTTTACATTAAATGTGCTGCATTCAATCAGAATTTGAAATTAATTTTTGTAAAAATAAAAAAAAAACACTTGTATTGAGTAATTTGAGTTGAATGATTTTTTTAAATTATCTTTTAAAATTATATATATATATATATATATATATATATATATATATATATATATATATAATATGCATGCATATGTTTATTTATCGTTTAAGAAATGTAGCTATTTAACACAAAAGGATGGGCGAAAAAACTAAACCTTAAACAATTTTAAACATTTAAGATGAAATTTTTACATTAAGTGTGCTTCTTTCAATCAGAAATTGTTGTAATTGTTATAAAAATGCCAATGATACCTCAGAAAATTTTACCCTGATATAATTGTTCACAATATCAATATTATATTGTCATATTTTCCGGTATCCCTACAGTACTCAGAAGAGCATATCATAATGTTCATATATCGGTATAGATCTCAGTATCACATATACAAACATACTGCAGACTCCTAGTACATCTTAAATTACACACATCTGTCTCCAAGTCTCCAAAAAGCTCCGGGTTTACAGATGTTACAGATGAGGGGCTGGGGTACCGCATGTCCGTCTTTTATTGGCGGATCAACAGGTAGGACCCAGTTTCAGGTAGTTCTGCTCCCACGTCTCTTCTGTAAATAAGTATAACAAGGCAGTGGGAATCAAACTACTCCCTTACACGTAACTTTATGCAATAATGATCATTTTGTCTGCAAGATCAGTTTCATTATTTCTGCACAGTAGCATGAATAGTAATAGGAGCAGAAGATTAAACAGACTAACTGATGACTAGCAGTGGATTACGACTGTGTGAGTGTTAAGAAATCATTCCTCAGACAGAGGTAAGGTCTGTCCTGTTATTGTCCCAGTTCTAAGGCAAGGTTTTGACACACAGTACAATCTCCACTGCTGAATGAACACTTGCAGGTTGAATTGATACCTACAGGGTTGTATTAGCACATACAGTGTTCATTTAGGTCCAGATGGATGTGTACTGTAGGTGTTCATTCAGAGCTGACGATTTTTACTGTGTACCCTGTTATTCCGCTTTGCAGGACTGTGAGGCCTCTCGCAGGTCTGATATGAGGAAAAATGTGCACTTCTGTGTTTGTCAGAGGAAAGGAAAGACAGACACAGTGTGTGTGTGTGTGTGTGTGTGTTTGACCACAGAGTTGATCAGTTTAGAATTACACACCATAACCATGAGCTACTCTGTACAGCAACGGACATTGGTTAGGAAAACTATCTTTTATTTTAGTCTTGTTAAAAAGTTGGGTTATTTTTAGACGTGACTTATGACGTATTCCAGAAGAGGGTAGAAGGAAGGTGAAAGGAGTGGTCACAGGATATCAAGATTCCCCATTTCAGCATCTTTTGTCTGACAAGGGTTTGGTTTCCTCAGTGCCCCGCGCCTGGTGTCACACCTTTCAAAGGCTGGCCTCATGCTGGATGCCCTGAGGACATTTTCACACTCTGATCTAATTTTTTCTGCTTCCCTCGTTCCCTCCCTGTGACACAGCCAACCTGTAACATAGTTCAGAAAGAGCGGTATGAACTAGGGGTTGTATGGCTGTTAATTTTTAGTAGTCCACCAGTAATTCAAAAATAGTAGCTGACTAGTCGTCTGAAACCGATTCAGAGCATCACTACGTATTTTAAGGCTGTTTTATTAGTGCACTTAATAAACAAAGGCAAAAAAAACTTCATTTAACAGCCAAACACAGGCTACAAATGACATTTCCAGCTTTTTTAGGCTACACTGTTAATGACAAAAAAAAAAATCAGTGCCATAAATGTACAAAATAATAAATCTGCGCCTCATATTACAC
The DNA here is from genome assembly GCA_022758105.1 of Pangasianodon gigas. NCBI lineage: Eukaryota > Metazoa > Chordata > Actinopteri > Siluriformes > Pangasiidae > Pangasianodon > Pangasianodon gigas. The sequence goes on along the minus strand of CM040460.1, from coordinate 10,314,150 downwards.
TCTTGTGTATGACCTCGTGGCTCCAGCTGAAATAGGTGCTTCTGAAACTGAGAACGCACAGCATGGAAGCTCATACCTGTCAACAGAGCCCTTCTTATAGCTCAATGACTAGTCTTACTTGGATGTAGTCTTCTATGTCTATAGCAGCAACTGGGACGTTTTTCCATCAAGTTCAGCTGCAGCTTCAGTAGCATCAAGAATGAGTCTGGATCAGTCTCAAATCGCTTACTGGAACAGGACAGTGACGTGGCAGCGAATGTGCTTGTTTGCACAGTGCTGGTCACAATGAAATGAAATGAAATGAAATTCACTATGCTACAGTGTAAGGGTTTTATTTAAACTTTATTTAGCTTTAAAGGACAACAAAAATTACCACACGAGGAATTCCGTCAGAAGAGAGCTTGAGTGGAATAAAAAAACAACAACAACTTGCACACACATCTACACGTAACCATAAAACTGATATTAAAGTAATAATAACATATTATTATTAAAGTAATAATAACCTTCCATTAAACAAAAGATCATCTTCAAAATGACATTTTCCGGTGTAGTCTTGCAAAATCTGCACTTGACTGTAGAATATGCAGACTAACAAAGTAACCTTTTTTGACCGTGTATCTAGACTACCATTTGTGACCAATGAATGGACATTATATGGCCATAAGTATTTGGACAACTGACCATCACACTCACATGCGCTTGTTGAACATCCCGTTCCAGATTTAGCCTCCCTTTACTGTTATAATAATCTCCACACTTCTGGGAAGGCTTTCCACTGGATTTTGGAGCATGGCTTTGGGGATTTGCCCATTCACCCACGAGAGGATTAGTGACATTGGGTTCTGATGATGGGTGAGGAGGCCTGGGGTGCAGTCGACAATCCAGTTCATCCCAAAAGTGTTCAGTGGGGTTGAGTTCAGGGCTCTGTGCAGACCACTCGAGTTCTTCTTCTTCAACCGTGTCTTCATGGAGCTCGCTTTGTGCACAGGGGCACTGTCATGCTGGAACATGTTTGGGCCCCTTAGTTCCAGTGAAGGGAAATCTTAATGCTACAGCATACAAAGACATTCTATACATTTGTGTGCTTCCAAATTTCTGGCAACAGTTTGGGGAAGAGCCACATATGGGTGTGATGGTCAGGCGTCCACAAACTTTTGCCCATACAGTATAGTGTGTTAGTCTATGCAAAACCCTAGTATGAACATATGACATGTAAAAAAAGTGGGAAATGAACATATTTGTGCTGGTTATAGAAGACACTAGGGGTGTACGATGGTGCTGAAAATGTCATCAAGATCCTTTACGATACAGCCGCTTGTTATTGCGAGTCAGTCACTGTTATTAAAGCACTGATGATACGCTTTCAGAAGTGTAAAATAGAAGTGTACTGAGACTTTGTCATAATATTGATATTATATTGTCATTTCACCCAGATATGTAAGTCGGTTCACTCTTTGCTAAATCTAATGAAAATGTTCAGATCAATGGTGAGTAAACAAATGGTTTGCTTCAATTTAAAATGTGTTATTGTGTAAAAAAAAAAAAAAATAGCATATTATAGATTTGAATCAATAAAATCTTTTTACATTTAAACATATTCATAAAAAAAATGCAAGATCTCAATAATATCATGATATTAGCAACTGAATTAGCATTGGCACATGTCTGTGCAGGACTAAACAGGGCTTGAGGTGCTTCATTCAAGAGCAGCTGTTGAACAGAGGCAAATGGAAGGACCCAGCGCCCGCCGATGTCAAAGAGTTATTGTGTGGCACTGGTGCCCTTGGCTAAGGGGTGCCTGGCACTGCCAGGGCTCTTCACCCACAATCCCACACTAAGCTCTCACCACTTATGGTCCTCTATTAGCGTGAGAGAAACAGAAAGATAAAGAGACACACAGGCATAACTGAGTCTTTATTATTCACATTCACATAAATATGAAACCCTAACTCAATACACATCCTGGTCAAATACCAAGTGTACAGCTGAGCATAACACTTCCCTAAACTTTGTAGAACAGTAATTAATCATTGATATTATCGTAATAATAAAATGACATTACAGAGCAATGGATAATGTAACAATTGATGGAATATTCCTTAATAAGTTGGAAATCATAGAAGGTTTCAAAAGTTGACTTTTGCAAGTGAGCAAGTATGAAAACTTTTATAAAAACATGATTCCATGATTGCTGTCATTGATGCCAAGAAAAAAAGGCACTTATTTACAGCCTAAAAAGACAGTAACAAGGTTGCCAGTACAGTACTGTAATTAATTTACAATAAACAACTGCAAACCCATTTACAGTAAAGTATTGTAATATCTTACATGGTATAAAATAGCGTATAATCCAGTACATTTGCTCATTTGGCTGATGCTTTTTAAAATGTTGCTTATAACCGACGCAGGATACAACTGATGTGAAGGTTCAAGGTCTTTCTCTTTGCTGATGCTTTTTTATTTATTTTTTTTTTTTTAAACATCAGCCAAATGAGCAAATGTACAGGATTATGTGTTATTTACTTTACTATGTTTACTATTTAAATATGTTCACAGTTATTTATTGTAATTTTTTTTTTACAGTACTTTATTGGCAACCCTGCTGGCAATGGTACATTAACTTAAAAATTTACAGTCAATTTTTTTTTACAATTTATTACCCTGCCTTTAAAATTTCCTGTTGTGCCACAGCACTGTTGAATTCTCGAATTCTGATTGGTCAGAAGGCGTTGATTAATTTCTGTAACAGCATGGCTCGAACAGTAGTTCCGACTGCATGAAAAAGCAATTTGTGTATATTAATGCACTCTTTCTAATATATTATTATTTCTATAATAACAGCATAATTGCTGGCATTATATTGACATTTATTTCACGTTTTTAGAAGGAGTCTCCAGTGTCAGCACTTTGTAACAGTCAGAGGTAAAGCTGTAACTTTACATTTTCCGACACGGGAAAGTCTCCGGGATTTTGCGTTTTACAGTTTCTCAGTAAAAAAAAGGTGCATTTTGTTTTTGTCTTATTATCTTCAAGAGAGAAATAGGAGAGGTTTGATAGGGAAAGACTGTTTATAGCTGCTATAGTGTAAGTGATAACAGAAACTAATGTGTTTTATGGATGTTACACAGCATTAAACATAACTATAAATGGATAAAAAGTGTCGTTCTTTAATAAGATTAATTCACTGTGAGATTGCTGAGGTATAAGCGAAATAAAAGTACTTCAGGATGACGTTGGAAAATAATCAGCTTCTTGGTAAAACAACTGACTGTCACTGAGCTGTTAATTATTTTCCTGTAAGAGCACACCCCGTTGTGATTTATTCCTCATATACTACATGTTTAACCCATTAAACTCACATGCCTCATTGTCATGACTGTACACCTTTCCTATTAGTTTTAATGTAGGTACTGTATCATGTATAATAATTACTGTATAATACTGCATGCTTAATACCAAATAAATATGTAAGATGAAAAATTAGCTGAAAAATAAGCTTAGACTATTAGACAGTGGACAGTGATAAGACTGATAGGATTGCCAACCTTATTACTCAGCCATTTCTATCCGACTCTTCTGGCACACTCTCTCTCACGCAATATCCTACAGGCTGGTAGATTTGTTAGAGTGTGATACTCGTGAGGGAAGTGTGTGTGGTCTGAGCTCTTAACTGTGTGCAAGCACAGGTCATTTCGTGCTCTGGCGTTGCGCAGGGTTTTCTGTCACATCACACGTGTTCCCTGTGTTTCCTGTTTACAGCCTGGGCTGAATTTGTACTGAGGAGTGTGGAGTTATTGACTCCAGATGGGAAATGTAGCATGAAGTTCGGAGCGACAGGGAGAAAAAGAGAATCAGACCACATCACTGCAATCCATCGACTTGTTTCTTTCTTTTTTTTTTTAAACCAGAGTTTTCATGAAAAGAGCTTCAACTTTTGCAGAAGGCTGTGTAGAGGTCAAATATGTTCAGATATGAAGGAAAAAGTTCAGCGTCACTTTTCCAGATTTCTCAATCTCCGAATAAAAGCTAGGCTTGTTTCAAACGCAGATTACAATGTGGAATATTGTTTTGCCCCTTCCCTTTAGGTGGAAAATTGCTGGGTTAAAATGGATTCTTTTAAGAACCTCATATATTTTTCCGAGAAACAAAACTTCAGTGGTGAATTGAACCTATTTTTAATGCATCTGTATGCACAGTATTCACATTTATGAAGTCTGTTGAGTGGCTGGTGAGGTGTGAAGAATATCATGGTACTGAATGGCGTTTCAGATTCCTTGTTATCCAGTATGCAATGCAATGCATCCAGTCACTTGATTGCATTTGTATAGTGGGCTGGATAAACCTGTAAGATGGTGCTCTGGCTGAATTCTGGCAAACAGCTAAAAGAAAGAGAGAGAGAGAGAGAGAGAGAGAGAGAGAGAGAGAGAGAGACGGAAATCAGTTTTTGTTTTTGTTTTTTTTTTTTGGCTGAAAATGGGTTTATCTGCCAGTCACATATATTTCACCAAAATGATGTGGGAAAATATTTATTTAGGCTACTTTCTCACCTTGCCTTGGCTGTCTCCCTGCCACAATAAGATTGGCTAAGAAGCCAGTTTAACAAATATGGTAGTAATAATAGTTAGTTTGCTTAAAACTTTGCTATCTAAGTGTGATTTCCTCTCACATGTTGGATATCTATGTGATATAACCAAAAAAACAAAACAAAACACATAATCCTTATCAATTTAGATTGTAATCAGACGCCGGCTGTCAAAATGTCCGCGATGCAGCTGTGTTGCCACATCAGCATCAGAACAGGGAAGAGCGTGTACACAGTCTGTACAGCTGACAGAATCAGAATCACCTTTATTGCCAAGTACCATGGGTTTACATGTACAAGGAGTTTGTCTTGATGCACTGGTGCATAGTATAAGAGTAAAAATACGAGAAATAAAATAACTATGAGCGTAAATATAGAAATATAAAAATTTAGGAAAATAAAATAATTGACAGAGGACAAATTTTAAAAAAAATGTTTGAATGGCCTAATAAAAAACATTAATAACAAGAACTTTAGTCAGCAGAAGAGATTATTGTCAGAGCAAAATGTGGTGAGTGACTTTTACCTCAGATAGATATATAAAATAAATAAATAAAAAGGGGCCACTGTGGCTTAGTGGTTAGCATGTTTGCCTCACACCTCTGGGTTTGGGGTTTCGATTTCTGCCTCTGCCCTGTTTGCATTTTCTCTCTGTGCTTCGGGGGTTTCCTCCAGGTACTCCGGTTTCCTTCCCCAGTCCATGCATATATATCTGTGTGTGTGTGTGTGTGTGTGTGTGCGCATGTGTGTGATGTCTTATTTATTACGTATTGAATGTAACTGAAATCAATAAATAATCAGTATGTTGATATCTCAGATGGAATAGGCATGGAATCTTTAAATCTTCTTTAATCTTCTTCTTTATTTCTAGATTTTACAATGCTAGCAGTTTTTGTCATTGATACATGAGCAAAAGAGATAAAAATATTTCAGTTCAGGAAAGCCTGTAGCTTTTAGAACTGTATACAGTATAAAATGTGCCATGTGAAGGGTTTTCCCAGGCTCCCACACATTTAGAAAGTCATTCAGAAGATCTTCTGTAATGTTAATGTATGTAAATGTATTTATTCCGCTATCACGAAATGGTATTGACAGTTAGATGCTCAATATTGCAGTGTTAGCCTAATTTATTGAGAGGCCACTGATATGCAGAGGACACTGTTAGATGATACTCAGGTCTTCAAATTCCCCATCATGTTTACCTCAATTAAAGCTCCTGCTTTTAAAACATGACTGTGGTGTTGTGATGGTATACTGAATGTTCCAGGTATTAATCATCTTTCTTTTTTTATCATCCCGTAGGAGTTGATGTCAATGAACGCTCTCTTCAGCTATGATGACAGATCAGCACCTCCCACTTTTGGAGGCCACGCCCATGTTGGCTGAAATGCCCCTCCACCCGCACATGCTCAGCCGAGACGGCATGCAACAGGTGAGTGACCCAGAATGAGGAGGCCCAGATCTTCAGATAACGAGCTTTTCTTTGATTTGTGACTGATTCTCATCTCAGAGTCGACGCTCAGGGAATCAAATGGTAACTTTTAAGACAGTAGCTTGGTTCCAGCATACAGTAGGTTGAATAAGAAGCTTAAGATAATCCATATGTACATACTGCTTGTATAGGCTTCATGCTTTTTTTCTCCACTATAATACAGATTTTACTTTTTTGTGAAAGTTTCATGTCCTCAAACTCTGTTTCGTTTCATTGTAATATGATTTCACAGGATTTGGAGTGAAATCTAAGTGCAGGGTTTATATTAGAAGACCAAGGCAGACAGTCTAGAAAGCCAAAGCAGACTCAGAGTGATAAAAAGGCCCAGGGTCAGATGATCAGCAAACAGATAACACCAGGCAAGGTCTAACCCAGAAACTATGCAGAACTAAGTCAAAACCAGACGCTGATCATCTGTAGACTCGGAATCATGGCTGGCTGAGCTCTGCAGTGAACCGACGCTTGTTGCGGACATTTCAGGTTTGCCGGTAAAGGTTTTACCGGAACAGCTGAGTTGAGTTAATGATCAGGAGACTGTGAGTGGGGGTGGGGGTCATGTGACTCAAGCTGGTAGTGATATTATACTTACTGTAGATGTTAATGAGATTTGTCATAGGCTTTCTGAGTAAGTTTGTAGTCAAATACTCCAAAAAGTAAGATTAAGATTTTCATTCCTTTTTTTTCTCAAGTGTATCTATTGTTCTGGTCAGTGTATTTATTGTCCTGCACTCGTCTCACACTGTTGTGTAATGCACTTTATGTAGTCTTGCGTGCTGTTCTGTGTTGCACCATGGTCCTGGAGAAACGACATTTCGCTCCATTGTATACAAGCTATGTACAGGAATGACAATAAAAACCCACTTGACTTGACTATTAAAAATAATCAGTTATGTATAAAATTGGGCTCCTGAGGGCATAACGGAAAAGCTTCTACCCTATTGTCAGGAGATTGCGAGTCTGAATTCCAACAATTCTGCAGCTGGGAGCCAAGAACATAGAGATTGGCTGTGCTCTCAGGGTGGGGGGTTTGTGGTTGGCATACTCTCCCTCCCTTGTCAATCACAGTGACTCTAGCCAACTGTTGGCATGTATGAGCTCATGAATGTAGAAGAGTGTGTTACACTGCCTTAGCATTAGCAGCAGTTCAAAAAAGATGCAGTTGGTTGGCTTTACTTTTCTTGGAGTAAGCACATGTTAGCCTTCCCCCTCCCTGACTGCTAGCTGTTGTATGATAGGTGAGAGCTGGCTGGTGGGTGGGAACTTATTTATTTTACACAGTAACGTTTTTAAATAGATTGCCAGAATTTTCTTATTAATCCCAAATGAATCAATTTTGAACTGAATGAACGTAGTGGCGTCAAACCCACTGTGTCTTCTGAGGTAGACAAGTGACAGCATCGCAGCATTGATTCACATTGCACCAGAAAATGTGCAGATTAATCAATCACTCAACTAGGTGGCTACATTACAAATGTGTAATTAGTAGGGCTGTAAGATATTGAAGAAAAATGCGATATGCAATAACTTGTTAAATAATGCGATATGCGGTATGATAATGCTGTTAGTGTGTAAAATTTAAATTATATTTGTGTATGTATATATATATATATATATATATATATATATATATATATATATATATATATTTTTTTTAAACTGAGAATAACATAACCAACATGTTTCATGTTCTTTTGAGGAAAAGAAAGCATTCTCTACTATCTGCGTCATCCTAAAACTTTCACTTTTTGTAACTTTTTGAAGTATTAAAATCAATCAGTTATCGCAAGCCCTTGCAATATGCATATCACGATATTTACATTTGTGATGTCTCAGTAATTTCAATAGATTCTGCAGCCATATTAATTAGGGACTATTCATACACATCCCATGAAGCACTACAAGAGAATCTATTCATACACTGATGTGAATAGGTAAATTAAGAAACAGATGGAGGGTATTATATGTAAGAAAACGTCTTAGGTGCTCTAACCATCACTATCAGCAGCTCTTTCGGGGGGATGGGAGTTTGCTAGTCTGAGGTCCACTTGTTTTCTGTGGAGGGTGTCCAATCACAGAGGCATATCCTGTTGCCGTGGCCATTGCTGTAGACCTGGATGGCTACTCTAATAGCGTTTCTCCACCAAACTGAGGCTCAGGAACAAATGCAAAATGGAAAATGTATAATTTGCCAAGCTGATTCATACTGTTTTAACGCTGTCTAACCTGACCTCTTTAGTCTTTAGCTGGTTGTAGACTGTGTGCTTACAACAGTCTTTTAGAATTATTGTCACACTGTACAAGATGATCCCAATGAATTCTTGACTGAATTCTATAACAGCTTGTGTGATAACATGTTCTCTGGCAGATTATACGCTATATAGCCATATCAGCTTGTTGAACATCCCATTCCAGAGTTAATCCCCCTTTTGCTGTTATAATAACCTCCACTCTTCTGGGAAGGCTTTCCTCTAAATTTTGGAGTGTGACTGTGGGATTTGCCCATTCATCTGCAAGAGCATTAGGTACTGATGCGAGGCCTGGGGTGCAGTCAGCGTTCCAGTTCATCCCAAAAGATGTTCAGTGGGGTTGAGGTCAGGGCTTGGTGCAGACCACTTGAGTTCTTCTACACCAACGTTGACACACCACGTCTTCATGAAGCTCACTTTGTGCACAGGGCCATTGTCATGCTGGAACAGGTTTGGGTCTCTTCGTTCCAGTGAAGAGAAATTGTAATTCTACAGCATATAAAGACATTTCTGACAATTGTGTGCTTCCAGCATTGTGGTAGAAGTTTGGGGAAGAACCACATATGGGTGTGATTCTCAGGTGTCCACACATTTTTGGCCAAATAGTGTATGTTGAAGATCCTGTGATTTAAGATAATTACTATGTTCTACGTATCTCTTCAATTAGCGAGATCCCTGCTCATGCAGAAAACAGGGTCAAATAAACAGAAACATCGTTCAAAGCAGGCTTATGTGATATTTCGATATTATTGTCCCTACACGATATCCAGTGATGCTTATCACCACTTCTATTATATTACCAGACATGCTAACCATCGGGAGCTCTGCAAAAACATCGGAGTACGCTTTATATGAGTTATCACGAGTTACAAGTCATTTCAGCCAAAAAAGGTCAAAACAGCTCTTTCGGTTTTCGGCTGAAAGAGAAAAAAAAGTTCATTAGTGTGAAATAAAATCTATCAGTATATGTTTAGCTTAGCTAACAGGCAAGTATATATTTATCATCAGTTTACTATAGGGATATCACCAGTCGAAATGGTTCAAAGTGGTTTTGGTGGAAATAGTAAAAATTAACAAAGATTTTGACCCTAAAAGATGAAGAGACTCACAACGAAGTGTCAGATCTTATATTTTAGAAATAATGTTAATGGTTATGGTAATTAGAAAGTGATTAAATATGATGTTTTTGTTTTTTTTTGATTGACACTCTCTACCTGAATGCTGAGCAGCATCAACATCAAACCATTAGACAGCTGATTTCTTAAAGGATTTTATATATATATTATATATATATAACATCACATTTCGGTATAATCCTTTAAGAAATCAGCT
>CM040460.1:10286688-10299169 GCA_022758105.1 Pangasianodon gigas | reverse complement strand
TCATCTTTACACACAACGACTTTAATGTAGATGTCATAAAATAAAAACCTATAACAAAGTTTGTACTAAAAAATAGGGTGCCTAAGGCTTTTGCACAGTACTGTACATTATATACATTACATATTTCAAAATGTGTCAAAAGTGCATATCTTTAGGCCGCATATGGATGATAATTAAATTGGCAGCATGTCGTCTCTGCAGATTTTGTTACCTGAACTAATATGTAAGGAATAAAACACTTTGCGATGTTCTGTTTTAGGAAAATAATCAACGACCAGGTGGTGTGATGCCACCTGAGGTGAAGTGGAGTTACTGTTACAACCCTGACGTTGATTAGCTTTCAATAACAGCGCATCACAAAGTGTTTTATTCCTCTTATATCACAGCAAATTTGCCAACTATTACAATTTTTAATTAATTAAATAACGACGTCATGAACATCCACAAATCAAGTTAGCTATCGCTTACATTGTAGCATTTATAAACAGTCGTTCCCTCAGCAGCCTCTCTTTTCTCTCTCTGTCACAGTTAATTAGCTCGAGAAACTGCAAAGCTTCCGTCCCCATGACTTTCCCATGGCCCAAAACTTTAAGGAGCAGCTTTAGCTATGACTGTTATGAAGCGCTGACACTCGAGACGCCTTTTGAAAATGCTAAATAACCATCTCCTTACAGGAAACTTCACCAGAGTGAAGACTAGACATTTTTCTTTCTTAAGGAACTCCACATTGTTAATCTGTTTCTTTTCAGTCTTGGATTATGTGGAGCGCTGGCTATACAAATCCCTGTGAGTTGTTATTATAGAAATGATACCATTATTAGAACGAGGGCATTATGAACATGAATACAAACGAATCAGCACTATTGCCAGAGCTGCTGTTATGGAAAATTAATCAACGCCTTCTGACCAATCAGATTAGAGAATTCAACAGTGCTGTGGTACAAGTGCTAATTAAAGCATAGTATTTTGTGAAAGTGTTTTGGGGTCATTGTAAACATTAATCAGGCATCGATAATGTCTGTGCCTAGCTTTTTCCTTTCCACCTCCTTCCCCAACACCCTCCCCTCTCTCTCTCGCTCTCTCCCTCCCTCCCGCCCTCCCTCTTTCCTCACCTCTGCGTTTTGGCTCCCATGGATGGCAATGGCTTTGGGGGCTGGTCGGAGCATTCCATGCATACTTCTACCCCTCTTCCACCATCTGTATCCTGCATTCCTCACATACTGCCCCTGTCCGCTTCCTCCCCCACTCTCTCTCTCTCTCTCTCGCTCTCTCTTTTCATTCCATTCCCTTTATCTCTCTCACTCTCTTTCACCTTGTTCGTCTGCTCTGCACCGACTCATGCACTCCACCAGCAGTTGTAGGTTAAAAAAGTTTGTGCACAGTCTTTTGTAAACAGAAATGTCTTTTATTCTTTTGTCATTGATATATTTTGTCACATGGCTCTGATTGTCGTTGTGTCGGCGCAGGCAGCTGGCGCATGTGTGCAGAGGCAGATGTAACATCCAGGATGGTGTACATTTCCCATGGAGGCGTAGTTTGTCAAATGGGGCCGGGGCTTTGTGCACACACTCTGCAGGCTAGGGGAAACAAACACATGCTCTTGGAGTGTGTGGACGAGTGTTTGCACTGAGCTGGACCTCGCCTTGGCTGGGAAGCATTTGGATAAAACTGTGTCTCTGCTCACATGCTGGAATTTGGATATAAGCTATTAGAATTGGGAGATTGAGATTATTATTATTATTATTATTATTATTATTGCATTACTGTTTCATAAACTGCACAGTAATATTGGTTTATAGACAAATTTTGGTTTTTATTGCAGATCTTTCTTTTCCATACACACATAGCTCCTGTATTTTTGTTAAAGGGGGGTGGGTGAAATGGCAAAATCTTATGTATGAAATAAAACATGACTGGGTATGCAATTATAAGAAAATAATCAATGTTGTAGTCATGTGACGTGGCATGTCCAGTAACAGCACATCACAACAAACAACAACAACAACAGCAGCACGTGTTTTATTCCTCTTATACCACAGCAATTTGTCATCAATTACAATTCTTAAATTATTAATGAACCACACATCACACTTTCGACTGCTGATAGATATCTTATATCTTATGTTGTGGAACATCGCCTAGATTAGAACAGCAAAAAGACACAGCATGTCATGTTACCGCGTCGGAAAACTTACTGCCTGTTACAAAGCTCTGACGCTCGGGACTCCTTCCATAAACGTTAAATGAACGTCTCATTACAGAAAACCTCGCCACATCAACGATTATATGCTTTTGTTTGTTTATTGTTAGTCTAATGTTATGTGTGGTGTCCACCGTACGTTAATATAAACCTGAAATAAAATGTGAATTACAGCCAGCTGTATTGTCAGAGCTCCTCAATACTATCAGACAAATAATGATACATTATATATATATATATATATATATATATATATATATATATATATATATTTATATCTCAATATTTAATTTCTCTGGCATATATATATATTTAATTTCTCTGGCAGAGTCACTTAAAAAAAAAAATCCATCAAAAGTTTCACTTCCAGTTCTATTTTTATGTAAACTTCCAGGATCCACAGACAGATCCAGACATACATTTTCTACATTATTTATACTGTAGTTATGTTTTTATTTGTTATGTTCTGTATTATTTGTACTGTAGTTACTGAATACTGTGTTTTAAGGTCAAAAATAACAGATTTTAAGGGGTTACTGCCTACAAAATATATTATTTAAAAAAAATTAGGTACTTGTGAGTGTGAGTACTAATGCAGTCAGTTAGTGTTCAGACACACAACTCGAATTAGACTTTTTTGACTTATCAGACTCGAGTTGGAAAGATTTTCTGCAGTATAAACAGCAAAATCAGATTTTAGCGATGCCTGCGTATGAGATACACTTTAAATACGGATTTAGGAAAAATTCAAGTTTGCTCCGTGGGGTGAACAAAGCTTAAGAGTACTGACAATGCTTTAGAAAAAAGAATACTCGAGAAAGCGCAAATTTATTACAGTTTTGATGCCATATCATAATTTATTGTTCAGCACTACTCTGCATAGGGTAGGCAGAATTTCAGATATCAGTAATAAACCTAATATAATTTATAGAAGGGAAAAAAATTACACTTACAAGCACACAAAATTGACTCCAAACATTACAGAGCTGACACAACTCTTTCCAGAACCCTTTCTAATGACCGTGGAGTTTCATACGCAGTAGCAAACAGCGTTTTGTTTGACAGTAAAGATAAACAAGCGTGGCAGAGCTCGGAATATGTATTTAAAGAGGGAACTGTTTGTTTGTGTCTTTTCCAGATGGTCCTGGTGCAGGTCAATCCAGGAGAGACATTTACTGTACGCACAGACGATGGCCAGATTCAGTGCATTACAGGTAAACACATACACACACACCATCACATATACACCCGTGCATGTTCAGATTTTGTCAGTGGTACTTAATAAACAGATTGTGTGTGTTCAGGTCCAGCGCAGGTGCCCATGGTGTCCCCTAATGGCACCGTGCCTCCCATTTTTGTGCCTCCAGGTTACATATCTCAGGTACCATCTATTGCTCCCATCCTCATCATCATCATTTATTATGCCATAAAATTAATGTCATCACTTTGAAATAGTATTTTGAATTAATAGACATTTCAAGCAGAAATATTGATTGGGGACTAATAAACACAAGAAATGTTTTGTGGTCTTGTGTCCCCCCTACAGGTGGTGGAGGAGAACGGCATGTGGAAGGTGCTGGTTCTGCCTCATACGATGGAGTTTCATCCCTCGTTACCCCCTGTACCTCCACATCTCCCACTGTACACCCCGCCACAACCAGCCATGCTGCACCACCCACACTTTTACCCCACCGAGCTCTCTCCTCACTACATTCACCAGCTGCCTGCGCTTCCTGTCTACACTGAGCAAGGTGAGCAGGAGCACACACTCCCACACACACTCCCACACACACCTAATAAATATTATACAAGCCCAGGATCCACCATGACCCTAACCAGGATATAGCGGTGAATGAATTATTGACCTCCTGCTAAGGTTACTGTGCTCTAATTTATGATTCGACAGGCCCAGTTTTTAAGATTGTCATGTGGGTTGGTGTGTTTGGGTGTGGCATATGCACTCACTGTCCACTTTATTAGGAACACCTGTACACTTGCAATCGTCCAATATCAGCCAATCATGTGGCAACAGCACAGTGCTTGAAATCATGCAGATGCCACTCAAGAGCTTCAGTTAATGTTCACATTAGAGGAGAATGGCCAGACTGGTTTGTGCTGACAACAACTATACCATGGTCAAAGTCACTGAGATGACATTTTTTGCCAATTCTGATGTTTGATGTTAATATTAACTGAAGCTCTTAACCTGTATTTTCATGATTTGATTTTGATTTTGGTACTTTTGTGATCAGTGGTGGGCAGGAGGTAACCTGAGAAGGAAAGGCATAATTGTGTTCATGGATAGACAGATCAGTAGCCTCCATGCCTGGGACATGAAGATTACATATCCGGGCCATTAGTGTTTTTTTATTCATAGTTGCCCAGTGGACAAGTAGGTGCAGTAGACTTTTATCGAATAATGCGAGGACAGATCCCCAAATCTCATAGCTGAAACATTCACCAGTGGCTCGCTGACTTTTTGTCAGTTGTGTAAACATGATGTGCTACTACAGAAACATTGTCAGAAGAGGATAGGAAGTCTTAACGCACTTAACTAGCTAACTGGCTTACCATATGTTATTAAATTACGTTATCTACCCCTTTTTAGCTTAGTCAGATTGGTTTCTGGGCAACCAAAACATGGGACTGGGCAGCACACTGGAGCTCCTACTTGCTCGGTGACCTAACTACTAAATTTATGATTTGTTCACCCCTGAGATATGTGTGTGTGTGTGTGTCTGTCTGTCTGTCTGTATGCACCCAGACATGATGTGCCACAGTGTGTCAGTGCCCATTCGTGAAGAACGTGCAGTGAAAATGCAGGAGCAGCTACAGCGGAGGCTGAAAGGCGGACATCTAGGTGCTGCTAACGGCATGCCACTCACCCACAACGGACATGGCAAAGTCCGGACAGGCATGGCTGCCTCTCCTACACCACCACGTCTTAAACACTCAGTCCGGAACAGAGGCTCCCCCCCAAGTGACTACGAGGTTAAAGGTGAATTATGCACACACATACACGTTGACATACACTCACCGTCCACTTTAATAGGAACACCTCTACGCCAGCATATTCATGCACTTATCCAATCAGCCAATCATGTGGCAGCAGCACAATGCATAAAATCATGCAGATACAGGTCATGAGCTTCAGTTAGTGTTCACATCAAACACCAGAATGAGGAAAAAGTGTGATCTCTGTGACTTTAACCGTGGCATGGTTGTTGGTGCCAGATGGGCTGGTTTGAGTGTTAGAGAAACTGCTGATCTCCTGGGATTTTCACACACGACATTCTCTAGATTTTACACAGAATGGTGCAAAAAACAAAAAACATTGAGTGAGCATCAGTACTTTGGGTGGAAACGCCTTGTTGATAAGAGAAGTCAGAGGAAAATGGCCAGATTGCTTTGAGCTGCCAGGAAGGATATTGTAACTCGTATAATCACTCTTTACATCCGTGGTGAACAGAAAAGCATCTCAGCATGCACAAAACATGGAACATTGAGGTGGATGGGCTACAACAGCAGAAGACCACATCAGGTTCCACTCCTGTCAGCCAAGAGTAAGAATATAAGCTATCATGGGCACAGGCTCACCTAAACTGGACAGCTGAAGATAGAAAAAAAACCACCTGGTCTTTTTCCAGTGTTCATCTGTCTTCTTGTTCTTGGCTGACAGGACAACAAAATCCCTTACAGATAATACAGACAATTTAAATGGCATCTTTTATGCAGATGTCAAGGCCTTTAGAGCTTTACAGTTGTATCCTGTTCTTTAAAAAGACAGAATTGAACTCTGGTATATTTTTGGTTTGGTTTGTTTGGGCAGGTGAGAACAAACTGATCAACCCAACAAGCTAAACAACAAAATGCTGTACTGTACTTTTCAGCACTGTATATCGTGGCAGTGTAATGTTGTGTAGAGACAGTTAAATTGTTAAATCGCTCAAGCCTATTGAGGTCATTTTGACTTGAGAGTTGCAATAAAAATGTTCAAAACAGACTGATCTTTGGAAATATGAAGCAGACATATGAATCTGAAAGTGTCACATGACCTACATCACTTATTTCCAGTCACTCACTTTGCACACACACACACCTTCCATCCGTAGGATACCCAAACATGTAAAGGGTTTTGTGGTATATTGACTATATAATGTACCATATTAAAAACAAATAGTTTTTATTACTAATCTAAATTTAAAACAAGATAATGGGATATGGCATTTTGTGTAATTGTTACAGCTGCAGATCCAGAAGAGGAAATGAGGCGAGTGCAGGAGCTGCTATCTACTGTATGCAAACCAGCAGTGAGTGTTTTACTCTTATGTAGATGACAGCCTACTAGTCAGATTTCAAGTACAACAGTTCTATTATAATCCTTCATCCTCTCTCTCTCTCTCTCTCTCTCTCTCTCTCAGGTGGGCAGTGTCACGTCACACTCTGCAGTTCTCTCCTGGCGTCCTCCACTCCCTATACTGTCAGAAGCAGATACACACTTACACTCACACCCTGCTCTGCCGCTCAGCTACGAGCTGGCCTTGTCTCAGAGTGGCACAGAGGGAGATTTCAAACTTGTGTACCAGTGAGTATCTCTTGCCTCCACCATACACAATTACACACAAATACAAAATAGAAGATTGAAGTACCCTATATGGCCAAAGGTTTGTGGACACCTGACCATCGCATCCATATGTTCTTGTTGAACATCCCGTTCCAGATTTAGTCCCTCCTTTGCTATTATAATAACCTCCACTCTTCTGGGAAGGCTTTCCACTAGATTCTGGAGCATGGCTGTGGGGATTTGGCCATTCAGCCACAGGAGCATTAGTGATGTCAGGCACTGATGTTAGGGTGCAGTCAGCATTCCAGTTCATCTCAGAGGTGTTCAGTGCGGGACACTCGAGTTCATCTACTCCAATTTTAACATATCATGTCTTCATGGAGCTCGCTTTGTGCATGCTGTCATGCTGGAAGATGTTTGGGCCCCTTAGTTTCAGTGAAGGGAAATCTTAATGCTATAGCATACAAAGACATTTTATACAGTAGTATGCTTCCATCTTTGTGGCAACAGTTTGGGAAACCCCTCATATCTGTGTGATGATCAGGTGTCCACATACTTTTGGCCATATAGTGTACCTGTATTTTAGCTTTAACTCCCTTATTCCACCTCATAGTAACTGCCACTGTGTGCTACGGGGACATCCTCATATCACAGTAAAGACTCCTTTTTTTGCTATGTTCCTCATTTCAAAATTAAAAACAAAATTTTATTCATCTACGCTGACAAAGTGGGTCAAAAGTGGGCTTGCATTGCTACTAGCAGAAACCCTGTCTTAGCACAGACACGGTGCAAAAACTTCCTATTTCTTACAGCCAGGTTTTTTACTATACATTATTAATATCACTCCACTTTGCTATAAATGAGGTATATTTAAACACATCAGGCACAGATAACAAAGAATTATGTTATGAAATGTGAATAAATGAAAAGGAATTTACTCATATAATTAATGAAAATAATATTGCATTATCATTTCTTTTTATTATATCATACAATTCATGAAATCAGGTTCGCCAAATTCAGTGTAGCAAATTATGTCAACCAGCTGATTATGAATAAGTTAATAAAATAAGTAATTGTGTATCATTGTGAAAATGTAACATGTCACTTGGTTTCTAAAAGAAACAACAGGAACAGGTATGAACAGATTGGATATCGCAGTAGCATGTGTATCTAGAGGTGTGTTCTTATTAATGTACTCATTTAAATCCAACTCCTTCTTGTAATAATGCTGCTTTGTGCTGATGCTCATAAAAATACCAAAAAATAGACATAACACTGCAATATACCTTATATTGCACATTGGGTCCCTTGACTCTTTTTGTCCAAATTCCTTGCATCCTTTGTAATGTTGAATCTTCTTCCAGAGGGAAAGACACTACATGTACACTGGGAGAGCTCAGACCTGCTACACACTACTACGCCAGGTGAGACACACACATCCCCATGATTTATTCTTTTAAATATTAGAGAATGTCATCATTCAGAGCTGGGTTTAGAGTTAAATGGGAGGTTGTGAGTTCACATCCCAGCAGCCAGTTACATCAGTTAAATGTAAGTTTGATCGTCTGGTCAGAATTCAGGGTGTAAATTTGATCCTAACTCCTACATTGAGAGCAGTTAGTTATAAACTAGTGCTGTGTAGAATTTTGTTTGCACCGCAGGCAACTTTTGTAATGAGTAGTGTGTGAAATAACCATCAATCAAGACTTTGCAACTGTAGATCAAAAAAGTGACATTTCACCATCACCGTCGCCAATCAGATGCATGATCCAGCATTAACAGGAAGTTCTACACCCATAACCGAGACACAGGGAGTCAGTTAGTGGGTGTAACATTTCCTTCAAGCAAGGTCCGTTTAAAAAAAAAATCCAAACAGTCTGCTCTTTACAATAAAGTTGTGACTCGTATTGTCCGTCTCTTGTACTTGTGCTTGTTTGGCATGCAGGCATTTTAGTAATGAACCATAATAATAAAACATAACTTAATCTTCATTTGATATATTGAACGACAAACTAAATTCTTAATTTTTTAAAATATTTTGTGATGTATGTTGCCAGTAAACCTGAATTTGATCAATGACAGGTTGACTTCGCACTACTAAGCCTAAGCCTACTGCCTTAAAACTATGCTGCTTGGTGCACCTAGAAGTTTTTTTTTTTTTTAATGAGTAATCCATAAACTTTAATGTACCGGCCATTTATGTTCTACCTGGCTTATGATGGAGCTTGCGTTCCACTGTCGCAACCAGCTGATTGGCTCCCAGAGAGCCACTCCTGATCCTTTGACCTTCAACCCTTAACCCTTAACTGCACAGCTTTATTCTTGGATTGTATCATGTATTAGTTTTAAAGTTGCTTTGAGTTAAAGTGTCTACTAAATGAATTAATGTAAATGCTTGGAGTACATATAAAGTTTCTGTTCGTATTATACTTTAAGAAAATGCCGAGTTGTAAACAGATATTGTGCGATACACAGAAAAAAAGTTTGTTTTAAAGGGTTGTAGATTTTTGTTTCAAATTTTCTGCTTTAAGTTTATAAATGTGTGTATAAAGTATGCTAGTATTCGCATAGTGTGCTATAGTGATGCTCCGTTTGTGTGTGGAAGGGTGTGTGTGGCGTGTAGGTCGATGAAGGGAGCCCCGTCAGAGTGTGTAACTTTCACTACACTGTGCAGCGTCCCAGACACTCCTGCAGTCCCCCGATTTATCCAGCACACCAAGAGCTCCATAAGCCTTCAGTGGAGAGTATGCCTTACATTCTCACTTATTACAAACAGAGCCACACCAGTAACAATAATTCCTTAATATAATTTAAAAATCTGATAATATGCATCAGCTCATTCTCATTTTCTTCATCCTTGTCTATCTTAGTCACCCAATGACAACGGCTCAAAAATCACTGGCTTTTGCTTGGAATACCACGAGGTAAGGATCTGCCACTAAGCAAGCACATATTTTCTCTTCCATAATAAATCTCAGGTCATGTCTGTTTGCTCTGTATGTATGAACGTGTATTCGGTATGATCAGCAGGGAAAACAAAGTGCATTTAAGGAGATTTACAGTGGCCTTGCCAAGCAGTACAAAGTTGTGCACCTCATGCCTTCAACAAAATATGCCTTCAGACTTGCTGCTAAAAACGATGTAGGAATGAGGTAGGTATTTGTCCCATAGCTCTCACTGAAATGCATTTAGTGCTCCTTCAGTTACATTGTTCTGAATCATTCCGGGATAAATCGCAGAATGTAATTCATGATGTTTAAAAACGCAGCTTTCCTATTAAATTTAGCTACAAACTAGATTTATTTTTCAGTCCATGTTCTAGATTGGGGATTCAGATGCCTAGTTATTTGCTCAACGAGAAGCGTGTTCATGTATCTGCTCTCCCCAGTGCCTTCAGTGCTGTTCTGAGTTGTTGCACAGCCAGCTGTGTCATGTCTCCTCCTGCTCCTCCACCTCCACCTCGTCTGGTGGAGGCTGGCGTAACATGGCTGAGTCTAGAGTGGAGCACCCCCTGTGGGACAGCCAGCCGAGACACACTCTCTTACATTCTGGAGATGGAAGAGATTGGATCGGTGAGTGTGCAGCATACACTGTAGTTCTATTGGAGTAGATGACACACAATACACACATGCTTTTAGTGTTTAATCGTGCTTAAAATACATTGCCTTAAGTAAGTATTCACTCCTTTTGAACTTTTCCGCATTTTATAGTGTTACAACCTGGAACTTGTAACAGGTTGGACTGAACTGGGATTATACTGTGTGTCACTAATCTACACAAATGATCCCATAATTTTTGAACAGTATTTTTCAAATGATTTACAATAACTAAAAAAAAAAACATAAAAGTTGTGATTGCATAAGTATTCACACCCATTGCTGTGAAACCCCTAAATTAGTATTGTCCACCATTAGTCAGAGAAGCAGCCACGGGGCCAAGGCTAACTCTAGAGGAGCTGGAGAGATCCATAACTCAGATTAGAGACGCTGTTCACATCACAGCCAGATCCCTAACACCACACACAGCTGAATTTCATGGAAGAGTGCCAATGTTTGGCTTATGTTTGTATATCACACTATGTTTTGGTATCACCCTGAGTAACACCAGCTCCACAGGGAAGCATGATGGTGGTAGCATCATATTGTGTCTTATGTTTGCCCTCTCGGTTGCTTCTATGACTAATCTCCCCCTTACTGGTCACTGACTTTTGTTGGACAGCCTCCTCTGTCCATCAGAAGAAAAAGGCCCCAATTGGTCCATCTGTGTAATCTATTCAGATGTACTGAGAGATGACCAGGACAGCTGGTACTTACAATGTAATACTTGACCGGAGCTTTAGTTATTCACTTCCAAATGCATAAACCCACATGTGCGGTGTACGTTGTGAACATGGTGCAGTGTGCCTAATTACATACAGATGTTTGAGGCTATTCATGTGGGTTCCTCATACTTTCTAAAGGTTAAAAAACAGTCAAAACAACACCTGTTATGACGTTTTATTTTCTGTTTTCCTGGGTAAAGGCCAGGAAGTGACTAGCAACATAGTCATGTTGTTTGTAAAATATATAAGAAATGATGTTGACAGGATGTTTTTTTTTCTGTACAGGGGTGTGGCTTTCAGCCGAAGCATAGAGGAGAGGAGCAATCATGTATAGTGAAGGAGCTCAGGCGATACACCTCCTATCGATTCAGGGTGAGTGATGGCAGAAGGTAATTGAATATTAATCTACCTTTTGTCTTAGGTCACATTCTCAGCTATTAGTCCATTTGACACATTCGTATAAGAGTGAAGATTATTTCGATTTGTTTTCTATTTGAACGGAATCAGTTTAATGCTGCACAGAATGAAATGGGCTAGAAAACATAAATGCTGCTTGAGGAATGAGCAGTGTGGCAATGGAAAATGTAAAAAAGGTTACATTTTTATTTATAAAATTTTACATAATTTAAAAACAATAATATTTTTCACAACCTCCACAGCTTCCTTCTACAGCGCGCCAGCTATATCCTCTGGCTCAGTTTGCCATTTTATTTTTAGTAGCTCACATGACAAAATGCTGCCTACGACCCAAAATACCCAGCATGTTTGGTTCATTTCCTGCGAGTGAATCAGGGTTGAATTGTGTTCTCACTGCAGTCACACTGCACCTGGGTTCTCTTGGACGCGGACTGAGAAACAGTCTCAACCTGGGAATTTTTGTCCATATCCGTGAAATTGCTGTATTTATACAAACAAACCATATTAATGGAGTGAATGCACCAGGGTATGATTTTAAACTAAAACCTGGGTATGTGAAACAAAGCAGCTTTAATTTGTAAAGCCATCCTTGGGTGTATGAAAGGTGTATTAACCGTGTGGCTGTCTGGGGAAAACCTGTCTGGTGTTGTTGCTGTGGCTGAATTCTGGAAACCAGCAAAAAAAAAAGTATTGTAATGTAAAAAATTGTTGGATAAGGAGCCAGTTTAACAAAAGCAGTGGTAAAAACAGTCATTGTGTTACTGTTGTAAAGATGACTAAAACCTTCCTAGCTACATGAAATTTCCTCGCACACTGAATTCCACACTTCTTGTTGGATATCGAAACGGACATAAGCCTAATCAGTTCGGTTTATAATTAGATATCGGCTGCTCCAGTGTCACAATGGAATCTTTACATGCGAATAGATATG
Source organism: Pangasianodon gigas (assembly GCA_022758105.1). NCBI lineage: Eukaryota > Metazoa > Chordata > Actinopteri > Siluriformes > Pangasiidae > Pangasianodon > Pangasianodon gigas. The sequence continues at coordinate 10,286,733 of CM040460.1, read as the reverse complement.
CGCAAAAGCGAGACATATTACAGTTCAGGAAAGCCTGCAGCTTTT
>CM040460.1:10256961-10286588 GCA_022758105.1 Pangasianodon gigas | reverse complement strand
TCACAATGGAATCTTTACATGCGAATAGATATGCGCAAAAGCGAGACATATTACAGTTCAGGAAAGCCTGCAGCTTTTAGAACTATATATAGTAGAAGATGTCCAAATTTCAGCATGTGAAGGGTTTTCCCAGACCACCACACACCTGAACACATACAGTACTGTGCAAAAGTCTCAGACACCCTATTTGTTTTTAGTATTTATGATTTCTACATTATCGAGTCAGTATAAAAACATTTTCGATTTCCAAACATTAGTTTTCCAGCACAAAATTAAATGTTACAGAAATGTCAGTAAAGAAAGCAGCATATTACATAAGAGACACTTTTCAGACAAAAAACATAATGAAGGCTGCTGGGTTTTAAGCAAAAATAAGAAGCAAGCGTGACAGTCAAAGTCTCCAGAAGAACTGTGGCTGCTTCTGCAAGATGCTCAGTAACACTTACAGCTCATTTCCTTATAAAACTGCACACATTGTACCTGAGACTACTATTTTATTTTTAAAGCGAAGGATCGTCACACCAAATACTGACTTTATTTCATTTATTACTGTTTACTGCTCTTTATAGTATTTTTTTAATGTAGAAACATTTAATTTCATTATTTTTTGAAGGAACCTTTGCTCTACAGCATTTCTTTGCATGTGCCTAAGACTTTTGCACAGTACTATACATACATACATACATACATACATACATGTCTGAGAGCGCATCACAGGAAACCATAAAGATATTATAAATGAAAACGTAATGTCTCTGTTTGCTTAAGCTGTTCTTGTGGTCCATCATTTTCTCGTGTTAAACAGGTGTCTGTGGCTGGACCAGAGGGTCACACTGTGTCTAGCGCAGTAGTGGACTACAGAACACTGCCAGACCAACCAGGCAGCCCAGGACAACCATCACTGCAGGGTTCTGTACAACCGCACAGCCTGCATGTTGTCTGGGGTAAGCAATATTTACATCAGTACAAAGAGTTATTCATAGTCTGTTCTCTAGACACAACCTAGGTGTACTATAACTGTATACCAATATTACAATAAAGTCTACTAGTACTTGCCTAAAAGGTAATGGCATCTGTGATGCTTATGTCTATGATGAAAGCATGTCTTGTGAGAAAAATGCAGGTATGTGATCATTTACAGCACCGTCAGTACACACAGCTTTTCTCAGTTATGTATCCAAATCCAAGTGGCCACTTTAAACAGATTAAACGAAAATAACATCTCAGAAGGATTGAGTGTATACACTACTGAAGTAAACAGGAATGAAGTGTAAGTAAATCTTTTACTCTCACATCAGTTTATTAAGCTCTCCTCTTAAAGTGACAGTCAGTATGTCCAACATGAAATTTTCAAATGAAAGCGCAACCACTATGATGGCGTATTGTGATGAGGACGTATGAAAGATCTAGTTAACGTACGATAGAACCCTGGTGTGTGAGGGTGCGGAGGACGACTCGAGAGACAGATGGAATCGTAACTGATCTCACATTTATTCAAAACTCAACAGAAAACACTTGCCGCTTTCGCTCCGTCAGGTTCAAGTTCACGCTTCTTGGAGTGTGTACATGTGTGTGTCTGTGTGTGTGTCTCGCCAGCTTCTTGCACTCTGTCTCTCTCCCGCTCACGGGTTATGGGAGTCACTGAAAGCACAAATAAGTAGACTGCCGGTAATCAGACACGGGTGAGAATCATCACATGTTACCTGCCGGTTCGACCTGTCTCCTCTCCGTCCACAGCTGACGCTCGACCACGCCCCCCGCCACCACACATACCATACTGTGCTATTTTTCATCATTCATCCTCAAGTACCTGCTTTATCCTGGTAAGAGTGAATCCAGAGTCAATCCTGGGAACACTGGGTGTGAGGTAGGAATACACCCTGACTGGGACACAAGTCCATCTCAGGGCGCACATTCACACCTATAAACAATTCAGCATAACCAATCCTCCTGCTGGCATCGTTTATGGGCGGTGTGAAGAAACCAGAAGACACAGAAGACACCCTTGTAGACACGGGAGAACATGAAAACCTCTGCGCACACAGTAAGCCAGGCTCAGGAGTGAACCGGGAACCCTGGAGCATCCTGATGAGTCTACATCATATAAAAATGCCATAGACCAAGATTCCAAGCACCTCAAATAATACAGTAGTCTAATAATTGTATAGATTATAGAGCTAGGGCCTAGAGGCTTGGTGGTAATACCTGTGCTACATTGAATGATCACAGAACTTCTTGAAGAACTCATTTTTTCTAAGAATGTAGGCTAATCTGGGTCTAAATAATAATCTTAACATATTTATACCACAGCACTGTTGAATTCTTGAATCCGATTGGTGCTGAGTTACAGCTATTACAGCAGCTCTGACAGTACTTCCAGCTGTAATTCAAATCACAAGTTTATATTAATGCACTCGTTCTAATACGTTTTGCTATTATCGTATAATTATTGTATTGTGGACACTCCATATAATCTAAGGCTAATAATAAATCTATTAAAAAAAGTGTGTTATTTGACAATAACCGTAATCACTATAATCACTGAGAAGGTGAAGTTTTGAGTAAGTAGATGTTTAATTAACATTTATGGAAGGAGTCTGCATTTGAAAGTTTTCCTCCACTGGAAAGTCTTCAGGACAGAGTTCTTTGGCCTTTTTTGCATTTATTTATTTATTTATTATTATTATTATTTTTTTTTAACTTCAAGAGAGAAAAAAGAGAGGCTGGTCAGAGGCTATAATGTAACAATAATAATTACTAAAAATTGTAATCATTGGCAAATTGCTGTGGTATTAGAGGAATAAAACACTACAGGAAGTGCTGTTATTAGAAAATAATTGTCGTTGATTATTTTCCTACCACAGCATGCCTTGTCGTGTCTCATTCTTTACACAGTTACTGAGCATAAGTTATCATATTTGTCATGCTTAATAGTGAGATATATTGACTGCTTATTTCTTATGTTTTCTTTTATTACTTGCATATCAGAGGCCCCAGAGGATGACGGAGGCTCGCCGATCACTCTATATATACTGGAACTCAGTCAGGGTGGTGAGAGAAGCTTCTGGTCTTCAATCACACTAACATCGAGGCATCAAGTCATCAAGTCATGATATTAGACCCAGAAAGTATTAAGCAGCAAAAACTGATAAAATGTTTGTTGGTTCTAATTCATTCGTGTATATATCTGTGTTTGTGTGTGCGTGTGTGTGTTTGTGTGTAGACCACCAGTGGGATGTCGTGTACCGTGGGCCTCTCAGACAGCATGTGTGTGAGGGTTTGCAGGAGGGGAGATGGTACAAACTGCGGGTGTACTGTGAGAGTTTGGGAGGTCAGAGTCAGGTAAAGGCATTCCGATATTTTGGAACGATGAGTTTTATGACGTAGCAGGGACATTTGTTTGTGTCCTGATTGAAGAACATGTCTTTGTTCCCTTGAGGTGTCGGAGAGTCTCTGCGTGCAGATGGCTCCTCTGCCTCCTGGACCCTGCCAAGCCTTGCACCCTGCAGAGGGAGCCACATCCTCAGAGATTTCACTATCTTGGGGTGAAGCTTCTTCTTTTTTCACACAAACGTCATTAATATGAATTCGGAAAAGAGCTCTTTAGTTTTTGTTGCCGTCCGGAAGAGTGCAGGAAAGTCTACACTGAAAAATCATGAATTATTCAATAATAAAGGGCAAGAACTTCTACGTAATAGCACAGTACACAAACAACTAGAACGACACAAGACAATTAAACCATGGCTACAAAATTTATTTCTTTTAACTTTTTTTAATTTCTTATTTCATGTCAAATGTGTTTGGAAGTCATTGTTAAAGATCCTCTGGAACAGGATCTATGTTTACAGTATATCTGTCTTATTTTTATGCTTCAGTTTGTTACCCATGCTTTATTAGCAAGTATAAGATACAGTTTAAATAGTTTAATCTGCAGCTTTGGTTTTATTAATTTAGTATTTATGCAGATTTTTATCTTCCGTTATTGTGGTTTATATAATTTATTTTTTTGTTGTTTTTATTTAGTTTATTTTTTACTCACCTTTTATTTCGAGATGTATTCCTTTCATTTAATTACAAGCATAAATACAGATTCCTCTGCGTCTGTTGCAGATCCTCCAGCGTGTGACGGCGGGGCAGCAGTGTCTCAGTACTGTGTGGAAATGGCTCAGGCAGTGGGAGACTCTCAACAGCAGGTTTTCCAGGGTTCAGATCCCTACTGCACTGTGGGCCAACTTCTTCCTGGCACAACGTACCTGTTCTGGGTGAAAGCCTACAATGCAGCAGGGGTAGGTTCATACTAGAGAGCTGTGTGATGATGGGTATAGCGATAATACTGCAGTGCTTCATGGCTATCTGTCAGTAAAACTGGGAAAAATTGAAAAAGAAATAATAATAATAATAATAAAAATCCCAGTGTGGATAATTTCTCCAGCAGGAATTGTAAATCTATGGCCTTTATTAATCATGCCAAGTATGGTTAAATCTGATTGTAAAATGGTCGTATTCAAATTATTCCACTGACAGTTTCCTTATTCATTAATATCACCTTTGGAGTATCAAACTTTGCCTTAATATTCAGTATCAATATCATTAATAATTATATCAAGAAAAATACAAAACTAATAACAATTAAAATAGAAATTAACATTGATCATTGTAATTACTTTAATTGTAGATAATGTCATTTAGTGTCAGTTTGTAAATGTGAATCAGAATGCACAGACGTGGATCTTTATTTTCTTTATTTGCTCATTTAGTCCTTCCGTTGAGTAACAGTCACATTTGTGTACAAAAGACACCATGAGACGCTGCTGCATTGAACCGAGGAGCCTCAGGGCAAATCACACGCATGGGCTACTCAGAGATGCTCTCTCAAACAACTGATCTGTTTGAGTTATTACATGAATCAAAATCTAGAAATAGAGTTCAAAGAACTACCAGAAGATGGAAATCAGTTAAAGTTGGCACAGTTAATTTCCTCTTTCCTTCACCATTCACCATTGCCTCTGTTGAAATTGTGTTGAAGTCATTTTAGCAAGTTCTCATTTCATGGAATTTGTGCGCTTTCCAAAAAGAATGTCCTTGTATTTGCAGAAACCTCATACACAAATTCCTGTTATTCAACTTCACTGAAATTTATTTTCTCCCCCTTCTCCATTACGTATTCCATTATACGTTATATGGCCAAAAGTATGTGGACACCTGACCATCACTCCTATATGTGCCCATTCCAAAATCATGGGCATTAACATGGAGGTGCTGTTATACCAGCCTTCACTCTTCTGGGAAGGCTTTCTACTAGATTTTGGAGCGTGGCTGTGGAGATTTGCCCATTCAGCCCCAAGAGCATTAGTGAAGTCAGGCACTGATGTCATTTGAGAAAGCCTAGTGCGTAGTTGGTGTTCGAATTCATCCCAAAGGTGATCAGTGGGGTTGAGGTCAGGGCACGGGCCGCTGGAGTTCATCCACACCAACCTTGACACACCATGTCTTCATGGAGCTCGCTTTGTGTACAGAGGCATTGGAACATGTTTGGGCCTCTGAGTTCCAGTGAAGGGAAATCTTAATGCTCCAGCATACAAAGACATTCTAGACAATTGTGCGTTTAAAATTTTGTGGCAACAGTTTGGGGAAGAATCACATGTAGGTGTGATGGTCAAGTGTCCACATGCTTTTGGCCATATAGTGTATCTTGAATAAATGTAGCTTGAAGCGGTGATAAAGTGGTGCAGTGGGTAACGTTTTTCGTCTTACGGTTCCATGGTCCCCAGTTCCATCCTGAACTCAGGTTACTGTCTGTATTTTGTATGTTTTCCCCATTTCCATGTGGGTTTCCTTTGGTTTCTTTGGTTTCTACCCACTGTGCAAAATCCTGTGACCTCCATGACCCTGACTAGGATAAAGCAGTTAGACAGACAGATAGACAGACAGACAGACAGACAGATAGATAGATAGATAGATAGATAGATAGATAGATTACTTTATTAATCCCGGAGGGAAATTCACAAAAAGAAGAAAGCCTTTATTTGCCACATATACAATACAATGAAATTCTTTTTCTTCACATATCCCAGCTTGTCAGGAAGTTGGGGTCAGAGCACGGGGTCAGCTTTGTTACAGCACCCCTGGAGCACAGAGGGTTAAGGACTGACCAGTGACCCCCGATCTTCTGATCAATAACCCAGAACCTCAACCACTGAGCCACCACTGCCAATAACTGAAGATGAATAAATATAGCCTGCTAAATGCTTTCCATTTATTGGCTCACTATCACGACACTTGCATAAATTAGGGTGTGTTTGTGTGTGTGTAAATAATGTACATTAAGGAAATTGGGGAGTGTCGTATGCTTATGACATGTAGGGACTAGTGAGACTAGTGGTTCATCACTAATCACTAATTCAGCACTAATCACTGCTTGTTTTGATGATTTGTTCATTTGTACATTATTCTGTGCCCTTGAATCTGTTCTCATTTTTATGCAACTGTGTGTTAATGTCAGAGTAACAACAATGAAAAGACTAATTAATTAATTAAATATCCAGTTGGTAATAAGTAGGCCCTGGATTGGGGTCAGAGATACAGGTTTTATTCTGTAGCTACCACCTTGACAACTTAGACACCATTTTTATTACAGCATTTATTCTCCCAGACATTTAAAATGTTTTTTTTTTTTTTGTACCAATTATTGCTGTGATCGTTTTTCGCCGCAGTGGGGTCCCCTGTCAGATGTGTGCCAGGCTTCCACGACACCAGGAGCCCCAGAGCAGTGCAGTGTCCCAAATCTTACACTAAGCACTTGCAGCAGTGTACTGGTCACCTGGGAGGTGGGAGTTTTTTCTTTTTCATTATACATTACATGGCCAAAAGTATGTGGACACCTGACCATCACTCCTATATGTAGAAGTCTGAAAAATGAATTTATTATTTATTTTTTTTATCATTCTTACTACAGAGCCCAGCCTGTAATGGGTCAGAGGTGTATGAGTTTCAGATGGAGTGGGGTGTGGAGGAAAGTGCTCTGGAATTACTGTACTCTGGTTCTTCATCTCAATATGAAGTGAGAGACTTGGAGCCAGCCACACAGTACTACTGCAGAGTGCAGGTAGGATCTCCAGTGTAATTACTGCAGCCAAGAGAAAGAAAGAGCAATACCTTTAACCTATATGTTCTTTTGGACAAAATGACCCATTTCAACATAGAATGTAATGTGCTTGGCTTATTATTATTATTGTTGTTATTATTTTTTAAATTATTACAGAGTATGCTAATATTTATACAGAGTATGTATTTATATTACATATTTATATACATTTATACTGTAATATTATTCATTTGGACCTGAAGCTAACCAGGTAACACTGGTTAAAACGTACGATACCATGCAAAAGTCTTAGGCACATGCAAAGAAATGCTGTAGAGAAAAGATGCCTTCAAAAATAATGCAATTAAATGTTTCTACATTTAAAAAATACTATAAAGAGCAGTAAACAGTAATAAATTAAACAAAGCCAATATTTGGTGTGACGATCCTTCGCTTTAAAAAAAAAAAATAGTAGTCTCAGGTACAATGTGTGCAGTTTTATAAGGATATGAGCTGTAAGTGTTACTGAGCATCTTGCAGAAGCAGCCACAGTTCTTCTGGAGACTTTGACTGTCACACTTGCTTCTTATTTTTGCAGCGAAACCCAGCAGCCTTCATTATGTTTTTTTGTCTGAAAAGTGTCTCTTATGTAATATGCTGCTTTCTTTACTGACATACAACCATTTTTCTGTAACGTTTAATTTTGTGCTGGAAAACTAATGTTTGGAAATCGAAAATGTTTTTGTACTGAATCAATAATGTAGAAGTCATAAAATAAAAATCTATAACAAAGTTTGTACCAAAAAAAAAAAAAATAGGGTGTCTAAGATTTTTGCACAGTACTGTACTCGTGAAACGCTTTCATTCACTGATCAGAAACAAAAAAAAGGTAAACAAACCTTTGTGAAGTGTGCGCAGAAATCCCTTGAGCCCAGAGAACATGGAGCCGACACTAAATAAATGATTATCTGTATAAATAACTAGTTTAAGACGTTGTGTGTATCACATTCACTGTTTAATTTCTGTATTTTTTCACATCACATTTCTGCAGTGGTATAGCTCTGTCCTTTAGCTCAGTTTGTGCCTCATGGCTCGGTTAAGCAGCTCATATCTACAGAAAAATGCTACCTGCAACCCAAAAGACACAGAATTTTTGGTTCAATTCTTTAATTTGGGTCGATTCAGGGTCGAATCGCTTTCTCACTGCAGTCAAATCACTGTACAGTTCACTTGGAACCACACTACCTGGTCTCGGACCTGTTGTTTTGGTCCACACCAGAGTGTGAAAAAATGCTTCATGGTTTAATTCAAATGGACTAAATGCTGCATTTGAGTGACTCTATCCATATATATTTCTTAGATTTGATGGGTAAGTCAGACCGGGTATAAATATTTATAGCAATAAACGGCAAGAAACAGAAAAAAGTTCCTTAAAATGAAAGATGTGAGAGTAATGAGCTAATTTCCTGTCGTGTTTTTCTTATCAAACGCACAGGCAGTCAATGCTGTTGGGGCAGGCCTCTTCAGCGATGTTGCCACAGTAAAGACCCCAGCTTCAGTCCCAGCAGCTGTGGAGCATGTGGAGGAGATTGGGACAGACTCCCTGGGTGCTGGGACAGCTCGCAGTACCGCTACCAGTCTGGCTCTAAGGTGGACAGAACCGAAGTGTCATGGAGCAGAGATTTCGGGATACAATATAGACTTTGGAGAGGAGCGCCCTCTGTCTGTAGGGAGGACTAACTACCACATACTGGAAAATCTTCATTCAGACACTACATATAGGTATAACCTATATAAAAATATAACCATATACATTATATAGCTGATGATAATATTTTCCTTGATAAGTTATAAATGATGACTACGTAACAGCCAATAGTCCTTCATCTAGCACTGTGACACTTTATTACTGCCACTTCCGGACACTTATTTACTATTCATATTTAGTATGTACTATTTATTATACTTGTATATACTGTTCTACTTTATTTAATAGCACATGTCACTTTTACTTTGCCATTGTACACCACTGTCACATTTACTCTCACATTACAGCATCATCCCAACCTTAATGTCCAAATATGTCTTTGTTCATGTCTAATAAGTGTTTGTACTGTCAATGTCTAAATCTGAGCCTCGTCCCAAGCATTTCAGTGCCCAGTGTACCCAGTGTAACTGTGCAGATGACAAATAAACAACTCTGACTCTCTGACTCTAATCATTTTGCTGTGTTCCAGGATACGAGTGCAAGCGGTGAATAGCATAGGTGCTGGTCCCTTTAGCACAGTGCTAAAGCTCAGGACACGACCTTTGCCTCCTGAACCCCCAGTGCTGGAGTGTGTGGTGGCTGGACCTCAGAGTCTGAAGCTGAAATGGGGAGACAGGCTTCAGAACAGTCACGGCACACACTACTGTTTGCACATGCAAGCCGCCACGGACAGGTACCGGCCTGGTTTCAAGCCTCTAATCTGAGTTGAATGCATGAGAAATTGTTAATACAGTGTTCAAGTGTTACATTCTCTGCTAGCCTGCAATGATTCTTCATAGTTAGTAAATTTGTTTTACTGACAGCCAGACCATACCACTGTATTTTAGAGTATCTGCAGATGGTAGGCTGGTCAGCAGTGACTTAATGTGGATGCTGAGATGTGCTACAGAGCAAACCTACATGATTGGGTGATCACCTTGATTGGACCATCAAGACTAGCTCATTTTAGGGGCATAACCATTTTTTAAAATGATGTTTTATGGTATTAAAATATTAGCAAAATTTTCACGGTAAACCTAATTTTAAAATATCCACCAAGCCGAAAGGTAGACAATTCCAAAACGTAAGGCAAGAGCGTAATCAAATAACAGGCAAAGCGAGGTCAGGCGATTAGCAAACAACGTGAACTAGGCAATGCTAAGGCAAAACGTGAAACAAAACAACAAGATCTGCACCCGGGAAGACTATAACTATACAAAGGCTTGGGAATGACTGGAGAGAATCACAGAGCATGTACTTCACAACGAATAAAGAAACACGAGGGCTATGAATACACAAACTAATCAAGGAACGAACTGAAAACAGGTGAGAGTAATCATGACATATTAGGGAGACAACCAGTGACAAGACATGGGAGGAGACAAGACATGAACCAAAACAAAACACACGTGGCAACGTAAACAAACCCTTGACAATAAGGAAGTATGCGCCGTAGCGCTGCGAGCTGCTGTGCATGATGTGGTCAGCAATGTTGTTCTGGGCATTTGATAGCTTTGTGTATGATAAAGTTACAAACATGCTAGGAATGGCAGCAGAGGAAGCAATGAAACATGCAACTAAGGTTTTTCAGTGTTGTTATGTTCCCTGTACGGTGAAACAGAGGTTACTGTAGTATCATTATGGGAGAGTCCAGAGAGAGGCGATTGAGAAACTTTTAGGGAGGCACAGCCAGAAACAAAAGAGATGAGAACTTGATCAGGTAAATAAATATGGATGGGTAGAAGGAAATGCATTATTAATTGGTATTTTCAGTGGTGAGGTCACCGTCTGATCATACACAATGACAAACCATTAAAACTTAGTTATAACATCAAAATTCCTAGAATACCTTGATGAAAAAGGGACAACAAGCCTAGCTTGATGGTGTTATTGTGTTGTGCTAGCATGAGTATTCTTATTTGAGTTGGCGGTGGTGGTCCGGCATTCACGTTAAGATGTCTGTGAGATGACTAATGAGACCTAGTTGTCAACAGAAACACATATAATGAGCTTTGCATGAAGAAAAACACACACATTTTGATAGAAATGTGCGTTTCTGTGTTGTAGGTTGGTTTGCATCTACAGCGGCCCTTGCCATACGTTTAAAGTGCAGCGACTGTGTGAAGCTACCGAGTACCAGTTCACCATTCAGGCTCACAGTGCAGCAGGAATGGGCCCCCTCTCTCCTCCCTACATTTTCAGCACCACCCGCTCTCCACCACCTCAGCTCAAACGTAAGCCTTGATTATCTGTTATACCTCGTTATACTTGTGTGCCTTAGGGTCATTTTTCAACTGTACATTCAAAACCAAGAAAAGGCCCCAACAGGAGCCAGTGGTGCTTGAGATTCTAGTGCTTAGTAATGTCATAATTTGGCACTATAATAATGGCACCTTCATAACATGGAAGAAGAGCTTGGCTTGAAGAAGACATACAGACAGGTGACAAAGGAAAAAACGATATGAAGTGTGGGCTCATGGTTGGGCCACCCACCAACAGCTTCAACGCACCTTGGCGTAGATTCTACAAGTCTCTGGAGAGCACTGGAAGGATGAACACCATTTCATCTAAAAGATATTCCTTCAGCCAGTGTTCTGAAGATGGCGGAGGAGAGACTTCTACCAGTACAATACATACACAGTGATGTCGTGTCATCACCCCTTCAAGTGCACTTAGTCCTACTTGGTACCAAATCTTTGGTAGTGGACCTGTAGTTAATGGACAAAAGGACAATTCCAGTTTTCTGGTGTTAAAACTTCTTGTACTTAGGACAGTGGAAAAAAAACATAGCTTATACTAACACTGAATTTGATGCTTTTCTGTTTGTTTATAATATTTATTGTTATGTGCTTTTCATAGCACCAAAGGTTGAACTGGTCGAGTGGAATAGGTATACAGTCACATGGGAGGCGCTTCAGGCAATGAGAGGAGACCCAATTGTTTATGCACTGCAGCTGCTGAGGGGCCGTGAAGTGGAGCAGGTATGGAAAGGAGCATCTAACCTTAGTATAACAAGCCCATATAATAAATACACAGAATAAACATATTTATTGCAATCCATGTTTTATTGCAACCTAATCTGTATCCACTGCATCAGTAGTGTATGTGTGATTACCATGGACATAAATTTCAGTGTTTTGCTCTACTAAGAAGAATGGAAGACCTGTTTACTCAAAACTCACTTAAAATGGAGATCTAATCCACAGTTGCTACAGTCTGAAATGTTGTTACAGCCTAACAATAAAAACCATATGGTATTAAGAATATAGTATTATTTAAATATAGTATTAAAGGAAGAAAGGCAGCCGACGATGCCACAGCCATCCATGGCCGGGAGCCCAAGAGAGCAAAACTGGCCGTGCTCTCAAGGAGGGAGGGGTGGCATACTGTCTCTCCCTGTCAATCACAGCGACACTAGCCAATCATGGGCATCTGTGAGCTCATGTATGCGGAAGTGGGAGGATAGCGCTTTCCTCCCAGTGTGTTACACCGCCTACTGACGTTGCATGAGCAGCAGTTCGAAACGGTGCAGTCGGCTGGCCTCACGTGTCTCGGGGGACGTATGTGATAGCCTTCGCCCTCCCTGGTTGGTAGCTATCATGTGACAGGGGAGAGCTGCCTGATGGGTAAGAATTGGCCATGACTAAATTAAGGAGAAAATCAGGAAAAAAAAAAAAAAAAAAAGGAGAGAAGGCAGAAAGGATGGAAGGGTGGATGGGTGGGTGGATGGATTTATTAAAGTGTGCTCAGATATTAATCAACTGCTCTTAGACTTCCATTAGAAGTGTATACGAATAAACAGATGCTTGGCTTTATGTTTCACTATTTCCTTATTTACTGACACTCAGCATTTTCTGGTTATAGAAATACCATGATTAACACTCTTGTGTCTTTTCTAGCTGTATAAGGGCTCTGGAACTTCATACACATGGCATAACTCCACAGCGAGTAGCATGTGTCGCCTGCGTGTGTGTGCCGGTCGTCGGAGCACAGACGGTGGAGAGCTGTGGGGTCAGTGCAGCCTCAGCACGGCCCTTCCTGCGACTGAGCCACCCAGAATCACAAGCTCCCACAATCCCCAGCCCAAGAGGAGTTGGTCTCTTGCTGATGAGCGCTTTGCAACTGTTCTGCTCCTCGGCTTTGTCATACTGGCCATCATGTTTGCCGTGTTGATCCAGTACTTCATCATCGAGGTGCAATGAGGGAAGAAGAAAGGGATTAGGTGGAGGAAGGGAAGAAAGGAATAAGGTAGAGGAAGGAGAAAGAAAAAAGCGGCGTGTTAGAGCAGAGCAGGCCTCGTAGCACATAGCCGCCCTGGCTAGCACAGAACATTTTGAAATGGTCAAAGCCCAATTATTATTATTATTATTATTATTATTATTATTATTATTGTTCTTTTTTTAATGACTATTAATGCATGGAGGAAAGAAATCTATATATGGCATCAGTAGGTACTTTGTTGTGTAAACTGTGACGAATGGGACTTCAGTGTGCCATCTGCGTACTTTTTAGAAGGTTACTTCACAGTTTTGGCCAGATTTTATTATTATTTCATATGAATTCGGATTATTTTTAGATCACAGAAACTTCTCTAGGCATGGCCGATCACTCAGTGCTTTGGTGAGCTTGGCTGGTATTCGGTACACAGCAGCCTTATCTGAACATTAAAGGACCTCATTCTCAGTTTGGAAGTCATGAGATTCTCCTGAAACACCCTTGAGGATTGTTACGTCACTGAGTTTATGTTGCTTTATAAAAATGAAGTCTTATGGGCTGAGTGCTTTTTACTGCCTTAGAATAATACGAGGGTTTTTTTTTTTTTTTAACGCATATATCATGTAGGCAGTATTCCAATTTTTTTTTTTTTTTTCCAGTATCACAAGTGTTAAAAGGGAGACAGTGCCAAAGCTTTCATAGACATATACAAAAGAGCATACTCATACATGACTGGAGTCTATTGTACTCTCATTCGCAGATAAGAAATATTTTTTATGTTTAAGAATTCATAACATCATAACCACATTATACATAATAATTCATTCATTTAGCTGAGACATTGGGAGAGCTAGATTTTTATGTTCTGCTATCACCAGTGTGTTCTTATATGATAGACTATACATACATTCTAGCTATGTTCATGTACATACAGATATGGCAGTATTGCTTAGATAGCCTATATGGATATGCATTTGTTATAAATGTCTCTATTTAGCTCAAACTGAGCAGTGTAGTCCCTTTCTGATTTCTGCTTTTGGTGAAGAGTTTTATTTTACAGGTTTCGTTTAACAGTATATGTTCTCAGTTAATTTGTAATGAATTCTCATAGTTATCCAGCAGTTACAGATGTGTGGGGGGGGCAAATGCTAGCACACCCCATCTCCAGTGCCAGTGAAGCTGCTCGTAAGCTGGTATTTTCTTGGTTGGTGCTTAGCAATGCAGCAGAAGGAGTACCCATCCCTCTTTCTTTCCTTCCTTCCCTCCTTCTTCAAAGGACTGCACATGACACAACTGGGATTTTCAATATTTAGCTTCAAGATTTTATTTTATACTTATATCCATATCGTGAAACCAACCTTCCCAGTTTCCTGCCGGTGCTCAATCCAGATGAAGTTAATGGTTTTTGATGTCGCTCTTGCGCTAGGTTTGTTATTTGACAGAATAAATTCCCCCGTGGACATAATTAGATCGCGCTTGATGAAGTAGACCCAGAGTGAAGTGCCTCTATCTGAAAAGGCGTCATGTTATAAGTACATCAGTGTCAGTCTAGAACCTTTGCCTTTTTTTGCCTTGCTTACCTTAAGGACTCGTAATAATTAGTTCAAGTGCAGAGTGCACTCAGTCTCTGACTCTTCTGTGCAAGGCCTACTTCTGAGCTTCTCATGCAAATGCAAAGCTGTGTTTCACTACCAAAAGTGGTGATAAACGTATTTATAGAGCTGCTAGTGTTTTTATTTACGATGGAGAAAAGCTGCTGTCTGAACTTCCTTGTTTTCAAACTTGAATAGAGCTGTACGCTGTTTGTTCTTTATACCTCTTTCGTGCCGCAAAAGCCATTCTATTGCACAGCAGATGCAGTTTTTTTTTCCCTTTTGCTTTTCTTTCACTTTGTCATTTACCTTTAGGCGTATTGCTTCAACATGTTGGTCTTAGCCTTAGGGCTTTCCGTATTTACCTGTATACTTTGCATTGGATCCAATTTCAAAATAGCTCCTGGGCTATCTCAAGGTTTCTGACATATTGAATGTCTTAGATATAGAAGTAGAAGTCTGATTTACTCAGAATGCCTTTTAGAAAGTGCTACAACACACACATTCACATGCATGTATTATGCCAGGATGTTCATGTTAAAGGAGTCTTTGTGCCATTACGAGTAATTTAATAAGTGATTCGTAGAAATGAACACTGTCACTGAGAAGTTAACTTGTAGAATCACATGAGTGTGTGGAGTAATAACAGATTATTATATAGGGAATTTCCATTTATAAAGGTGCTGGTAGCAGAAATCTGTTGGGCCAAAAGTGTTTTTGTTTTCTATTTTTTTTTTTTTTTAGGTAACACTTTACATAAAGGTACATTAAAGCTACTAGATGTAAGATTTTGGAATTTCGCCTTTTCAGCCTCCTGTGGTTAAAAATGCTATTGCAAAGCTACTTGCAGAACATTTCATAATGTGGGTTGTGCTGCAATCTTCCCTGACTGTGTGCATTAATCTCAGTTATCAGCCAGTTCACTCTCACTGGGACTTCAGGCTGGTTGACACAACTACTGTAGCGAGTGGTCATTTCCGTTTTATTTGTCGCCCGATCTGTGTTCGCTGTGTAGTTTGCTATTTAATCTGTGTGTTTTGTTCTCCAGTGTGCCAAAAAAGCTCGGCATTAAATGGCTAGTTAACACAAGCCAGTGTATAAAGAGACACCGATCAGGTTGTCAGCGGGCCTGGATCACTCACTCTTGCCCGATATAACAGAGTTTGAAATACAAAAATATGGAGAAACTCAGCAACACTTCCTGTTAGTCACTAACCACCTATCATGAGTTCTCACATATATGACCGCAACAACTTCTCAATAATACAAATTCCACGACGAGGACAAATCAGCTGAATATCGTTCACTAGCTTCCCATCAGATTGAAGAACAAATAAATGTCTGACCTATTTAGCAGGAAGAAAGCTAAAACTCCATCAGTCCCGAATCGTTTTCCTTTTACAGAGCTGTGCCCAGATTTGGCGAATTAAACGACTTCAACAGTTCAAACGTTAGGTCAGTATTTACACAAGAATGTTACTTGTATTCAGAGTCTGGTTACGCGGCTGTGATTTCCAGCGCTCTCCGTTCTGATTATGTAAATCACCTGCATTTTGAATTTTATTTTCGATATGGTGCGCTGACAGTGAATTGAGCACACACACAAGTTAAAGAAGCCACCAGATACTAAATTGAGGTCATGAAATTGCAATGTGTGTGTGGGATGTAGGCTATTTAATCACACTTTTAATTCACTATTTGAGTTATTGAATGAATAAAATAATAATTTGATGTGATCTTCTGTAAAGAAAAAAATGCCCACTGTTGCAAACCTCACTATACATGCGTAACGGCACATAGTGTAATGTCAGACTCATTCACTCTCTCCTTCCCATTTACTTGATTTACACTCTCACGTGTTCACACTCTTGCTCTCTCCTGATTGGCTGTGGCTCCTGCCAGTCATCGTGTAGTCAGACTTCTTTTGTGCCTGAAGTGGGGAGTGATGAAGTTTGAAGTATCTGATCTGGTGTATGACCTATACGTACAAATTTCCCACCAAATCCAACCCGACTGCCTTGATACAGCTCTGACTGTGAACCACGATTACAGGGTTGTCAGGGAGACTCGCAGCAGCCAAGGAACGTCATATTATAAAGTAGTTTTTTTCTCCTCTGACCATATAGTCATGTGTTTTTTAAACCATAGACCCTGTAGAGTTTTAAACTCCATTATTTGCTACATTATTTAAAATATACAATCCATAAACTTCAGCATTAATACATCACAGATATTGTAATCAACACTTGTATTTACTGTTTTTTTTTCTTTTTTTTAAAATAATGAACCAAATAATGAACATCTGCATTATGTTTTCACGCCATCTATTAGTACAAGCCCATAAACACCAATATGAACTAATGCACTAATTAGTTAATTGTCTAAAATTGTATAAAATTGTTTAAATTGTCTAGTTAAACGTTAATTGGCAAAATGTATTAGTGAATGAATGAATGTTTAGTGCCAATATTAACACCCACTGACCTGATTATTAACATTTAATAACATTGCAGTTTAATTAATGCTGATTTAAGTGGACTTTAATAAAACACTCATTTAGTCCCATTGGGATCTGAGAGACTAATTCCACAAAGATTTAGCTTTCTGTATTTAATTTCTATTCTGTTTCATTTTCTTTGGTCTGTGGCAATAATAATAATGTGGCCAATGTTGCTGTGTTATCATGACTTACGCTCAAGATCAGTGCTGAAGTTTATGGATTGTTAATGTGAAATAATTCTGTGAATAATGTGAGGTTAGTGCACCTTAATGTAAAGTGTTCTCTTTATAAAAACCTACCAACTCTGCTGCTACCAGAAAATGGACTGTTCATCCTTTAATGTAAGCCAAAAGCTAAAAGCAATTTGTATACTTCACACAAGTGTTAAAACATTCAAATAAAACAATAGCATTTAATGACGTATCTAAGGAAAGGACATGGACCAAAGATATTACTGCTGCAGTATATTTAAATATGGTTTAATGCCAACAATGCATGTTTCAACCTCATTTAAATGGTTGATTTTGTGATTATTCTAATCTGTTGATCACATCATCCAAACTGGTATTTAATTCCAAACAAACTGTGCGACTCCTAATTCACTGTGCTTGTGAAACGAGTGGCTTAATCCACACTTAGGAATGACTTACTAAATTATAGATTTCCAATGAAATGGCCCATTTTTATACCAGAATAATGGAGAAATCAGTGTGTACAAAAGAGCATTTAGGTTTCTAGTCGTAGCCCTAAGGATCAGTAACCTCTGTGCAGCTTTAAATTTGTGTGTAAGCTACTGCATTTGTAATCTCATAGCATTTCAATTTCCTGAAGACGTAACCAAAGCCGGTACAAAGACTGTTAACAGGCACCGAGGTTACTGTGCATACACTGTCTAGCTTTCATTTTACATTTTGCCATGATTTAAGAAAAAAAAAAAAAAAAGAAAAAAAAACTGTCATAAAGCATAAGAAGCCATAAGGGACAGTCTGAATTGTCATGGTCTCTCTGTCTGTGGCTCGCTGCTAAAAACACTAACAAACAAAAATAGGCTATAAAATGTCTGAAACCCTAAGTAGTATCTCAGTGTTTTAGAGTGTCATGTGTAAAGTAGGGAAATAGACTGGCAACACAAACAAATTAGCAGTCAGTAGCCTATATCGTGTGCCAGCATGTACATGGAATCATCTTTATGTCAATCTACCAGCTCCAAATCACCTTTTGTCATGCCAGTGTTTATAGACCACATTTTTGATACTGAACATTTTTTATTTTGAAATACAAAAATTATACATTCCAAAAATATTTATCTGTTGGTTTTTTTTTTTTTTTTTTTTTTTACTCACATTAAAGACTGCCATGTACCTGTATGTCATAACTGACTTGTAACAATCATAGATAATATATTTAATATGTTAAATAAATTATAGTCATTCTGTGTATTAATTGTGACTTCTGAGTTTCTTTTTCCTTCAACTAAGGTGAATGATGACTGGATAGGGGCTTTGAGGTGAAAAAAGGAAAATGTAGCATAAAAATGGAAGAATGGTAAGATGTTAAAATGAAATGTAAGTGTATCCTCACATTGTGGGTCTTCCCCAAACTGTTGCCACAAAGTTGGAAGCACAGAATTGTATAGGATGTCTTTGTATGCTGTAGTATTACATTTTCCCTTCACTGTTCCAAATCTGTTCCAGGACAGTGCCCCTGTCACCCTAAATCAATGCCTGACCTCACTAATGCTCTTGTGGCTGAATGAGCGCAAATCCCCAAAGCCATGTTGCAAAATCGAGTGGAAAGCCTTCCCAGAAGAGTGGAGGCTATGATAACAGCAAAAGTGAGACTAAATCTGGAATGGCATGTTCAAAAATATATGGTTGTGATGGTCAGGTGTTCACAAACTTTTGCCCACATAATGCATAAGGCAAAATCAAACAGAAGATCTTTGGGAACAAAAAAACTAAACTAAAGGAGATTTGCCATGAACTTCTCAGATTCTAGACCGGATCTGAAGAAGCCAGGATCTGACATCTGGCAGTTAGAATAAATATGTCAGATTGAATGAGTATGAATGGATGGTATTGCAACTGAAAGGATCCCAAAAAATTGTTCAGACAGCACAAAAGAGGTTGGAGGAAGTTATGTGTAATTCCACAACTGAAGTGTCATTTAGCCCTTATAACTCTTAAAAATTAAGTCTTTTTTAAAAAATCATTTTTTAACATTGAATCTAGGAAAGTAGACATTTTAACCATTCAGAATGTTTTAACCCATCTCAGACGACAATCATTTTTGATGTTCAGTATCAAAAATGATATTGCGATATTTTGTCAATATCACAATATCAGTGAAAAAATAAAAGAAAGAAAGGAAAAGAATGAGAAAACAACTTCTTCCCATGATCAAGTGATGCAACTTGAAAATTGTTGAAAATTGTAGAATATTCCAAACATTTCATAAGGGTGAATGTGTTCAGGTAACAGGGTTGAGTGACCTACAATATACATCTTTCATAACCTACAATCTGAAAGGTTGTTGCAAGCATGGGGTGTTAAATGAATTCATAGATTAATGGAAAAGCAATAAGGTTTTCGAAGTCTTTTAATGGATATACACTCACCTTTCACTTTTTTTAATAACAACTGTACACCTGCTCATTTATGCAGTTATCTAATCAGCCAATCATGTGGCATCAGCACAATGCATAAAGTCATGCAGGTACAGGTCAAGGGCTTCAGTTAATGTTCATATCAAATATCACCATGAGGGAAAAATGTGATCTCTTTGATCGTGGCATGGATGTTGGTACCAGATGGGCTGGTTTGAGTATTTCAGAAACTGCTGATCTTCTGGGATTTTCACACACAACAGTCTCTAGAGTTTACACAGAATGGTAAAAAAAAAAAACAGAAAACATCCTGTGAGCGGAGCGTCTGCAGGCTGAAACAACATGTTGAAGAGAGAGATCAGAGGAAAATGGCCAGATTGGTTTGAGCTGACAGGAAGGTTATAGTAACTCAAATAAGCACTCTTTTTACAATCATGGTGAGCAGAAAAGCATCTCAGAATGCACAACACATCAAACCTTGAGGTGGATGAGCTACAACAGCAGAAGAGATTCCACTCCTGTCAGCCAAGAACAGGAATATAGACCTGATCTGAAGAAGCCTGGCAGTTAGAATAAATGTCAAATTGAATGAGTATGAATGGATGGTATTGCGACTGAAAGGATCCAAAAAATGTTCAGACAGCACAAAAGAGGTTGGAGGAAGTTATGTGTAATTCCACAACTGAAGTGTCATTTAGCCCTTATAACTCTTAAAAATTAAGTCTTTTTTAAATGTCAGCCAAGAACAGGATTCTAGACCTGAAGAGATTCCACTCCTGTCAGCCAAGAACAAGAATCTGAGGCTATCATGGGCACAGACTCATCAAAACTGGACAGTTGATGATTAGGGGGAAAAAAAAATCACCTGGTCTTTTCCAGTCTTCAACTGTCCAGTTTTGATGAGTCTGTGCCAATGATAGCCTCAGATTCTTGTTCTTGGCTGACAGGAGTGGAACCTGATGTGGTCTTCTGCTGTTGTAGCTCATCCACCTCAAGGTTCAATGTTTTGTGCATGCTGAGATGCTTTTCTGTTCACCACGGATGTAAAGACTGATTATGAGTTGCTATCCTTCCTGGCAGCTCAAACCAATCGGGCCATTTTCCTCTGATCCCTCTTATCAACAAGGCATTTCCACCCACAGAACTGTCTTTTTGTTGTTGTTGTTGTTGTTGTTCACACCATTCTGTGTAAACTCTAGACACTGTTGTGTGTGAAAATCCCAGATCAGCAGTTTTTGAAATACTCAAAACCATCCAGTACCAACATCCATGCCACGATCAAAGTCACGGAGATCACACTTTTTCTTCATTCTGATGTTTGAGGTGAACATTTACAAGCTCTTGATCTGAATCTGCATGATTTTATGCACTGTACTGCTGCCACGTGATTGGCTGATTGGATAACAGGTGTACAGGTGTTCCTAATAAAGTGGACGGTGTGTGTAAGTTGTGTAAGACACCTTACCTGTGTTTAAAATGTCTTTTACCGTTACATAACAATCATATTTGTAAATGCATTATCAGTGGGACACAAATGGCATCCCAATCATGGAATCACCAGTACAGCTAGCAAAGGGAAGGCTAATACAAATTATTAGAGATTATTTAAACCACATACTGATATTACACTTTGTCTACTATTTGTCTATTTTTGTTACACCAGTGACGCCTGACAAGTCTTTATTATTATTGGTATTCAGACATTTTCAGTCTGAATTTTCATTTTCATCCTCAAAAAGTATTTCAGGATGGTGATTCTGCGCAGAACTGCAGACAGCTGGTTGTGGTCTGCGTTTTTTCAGCGCACCCTTCGGCTTCTTGAACGCACCCCGTGTTTACAATTGGTCACATGCTCTCGGGTTTTCAAGGCAGTTTTTGGAGTAGTGTTTTTACAGCCTGAATAAATCATGGAACGGGGGTCTTAATGGCGCTGACGCTTTGATAAGTTAACTGTCAATGGATGGTATTTAATAGGAAGAAGAAAGCAGCAATTGAGGGCCAGGTACTCGGCTATTTTCTTCCGTGTCCAGCTGAATCTCTGAGTTTCTCAGGAACAGGTTTTTATGTGAAGCTTGCTAGCTAACTGAACTAACCATTAGCCAGATAAAAACCACAGCCTGCTCATTAGACCTCGTAATACTGTCTGTTAATAGTGCACTGTAAAGGAAATTTTTAAAAAAATAGTTTCACTTAAACGCGTTAAATATTATTCTGTTAACAAAACAAAGACTTTTAGCTAACAGTAGCTAGTAGGATAGCTAGCTAACTTGTGTTGTCGTCCTAACTAGCTGTGCTAGCTGGTTGCTAGCTTATAAGTTCACATTAACAGCTCTTAGCTAATGAGTATCATTCGGACCCATTCCATATTTCCCTGGAATTTATTCTTAATTTATAAAATGCGTTTATTTAGCCACTTCGCTAAGCTAGCTGTAGTCTACGTTAGCGTTAGCTTCATGTACTTATCCTAGCACTCATTATGGCTTCCCTCTTATTTTTAGAAACAGCTTCCGACTCCATGATCGGATATAAAATTGGATATTTAATGCTATATGAGAATAAGATTATTTGTGTGTGTGTGTGTGTGTGTGTTTGCATAATCGTAATAAAGGTTTACCAACTTTGTCACGCGACAGACAACTTGTGATCATGTCGTCACGTGACCGCTGATTCTCAAGGCAGTCCGGATTGCTGCTAACCTCAAAGAGCATTCTGGGTAATCTGTGCCTAGGCAGGGTACATGATTTAGACCCTGCCCTATTGCATTGTGGGATTTTATTTGTGCATTGGATATTCTACACCAGGGGGTCACAAAATAGTCTGGGGACCCCTCCCCCTTTATATATATATATACAAATAAAATCACTGACACCTTCAGTACAGATTTCTTTTACAAACAAACTAGCTGAAGTGGTTTACATTGTTAACAGTTTTTTAAATTGGTAACACTATTTAAATATGTACAACAATATTTGGCTATTTATTTGTGCCATAGAGGTTTTTTTTTTTTTTTTTTTTTGGGAACCTATAGAATAATTTGGGTTCAGGGCCCCTGGAGGACTAGTGGTTAGGTCACGGCGCTCTCACCGCCGCAGCCCTGGTTCAATTCCCGGCCAAGGAACCGACCCCAGCCACTAGGGTTGCACATGACGGTGAACTCCCATTGCTGGTCCCAAGCCCGGATAAAATTATGTCAGGAAGGGCATCTGGCGTAAAAACTGTGCCAAATCAAATAGGCGGACCAATGATCCGCTGTGGTGACCCCTAACAGGAGCAGCCGAAAGAAGAAGAAGAACAACAGAATCATTTGGACTCCAATTTGACATTAATTATTGGTATAATAACTTTTGATATATGTGGCTTCCACCTCAGTGACAAAATGTAGAATATTGCTGACCCACTTGCGATGCTTCACAGACCACCTGGGGATCCCCCGGATTCCATCCCTCTTCCATACCGCTTATCCTACACAGGGTCGTGGCGTAACCTGGAGCCTGTCCCAGGGGACTCGGGGCACAAGGCGGGGGACACCCTGGACAGGATGCCAACCCATCCCAGAGAACAATCGCACACACACTCATTCAATTCACTTCAGTTTTATTTGTATAGCGCTTTTCACAATGGACATTGTCACGAAGCAGCTTTACAGAAATAAATGGATTCAAAAAATATATTGAAAATATTTGAATTTATCCTTAATGAGCAAGCCAGAGGCGACAGTGGCAAGGAAAAACTCCCTGAGACAATATGAGGAAGAAACCTTGAGAGGAACCAGACTCAAAAGGGAACCCATCCTCATCTGGGTGCAACGGATAGTGCAGTTATAAATAATTCCCTTCTATTATTGTGTACTATATGGACAAATAGTGCAAATGTGCAACCAGTAAATTCATCACAGTTTTTGCAAGAAGTCCGGTTGGTTAAAATCTGTCCACTGGCCACTATCCACTCATTCACACACTACAGACATTTTAGAGATGCCAGTCAGCCTACAATGCATGTCTTTAGACTGGGGGAGGAAACCGGACTACCTGGAGGAAACCCCAGAAGTACAGAGAGAACATGCAAACAGTGTGCACACAGGGCGGAGGCGGGATTCAAACCCGGAGGTGTGAAGCAACAGGGCTAACCACTAAGCCACCGTGCCCCCTGATTCCTGGACTCCACTTTGAGAACCATGATTCTAGACTATGTCTCTGGATGATAAAGTGAATACAGACTGGCAAAATTCACAAAATGTGTTCTGGGTCTGAAAAGTCAGGAAGCCAATGGGAATATGTTGAGCAAAAACATGATACAGCAGCTGAGAAAATGCATAGAACGTAAGGGTGAACATGTAGAGCATATGTTATAAATAATAAATACAAAAGTATATATAGTTTTACATTGATTGGTTTCTGCCTTTTCAGACACTCTGTATCGTTAAAATGGAGTCGTTTTGGACTCTGGTGATCTGGTCGTTCTGTTTCATGTGGAACGCTTTCAGGCAGAACGTGGTTTATTTTGTTTAAGGAAAGCCAAGCTGACTTGGCCTCATGTTCTTCAGATCGCAGTGTTCCTAATTGTAAATGTTCTTTTCTGTTGTTGTAGTGTTGAAGACTGCAGGAGATCATCTCGGCGTGGTGTGGTGCCGTGTTCTCGGTTCGGATTGTTTACAGTAGGCTCTGTCACTGGCAGGGGAGATGTCAAGTACAGCCATGAAGAAAAAGGTGAATTTATACGGACATTTTTAATAATAATAACAAACTTTGTTATATAGCGCCTTTAACAAGGCCCCTCAAGGCGCTTTACATAAGAGTATATCAACATGTTTTAAAAAAAAAAGTTAATAATAAAATACAATTCAATTATTAATAGCATAATAATCGTATAATAAGATCACAAAAGAGTCTGAGGGACAGTTAAAAGACCAGAATTTTACAGAGAAACTAAAACAGACCAGGAAGATTTGTGAGTAAAAGCAGTAAGACAAGTTACTTTTACTCATAATAACATACACTTTAGTGCATAAGTTTGTACCAGGTGGAAAAATGTTCTATACGTCTCTTTTCCAGTTTGATAAATCGGAAACCCATGCTCATTTAACGGCCCTGTTGAAGCCTCTGAGTGCTGCATTTGCTGAGCTGTTCGTGTTTTCTAGGTGTTGCTGATGGGAAAGAGTGGCTCAGGAAAGACCAGCATGAGATCAATCATCTTCGCCAACTACATCGCCAGAGACACTCGCCGCCTGGGAGCCACAAGTAAGAGGGTTTATCATGAACAACCAACCGGTTCTTCTTCCTCCAGCTGTTTTGCACTTGTGTTTAACTAATTTTTGGTAACATAGTCTTGTGGCTCTTGACCTTTTCAGTCAAAATTCTGTTCAGATTCCACTGTATCCGAGTGGCTTGCAGAAACTTGACAGACTCGCCAACAAGTCCACGGAATAGCTTCTATGCTCAGGATATGGCAAAGCAGCTTTTCATTGATTTCATTCAGTACTGTTAAATCTGGATTACTTTATTGTTTCTTTTACTCTGCCAGCTCATGTTAGTCAGATCATTTTTTTTGTAATCCCTGCTCAGAATCAGAAAAACTCAACAGTGACTACGTTTACATGCACATCAATATTCCGATATGAAGCAGAATTTGGCAATATTCAAATTATTGAGTCATGTAAATGCCGCAATCAGATTGCCCAATTAAGATTAAGACAATATTCAGTTTCCCCAAATTCTGATTCCCATCTCTGGAATATGCCTGTTTTAATCGGAAATTTGTAGCATGTAGACACCTTATTCAGAAAATCCACTGAGAGGAGATATATGTGCATGCTCATTTTGCAAGGAATTGTGGGTGCTAACAGATGCTTAGCTGTAGGCTAGTTATTTAGGAAGGGCAACTCAGGCATACTTACAACAACCATGTATACAGGAATATTCTGATGCATGTGCGCATATAAACATCATATTAGGAATATGGCTCCAACCTGAATATAGACCTTAAACGGAATTTAATGTGCATGTAAACGTAGCTATTGAGTGCTTTTTTTTTTCAAGTACACTTTCTTGAAATATGTTTCTCTTTTACATGTATCTCAATCACAAGTAACCTTTTTGATATTTTTAAAAGTCTGGTTGCCCCCAAAAGTGAAAAAGTAAAAGATTCCCTTTCTATTTCATTGAAAAGCACTAAAACACAGTGTCTAATAGCAGCTGTTAAAACTCCACAAATGGCAGCTGCTGTTTATTGATTTATTTTGCATTTAACTGAACATGGGTTCATGTCATGGTGTAATTTAACATATATTGTACCACAGCATAGTTAAATTCTTCAGTGTCTCTGCTCTGAAGGTGTGGATTAATTTTATGTAACAGCAAGTTATTATTTTCATACGTTATTGTTTCTATAGTAACAGCTTAGACACAGGGACATAACGGAAGTCTGATAACCAGATAAAGATGTTGTGGTGTTTGACAAAGAAAAACATGTAGTCACTGATATGGCAAAGTTTTCTGAGACCTTTTTGTGACATTTATGGAAGGAGTCTCAGGCGTCTGCACTGACTGCCTTAGAGTCAGTAAGTTTCCCGAAGCGAGAGAGTCTTCAGGAGAAAGGAGTTTGTTTCCTATGTTTTTTTTTTTGTTTGTTTTTTTTAATAAATCTATTTACTTGACTTCATGAGAGAGGAAAAAAAAGAGGCTGGTGAGGGAACGGCTATTTCTAGCTGCTATAACATACTGTAAGTGATAACAGGAACTCACTTGTCTTGCAGATGTTCCATGATATTAACTGTAACTATAAACAGTTAAAAAGCATTGACACAGAAGTGCCGTTCATTAATAAATAAACAAGTAGAACACCAATTTGTCAATGGAGATGCCTCTGCTGCCAACAAGTCTAGTCTTTCTTACTAATTTGTATGCCAGAAACTCTCTTAAATATACTTCTAACAGGAAGGAAGCTACTGAATAAATTATAATACCGTGTAAATCCTCTAAACATTCAGCCACTTGTTCTTGAGATACTGCACTGTCGAGAAGCTTGGAGTGATGGATGGACAACCTGAAAACATAGTACCATAGCAAATCGCTGTGGTGTGAGCAGTGTGTGGTGTGACATGGTACAAAAATTAATCCACTTCATGGTTGTGTGTTGATTATTTTCACATAACGGCACGGATTGTCATTTTATTCCTTACAATAATTACATATCAAAAGAGTAAATACGATCATGAAATCGATATCTGTCTTTATACCCTGAACACAGTAGAAATGTGTTCTTAAAGCACTGGTTCTTAACACACAGGTGTCAAAGGGAAAAAAGTTTGGACAAAACCTGTTTCATTTTTGGCTGTTTGCCAGAATTCAGGCGCAGTTATATTTCCCAGACTGCCACATATTTTTATATCTTGTGCATTTAAGAACGAGGATGGAAACAGATGCTCGTGATCTGAAATGTTAACAGATGCTTTGTTAACATTTGTCAGCATGTGGAGTTTTCAGTTTTGAAGCAGGTTCAGACACAACTTTAGGACGTTTTGCGTTATCGGAATTTCAAATCAGTTACCAACCGAAGCATGAGAACTGTGTTTGTTTTGACTGCAGTTGATGTGGAGCACTCCCATGTGCGCTTTCTGGGCAATCTGGTGCTGAACCTGTGGGACTGTGGAGGGTGAGTGCACAGCCTCGCTGCTGTTGACTGTTTCATGATAATGTGAAGACTACTTAGAAAAGTTATATTGGATTAAACAGCATCTTGGTTTTAAGACAGAGTACCTGAAAAACATAAATACTTGCACACACAACTTTTAGCTCCTAAAAGAAAATATTTTTTCCCAAAGAAATCTCTGATCCCCCTTTTGCCAGTTTATTAGGAATACTAAAAATGCGTGGACATTTTTACAGCAAAATACCATTCAGTAGTCGAGCGGTGATTGTCAGCTAAAGTTTCTTTTTCCGTTAAAATTTTCTTTTCTGTGGCTTTATGACACAGTATAACATATAATGCCTTAATGTAATCTCTCAGATTTGACATTACTTACAAAGAACCGCAATCCACCACTTTCAAATCCCAGATTATGTGCTTTATATGGAATATTCATACTATTTAGGATAGTGTTGTAGTGCACTATATGCCTAATAGAAATCCATAGGAGCTTTAGCCGCAGAAAAGACATGATATTTGTTAAATCTTATCTTCATCAGACAGAGTTAGCACTTGAACCTCTTTCTGTTTTCTTGAAGAATAAAACACATTTAGATTTGTGTAACGGTTTGTCCGATGAGGTAGACAAGCAACAGAATCATAGTGCAGTGTAAAATATATTATAGGCCGTTTAAAAATTATAATATTCCATAATAATAAATCAGTTTACAAATTTCTGGTGTTATTTTCAAACCTGTTAGGAGAACTCCCCCTACTTTCTTGATGTGAAATGGACACAGGTACATGACCAGAGTTCGGATATATTTGGATCTTCTGCCGGAAAAGATATATAATACTAGATGCTGAATATTATCATTATGTAGCTGCACAGTTTCCATTTTTGTGCTTACAGATTGTTTTCTCTTTAGGCAGGATACCTTCATGGAGAACTACTTCACCAGTCAGAGAGATAACATCTTCCGAAACGTAGAGGTGCTGATCTATGTGTTCGATGTGGAGAGCCGTGAGTTGGAGAAGGACATGCATTACTACCAGTCCTGCTTGGAAGCCATCCTTCAGAACTCACCCGACGCTAAAGTCTTCTGCTTAGTGCACAAAATGGACCTGGTTCAGGAAGATCAGAGAGATTTGGTTAGCAGATTGTCTCTATAAATTGTAGTAGTAATAATAATAATAATAATAATAATAATAATAATAAATTATAAATGGTGTTAATACTTGTAATGTATAAAAATATATAACACTGAAAAGGAGAAAAAATTTTCAAACATGTAAAAGTTTAAACTACAAATATTTCTTAAAAGATTCAAATACTTAACCTCCTAAAACTTAATATCTAAGATGGTTTCAATTGTTATTTAAAAGAAACATAAATGTTATAAAAAAAACCCTGCAATGCCAGCATTATATCAGAAAAGTCTATTGTGACATACAGTTGGGGTCGTAAGTTTACATACGCCTTGCAGAATCTGCAAAATGTTAATAATTTTTAAAAAATAAGAGGGATTATAAAAATTGCATTTTATTTTTTATTTAGTACTGCCCTGAATAAGCTATTTCATCTAACAGATGTTTACATATAGTCCACAAGACACAATAATAACTGAATTTACACAAATGAACCAGTTCAAAAGTTTACATAGGCTTACTACTGTGTTGTTATCTGGATGATCAATGACTGTTTTTTTGCTTTGTGATAGTTCATGAGTCTCTTGTTTGTCCTGAGCAGGTAAACTGCCCACTGTTCTTCAGAAAAATCCTCCAGGTCCTGCACATTCTCTGCTTTTCCAGCATCTTCTGCATATTTGACCCCTTTCCAACGGTAGCTATATGATGTTGAGATTAATTTTTTCACACTGAGGGACTCGTACACAACTATTACAAAAGGTGCAAACATTCACTGATGCTCAAGAAGGCAACACGATACTATAGGGCCTTTCGCACCGCGGGAACCTTTTCATAGTACCTGAACTAATTGTGGAACTACCCACTTTTTGGTGTTTTGGCACCTCCGGAACTGGGTGCGATTTTAGTACCGGATTGCCTTTTTCGAGAACCAAATTAGCTCCTACTCCGGAGCAGGGTCTAACCAGCACAACTGGTACTATCCGTGACGTAAGTAGACGTTGATTGGCCAAACGCGTACGAAAACGCCCTCACCCGCCATGATTTAAAACGCCGTGTAAACATACTGTAGTGTCAACTTATTTCGCAAGTATGGAGAACAGCGATAGATGGAC
>CM040460.1:10195905-10241482 GCA_022758105.1 Pangasianodon gigas | reverse complement strand
TATTGTATTGTATTGTATTGTATTAATCGAACTTAAGTGGCATGGTGGCACAAAGGAAAGTGTTGCCGGCTCATGTCTCCAGTGTGCTCAGTTTGATCCTGTGTGGAGTTTCTTTGCATTTTCACTTCATGTCCATGTGGGTTTTCTCCAGTTCAGAGCCATCATGATCAGGATAAAGCATTTACTGCAAGTGAGTGAGTGTAACTGAACTTAGAGTCTGTGATCTGTGATGGTTGCAGATCTTCAAGCTTCTTTTAAGCTAATCCGTAGAGGACATATCTGTCCCCCTGGCTTTTTCTTATATTTTCTGATTTTTGCCCTCTTTGTTTTTCTCCCTTTTCAGGCAAGACTGGTTTTCCATTAGTGTGGTACCTTAATCTTTTATCGTACTGCACTATTTAAATGATAAGCATTTTCATCTTGCTTATCTATTTATACTTTTGCTCTATTGAACAACTACCTTTACCCACATTATTGCTGCTGTAGTTTTTATAATATATATATATATATATATATTATATTTTTTCTCCTGCTTTTGATATCCAGCAACCCATTGCTCCTGTTTACTATTCCAAAGTTTATTCAGTTCATTTACTTCATAACATTTAACTGAACATACTGCACTTCAACCACTGTGCCAGTATGAATGCAGTCATGAACTATGACATAAGGGTAAATGAATGCCAGTGATGAGATAGTGTTTTTCTACTTCCACTTCAAATTCAAAACTGTTTTCTGTAATATGTCTAAAAGTCTTAAGAAAGAGATTGTAGCTGTCAAAAAAATTAGATGCATCCTCATGACTAAGTGCTTAACCAGCAGGGAGGGAAAATTTTTGTCGTTACGTGTATTTCTGTTGCTTGGAAGCAATGACGCATATCCAGCTGGGAAAAAAGAAAGGACCCACAGTCTAGCAAATCCCTCTGGTGGAAACATTATCTTGTCTCAATCTCCTGGCAAATTATGTCAAGCTACATTATACAGTATCTTCTAAAGCAATGATTGTATTTAGGAGTGTGTGTCATAGGAAGCACTGATGTATGTTTTCATAGCATCAAAAAGACAATCATTTTTGGCATAATTTCAAGGTCTGGTTTTATGATTAGCACTAGTGTTATGACCCGCAGCATCCATCTTACCTGAACTCAGTCCAAAGATCAACACTCTCTTTGTTTGATAGAGTTCAGATTGCAGGGTTGATGAGCATAATATTTCAGTTGTTTGGAAATATGCATACAACGCATGATTTTTTTTACACACTTACACACTTTTAAAAATATTTATATGACTCCGACACTGAGTTCAGATGGTTACTTAGCTATTCTGATTTTCATTCAGGGGTTTTAGTGCCAAGAAGCAAGAAATACCTTGGTAGAGATCTTGACAGATGGTATAATATATTCAGGTCAGTGTGCCTGTTTATCATGTTACAAAGCTAGAAAACAGCTAGTTAAAAAACAGCTATTGATCCAAAATATTCAGTTGTGTGTTAGTTCTAGCATGGTTTCAGTAACTGTGTTTTTCATTTACCTGATGAATTGGGACAGCCTTGCTTCATTTGTAGAAATTTAATTCACTGGGGTCCAAAGAATTGTGTAGATTTGTAAGAGAAGGTTCCTACTGCAAAAAAATGACAAGTGATTCATTTAATTGGACAAATGGTGTTTCCTCATTTTGATAGCAAAAAGTCAGTGTGCTACGTATCTCTGTAGGTGAGAAAATTTGCCAAACAACAAAGTATAAAGGAATTTTATTCCAATTACAGAATTCCATTCATTATGTCAGAAGTGTGTTATTCCACTTATACTACAGATTTGCCATAATGTTTATTTTATTATTGAGTGACATGCTGCTAATTTCAATGGTTTATATTTGGATATATAGATTGTCATTTTACCAAGAAACTGGAACGCATAAACTCCTCTGTCCTGAAGACTTTCCTGTGTCGGGAAACTTTGCAAAACACTGTGACTGTTACGATTGACACCCCTGGTTAATAACTGGATATTCTTTCATGTACATGTGCATATGCTGAGACATACCACAAAGTCATATTACGACGGTGACATAGTACTTACTAAATATAATGTCACTTCAGCTGCTTTTCACTTCAGCTGGGCTATCCAGTGCCCGAATCTCCTAGAGCCAGAGAACGACCATCAGCCATGTCTCACCCAATGTCTCAATGTTGACCACCTGCAGAACACAATCCTAAGATTGGCAGCCCCCAGTGCCAAATGTGAGGCTATGCCTATGCAAACACTTTGACAGTGATTAGCAGGCCTAGGCCTCAATTTGTGAGGCTGCCCACAGACAACCTGGCCAGGCTGGGTTTGATGCCAGCTGATGCAAAAAGAAAAAAGACCAAGATACATCTCAAAACTTTGTCTACATGTGCTTAGAACCATGCCCCAGGGGACCCAACAAGCATCCAAGTGCCCCTGATCTGCCCTGATCTGCACCCTTTTGTATGCTAAAGTTCTCAGAGGTTGTTCATGTCATGCAGCCATGAGACTGGTTCATATCAATGGACCTGTATGCTGCTTTGCCTTCCTAGAACAGCCATACCAGTTAAATATTCTACCCTTTGGGCTGTCTGTAGCCCCTTGGGTGTTCTCGAGATGCATGCAGACGGCCTTGTCACCGCTGATGGCCAAAGGTGTCAAGGTTCTCCCATACTTGGATAATTGGCTCCTCTGTGCCTCTATCAAAGAAAAGGCCATGCAGGACACATAGGATCTTCTTACATACATCTTGAAGCTCGGTCTCAAAGTGAACTTTCAGAAGGGTTCCCTAACCCAGAGGCAAGTCATTAATTTTATCAGCATACAGCTGGATTTTGCAAAGATGTTAACTTCACTTGTACACCAACCAAGGATGGATTACTGAATGGGCCTAAGCACAGGCCCAGGGGCTCAAGGAGCCAGGGGGCCAAAAAGCCAGAACCTCTGCATAAAGTAACTCTTATGAACTATCCAAAGTCAAAGGATGAAAGGTCTCCCTGCAAAACTGAAGAAATAGCCTACACTTTCTTTCTCTTCAAGAAGGAAACCATAATTACACCTTAACATGAATGTTTATCACTTTAGTTTTCTGTAGGATTCTGGGGGCTGAATCCTCTGTTATTGATTCCATTTAATATGGACCCTACAACTCTGTGAGGAGAAATCCAAAAAGAAAGTACAAAACAACAGAAGCTCTAAGGGGGCTCTCAGAGATGCCCAGAGAGAATACACAAGGACCCCTCATCACAACAGTCACCAACAAAATGCAAGTGGGCCATTATGTCCAATTCCAACTCATGTTTCTGAGAGGGGTCAACATACAGCTGAAGCCCAAGAGCAACCAATACCACTACATCCTCTTCTTGGTGAAAGGGGCATGAGCAATGAAATGCTGTAGACACAAGACCTTTCTCACAAAAGGGGTATGCTTGGTGTGGTGCAATAGTGTTGCAGGGGCCATGTGGGATCACAATGATGGGGTTGGAATACAATCAACCTTCTCAAATTAAGGGCAATCTGGCTAACTCTCATGCTTTTCCTACCAGGGCTAAGACACCACCACATCCTGATGCGCTTGGACAACATGATGATGGCTTTGAACTTACTTACTGCCCTCAACCTCACCCACAACTAGCCTTACTGAGAGCAATTCATCTGCCCGGCCAGCACAACACAGTGACAGATGCACCATCTAGACTGCACATACTTTCAGGAGAATTGCATCAAATGCAGCAAATTTGGGAAAAGTTTGGCTAGGAACACCTCTTTGCTGATGCTGACTCAACTCCCTGTTGAGAAATAAATGGCCATCTGGGTCAGGACGCACTATCTCACAACTGGCCTTGTGGCCTTGTGTATGCATTTCTGACTCTTTCTCTGATCCTGCCCACATTGCACAGGATCGGCTGTCAAATGATAGTTTTGCTTGTGGCCCCAAGGTGGCCACAGAAACTCTGGTTCCCACTCTTAATCTCAATAGTGAGGGGGAACACCCTGGTGACTTCCACAATGAACGGATGTATGGTTACAGATGAAAAGAGAGATATGGAATCCCTGGCCAGATTATCTGTGGCTGTGGGTTTGGCCCCTCGGAGCAGTGAACAATTTGATGGCTGTGATGCAGAATTTCAAGAAATGATACTGAAGTCTAAAGCTCCTAATATGGCAAAGAATGGCCCAGTGGATGAAGGAAGTTTTCAGTGTAGCCTACGAAGGCTAAACATTCCATGACATGCCATTTTATAAGGAGTGTTTCATCTTTACAGGCACTACTGAGAGGTAGAGCTACCTGAGTATTACCATTTACCTTCTCCATGTTTTAGGAGGTCAATATGCCGCGATATTCCTTAGGAGTGTCAATCATTTTGGCACATACATTTTTGAGAGGAAATATTAGATAAATATTAGAGCTCAATCCAATTATTTTACACAAATTCACAGGCACAGGTGAAGATCTGATTTAAATAATGCCTATAAGCAAATCTGGCATTGGCAACGTCCTCTATATCAGAGGGAATTAGTTCCATCCCACAGGATAACAGTTGTAACAAAACCTTGTAAGAAAAAACGATTGGAGATATACAGTATTTCATCAGTAAGTCCTTTAACCCTAGTTATTTATTAATAAATTAAATTTCAGTTCTTTTATAACTAAATTAAATTTATTGTTGGTCAATCATGGTATAGTTTGTTATTTTTTTAATATAAGAGGATGTATATTGTCATTTATAAAATATTATTGAATCTGTTTTTGATAATATCAATCTGTTTTAAGTAAAAGAAAAGAGCATATAAAACTTTTTCACCCAATAAATGCCCCACAATTTTAATTTTAAGGATACTAGTATAAAGAATCAATACGAAGAGGAGGAAAAGAAGCACCAAGCCAATGTCCAAGAAAAAAACTGAGGCAGGAAGGATTTACAGCCTCTAAACTGGAAAATGTCTTTGCAGTCTAACAGCTCACAAGGCAAGGCTCATGTGACTTAACAGTTCATCTCTGTGTAGCTTCTCCTTTTGTAAGCATTATTGAATGCTAGTCTATAAAGACAAGGCAAAGATTTAAATTTCAAAATATCCCAGAGGCATCCCTAGCTCCTGCAGTTGCAGTTGGTGGTCATTATGGTTATTGCCCAAGTCAAGAGTCCACTCTTTCCCTCAGGGTGTAGGAAAAAAGGAACTTGGGAAGCCCCTCTGATAATTGGAAAGGCCATTTATTGTCCGTGATAACGACTGTGTGACTAAGGCTTTCAGCAAAAGAACAAAAGCCAACTATTTTCCAGTTTAACAGCAGAGGCTCATGTGCCTTTCTGCACGGACAGGAGGATTTGACAACATCCTGTGACTCTGGGCAAAGTGTGTTCTGTGCCCAGAGCTAATGTACTTGGTTAAGAAAACCCACAAGTGAACACACACATTGCATGGATTGCCAATGAACCAGTAAACTTTGCAAAAATTGCCCCCTCCCCTGTCATCCTTTAGGGGATGTGACATTTTTTATTTACATTTTTATTGCACAGGCATACAGTGACTAATTCATCATAAATCAGAAGCAATTTAAAAAGATTGCTTCTGAGCTTTAAGCAATCATTAATCATTAATCATTTATTGAGAAACAGATCTTGCCTTGGTTTCCTTTAGTTAGAAGATATTATTTTATTAGCCATTCAACAGTGTGAAGCCCAGTTCCATTTGAACTGCTCTGATCCTTAGGGCACATTCCACATGCTCCCTTATAACCTCTGACACAGAGTTGTCTTGCTATGTTTTGTCACAGTTTATCTTTCACTAGCACTACGTAGCATCTGACAGCAAAGTCAGGCCAAACAGCCAGAATCAGTTATCCTAGGACAGAAGTGCACCAGGGGCAGACATCATTCATGGGGGGTCTGCCACACAGAATAAGCTCCTGCTTAGAGATGAGATACTCAGACTCATGTATTGCCATGACATCCTCTTGGAACTCGTATTCTCATGAACACACAGTTAGCCTTCTTTACCTTTTTTTTTTTTAAATGTATACATACAAAATTCTTGTCCAAATTGGAGACAAATTTGTTTCTTGAAATGTATTGCAATATCGTAATTATGAAAGAAGATACACATTTGTGATATTGCCTTGTGAAATTGGTAAAGCCATCATAGTGTCATTATGTGTGTTGGTCTGCTGGACACACTATATAATAATGTTGAATTGCATAATTTGTGACCTAACCCTATATTTAAAGCATTGTTACTTTCATGTTATATCACAGTTATAAGACATATAGTTTGTAGTCCTATCAGTAATTCCAGATGAATACAAAAGGTGTCAGTTCACATAAATTGTTTGAAAAATGTAGAAAAGTGTAGAGCTTAAATCAGTGGAATCATTTTCCAGAAATCATTGCATGTACATGACTTCCTGTCTCTCTTAATGATGTAGTTATAGATGAGAATTGCTGGCTGTAAATTTCATAAAGATGGCCTAGTTACTCTTGTTTTGCTTTCTTCCTCACAGTCTGTCCATTGTATTCTGGCCTCCCATCACATGATACCTGATCAGCCAGTCATTAAAACGGCTAAAAAGATTTTTCACAATAGTACATATGTGAAATCTGTGGATGATGGTGGTGGAATATTAAGGAATTTCTGCATTATACAGCAACAAAAATCCATATGTTCTATATATAATATATAGTCAGGTCCATAAGTATTTGGACAGTGACACAATTTTCATATTTTTGCTCCTGTACACCACCACAGTGGATTTGAAATGAAGCAATAAAGATGTGATTAAAGTGTAGACTTTCAGCTTTAATTCAAGGGGTTTAACAAAAAATATTGCATTAACTGTAAGGAATTACAACCATTTTTTACATAGTCCTTCCATTTTCACAGGCTCAAAAATAATTGGACAAACTAATATGAATGCAAATCCTTTGCAGTCAATGACTGCCTGAAGTCTGGAACACATGGACATCACCAAATACTGAGTTTCCTCCCTTGAGATTCTTTGTCAGGCCTTTACTGCAGCCACCTTCAGTTGCTCTTTGTTTGTGGGTCTTTCTGCCTTCCGTTTGGTCTTCAGTAAGTGGAAAGCATGCTAAGTTCATTTGAGGTCAGATGACTGACTCGGCCATTTAAGAACATTCCATTTCTTTCCATTTTTTACATTCCAAGAAGCTCTTTGGTTGCTTCTGCATTATGTTTTGGGTCATTATTTATCTGTACTGTGAAGCACCGTCCTATCAGTTTTGCAGCATTTAACTGAATCTGAGCAGAAAGTAAGAAAACACCAGTGACCCAGTTCCATTAGCAGCCATATATGCCCATGCCACAACACTGCCTCCACCATGTTTGACAGATGATGTGGTATGCATTGGATAATGAGCCGTTCCTTTCCTTCTCCATACTCTTCTCTTTCCATCATTCTGGTACAAGATAATCTTGGTTTAATCTGACCAATGAATCTTGTTCCAGAATTGGGCAGACTTTTTTTTTTTTTTTTTATACATGTTTTCTACCAAAGTCTAATCTGGCCTTTCCGGTGTTACTGGTGGTTTGCATCTTGAGGTAAACCCTCTGTATTAACATTCATGAAGGCGTCTCTTGATTATAGACTTTGACAATGATACACCTACCTCCTCAAGAGTGTTCTTGACTTGGCCAAATGTTGTGAAGGGGTTTTTCTTCACCAAGGAAAGAATTCTGCGATCATCCACTCCTAAAGTTTCTGCTATCTCTCTGATAGGTCTGTTTTGTTATTTCCGCCTAATGATGGCCTCCTTCATTTGTATCATCAATTCAATCTCTTGTCAGTTATCTGAACAAAATATGTTTTATTTTGTCTTTCAGTGTTTCCCACAGATCTGAGAAATACCTGGGGTGTGGTTAGACGACTAAAAGATACATGGACATTACAAATAACAAAGACTAAGACTATTTGATTTAATGCCCTATGCCTCATCCCCTGCCCCAGCTTGACTGGCCTTTTTATCTCACCCCCACATTCTCAGTTTTCTCCAGCATGCATCAACCAACCTGTCTCACTGACTGACTCCTGGATCTAGCAGTACAAAACGTTATTTGTATTTCCCCTCGTTGCTGACTGTGAATTGTAGTTTACAACAAATGAATATTTGTATAATAGTTTATAGGGCTTTCACATTTATATAACCTTTCTGTGTGAAGTTAACACTGTGTTAAACCACAGAGTTTCAGCTTCATTACAATTCATTACAATTCCTGGACCTATGACTGATCCAGATGTCACAAAGTTGGAAGCAAACAGTTGTATACAATGTCTTTGTATGCTGTAGCATTAAGATTTCACTATCTTCACTGGAACTAAGGGGCCCAAACCTTCCAGTATGACAATGCCCCGGTGCACAAAGCAAGTTCCCTGAAGACATGATTTGCCAAGCTTGGAGTAAAAGAACTTGAATCTCCTGCACAGAGCCCTGACCTCAATCCCACTGAGCACTTTGGGATGAATTGGAATGCTGACTTCACACCAGGTTTCCTCATTTGACGTCAGAGCCTGACTTGGCTAATGCTCTTGTGGCTGAATGGGGAAATATTCATAGCCAAAATCTAGTGGAAAGCCTTCCCAGAAGAGTAGAGGTTATTATAACAGCAAAGGAATGGGATGTTCAAAAAGCACATATGGGTGTGATGGTCAGGTGTCCACAAACATTTGGTCAGATAGGGTACATAAGTGATTTTTATGAAATACATAATAGACACAATGGTTGTATATACAGTTGTACAGAGTTTGGGATGTATTCATGACTTGTGAATGCTTAGTAATAGAGAAGTATTATGAAGAATAAGTCATTTTATTATGCACATGAGTATCAAAGTTAACGAGTACCATATTAAACGTCTAAAACCTCTCGAGCTTATCTTTTTGCTATCTTTATATCATAGCCAATCTGACGCAATATAACTGTGCTCATTCAGAGGGATCATAAACAGCACACATCCCACAAAATAAATGTCAGCTAATGTCAAATATAATGTCTGTCAGATATATATGAAGTCTGGTTGAAGGCAAAAGATTTCCCTGTCGTTATCAGCAGTGGACCATGGGTTGAACGTAGGGACTTCTCCCAAGACTTCGAAGCTGATAGAGGCAGCTATCTCACTATTTCTAGCTAGCCAAGTAAAATATAGTGTAACGAAAAAATCTTTAATGCTTTCATTGGTTTCTGATGTATTTTTCATCCAGTCTTTTTTCTACGTGTATTTTCTTACCCAACCCGTGTATTTTGTTCTCTAGTCTGTTTAAAACATTTGGGAAGAATCGGATAGTTTTAGTACACTAGCTAAAACTATCAACAGAGTACTAAAACAAAATAAATATCAGGCAAGCCATGGGTTCAAATCATTCTTACATGATATAACCAAGTTTGAAAGACCAAAATACAAAGAAACTCACCTACATGTCCCATTATTCATTAAGCAGCTTTCATGAGTTCTATAACTCTACAACTTCTTAACAATACAAACTCCACAACAACTCAGTCTTCACTGATTGGCTGTTGGCTTTCACCTGTCACCATGTAGTCAGACTACTTTCATGCCTGAAGTTGAGGCGTAATGACATTTGATGCATCTGAGCTGGACTATGATGTAATTTCCTACCAATTCTGACTTGCTACCCCTGACACAGCACTGACTGTGAATTATTACAGGATTGTCAGAGCAACTCACAGCAGCTCAAAACCTGATTGCCTCTGCCATGAGGTTGGCTGTAGATGGAGCTTTTCAATAAACCCAAAGATACATTCAAATCAGCACACAGCACACAAATGAATATGGGGACACAACACAATCTCCAAATGTAAACTCTGCTAAATATCGGGACTGAATTGAAGACTTGCACAAACCTTAAGAACATAAAGGAGCTTGAAATATTCTGCATGGAGAAAGGTCAAGAACCCTGTACAGATGTCTTCAGCCTGAGTAGAGATTACAGGAAAAGGCAGTACTGTTAACAAATATCAGTTGTAGGGGTACTGATACTTTTGAAACCATTGTTCTGAAAAAAAAAAAGAATGGTTTAAGAGAAAAATATGTTTGCTTGAAATATATATAGTATTAAAACTGCACTATATGCCCATGCCTTTAAGGTCAAAGTCTGAAACAATTTTGGCAAAAAAAACAAAAAACAAGCATTGCAACTGAAGATATATGGTGTTTTTTTTCTTTTGATCTGAAACAGTGTCATTCACAAATGTGTTTCCAGGTCAAGCACTGACCAGCCATTTCAGTGACAGTGACACCATATTTCATTAACTGTGAGCACTGACTC
The DNA here is from genome assembly GCA_022758105.1 of Pangasianodon gigas. NCBI lineage: Eukaryota > Metazoa > Chordata > Actinopteri > Siluriformes > Pangasiidae > Pangasianodon > Pangasianodon gigas. Next base: position 10,231,180 of record CM040460.1, on the reverse strand, counting down.
TTATCATCGCTGGCAAACGACTGCATGCAATATGTTTCTTTCCCCTACAGCAGGATGTCCACACATGAGTAGAACCAAAAATGCTGCCTTGAGCTCAGGGACACTGGGTATCTTTGATCATTTCTACAACTTACAATCACGGGACTGGCATCTGTTTCTAATAAATGTTTCACCATAAGCTGTCTCTTGCCCTCCAGCTTGTGAGCTTGTAAAAATTCTCTATCCTTTTACAAACTTTCTCTGTAAAATTGCTGTTTTTATTTAATAATCTATCTCAGCTGGAAGACTGGTTATACAGCCGATTTTAATCAGCGCTTAATAAACCTGTTGTCAGTGCTACAGATGTGCCTGCACTATAACCCTATATGCCTGTTTTCCAACCAATGCTGTTGACTACATGACAACAATTCTTGCGAAAGCTTAAATTAAAACCTTATGCATTTCACTCTGTTTGGTCTAGCTCCAACGTGATGCGAATATTTTAATCTGAATATTTTAACGTAAAGTCATACAAGGAATTTAAATGCTTGAAATGCATTCATTCATTTATTCATCCTCAGTCACTGCTTGACCCTGATCAGAGTCACAATGGGTGTAAGGTGGGAGAATTCACCCCAGATGAGACACCAGTCCATCACAGGGCATCATTCACACACACATTCACACACTTATGGGCAGTTTAGTATAACCAATCTGCATACTTAGATGTTTTTGGACGGTGGGAGAACAGTGGAGAATCCAGAGGAAATGTACAGAACTCTGCACAAACATTAACCTGAACTCAGGATCAAACCCAGAACCCTGGAGCTGTGAGGCACCACCATGCTGTCGCAGGCTTGAAATTGTGTTTGCCAATAGGTGTGGAGTAAAAACACTTCCTCAAATGGTGCAGGATGTCATGTTCAAAATAGTGTCTTTGTAGTTTTTAATATAGTATCCGTAAATATAGATCCATATCTGGCAGTAACAAATTAGGAGATTCAGTGATTAATGTGCACAATAAAGAAGTGTCATAAGTTCACTAAAACATGGGATTTACGCTCTTATCCAGAGCAGCTTACAGAAGTGATGAGAAAGCAAATAAATGTAGTTAAACAAAGGAAGTCTTCATGGAAGCAGAGAGGCAAAACACTGGAACATTTAATGTTTCATTGTTAAAATTGGAAGAATATGTAGCAAATGTGTATAATGAAGATAAGGATATTTTCCAGAGATAACAAAATGTAGTCTTAAAGCAGAAAGTCAGATTTGCCCTCTTGGAAACTCTCACTGCTCTCAAAATAATTAGATGTTTGAAGAATTTTCGAAGATGTTGGTCATTTATCTTAATCCAGAGTTTATCTTTTTCCCCATTCCAGGTGTTCTCTGGCCTCAGTAGATGATATAAGAATAAAGTTGCAGTTATCGATACTTTTGATATTGAATTATTTTTAGATTCAATATGTAGAAGAAAATACCTCCTTTAAAGGATTTTTTTTACATGTTGAGTTTAATAATTAGAGACAGTTCACCATAAAGGCAATACAAAACAGGTAAATTAGCATCTTAAAATGCTGCATGGTGCTATATCAATGCTGATGCTATTAATTTCTGCAGATATACAGCCGAGTTTTTTTTTACATGCACAAAACCCAGTGTCCATAATTAATAACGCTTCCTGACGTAGTTTTTGCGTTTCCTTTCCTGTCCTTCTCTGTCCTGAGGTCAGCCACCTCCTCTAGCGCTTGTTTTCTCACAGAACTGCGGAGCTCCTCATGGAGAGCACAGGAGAAAGGAAGTGCCTGCCTATCCTGAGCCTCTCTCCTTTTCTTTTATATTGTTGCTGGACAGGAAAATTGACCTTTTCATCCCCTTCCCCATGAGGCCTCTCCATGTGGTTCTAAACAAACAGCAGGGATGTATACAGCTGAAATGCTCTGTGCTTGACATTATGGGTGTAGGCTGAGTACAAGAAGGCCTTTAACCCTAATACTCTATTCATCCATTGGCAATGAAGGAAACTATTTCCCATCAGGAGATCAGTTATTGCTGATGCACACATTATTTATGGAAATATACAAAATGTTTCTCCTGAAGGTGGATATAGGTGCACAGGTGTGAATATAAATTCATATTATTATTATTATTATTAGTAGTAGTAGTAGTAGTAGTAGTAGTAGTAGTGGTAGCAGCAGCAGTAGTATTTTTATTTATTTATTTATTTATTTATTTATTCCATTTTTTTATTTCACCCTGTGAATTAGATCAAATGACATCAAATGGCCATAAAATGGATTTTTTTTTTTTTTTTTTTAAATAAGGATATAATTATACAGGGTGTCCCAAAGGTCTCCATGCATAGTGGAAATTAACACTTTTTAGCGAAATGTCTTCCAAAACTTTTCATACTTAGCTTCTGTTATTTATTTATTTCTTCAGATAGCCTTTGAGAATGTCTTTGACAAAAGAAGAATGTATTGAAATCATTCTCATGGCTGGATCGGGAAGCTGTCGCAAGGTTGCAACGGACTTTAACAGGAAACATGGCAAGCACAACACGACACTGTTGCCAAAATTATTATCAAAATCAAAAAGACTGGAAGTGTTGCGGACCAAATGAGAAGTGGACTACAAGGGCACAACCAACGTGGTGCTGGCGTACATAGTCCCCTGTGTATGGAGACTTTTGGGACACCCTGTAGTAATTAAAATATATAAATAAGCCATATATTTTTCAGGAAGTCGTGTTAGACCACAGCTATGTACTACATAGGATGACGACATGTATACTGTTCATATTGGAAGGTTTTTAACTGTATTATGCTTTTTCTTCTGAATGAAAAGTCATTAGAGATAAGCAATTAAGTATATAACTGGCATTAAAACATACACCTTATAGCCAAAAATATGTGGACACCTGACCATCATACCATCACTTCTCCACAAAGTCAGAAGCACACAAATGTCTACAATGACTTTGTATGCTGTAGCATTAAGATTTCCCTTCGCTGGAACTAAGAGCCCCAAACCTGTTCCAGCACGACAATGCAGTTGTGCACAAAGTGAGCTCCATGAAGCTCCATGAGGAGCTCCACTCCTTGAGTGGCCTGTACAGAGCCCTGACCTCAACCCCACTGAACGCCTTTGGGATGAACTGGAATGGTGACTTCACCCCAGGCCTCATTGCCCAACATCAGTACCTGACCTCACTAATGCTCTTGTGGCTCAATGGGCAAATCCCCACAGCCACGCTCCAAAATGTAGTGGAAAGCCTTCCTAGAGGAGTGGAGGATAACAGCAAACACAGTGGGACTACATCTGTAATGAGATGTTCAACAAGCACATGCTGTATGAATGTTATGGTCAGATGTCTTTTGGCCATATAGTGTGTGTGTGTTTATATAGGGAAAATAATGACTGGCCAAACCTAAGGGTGAACCTATAGGTCCACTGAAAAAGATAAGTTAAATCAGCAGAAGGGTAGCCTTATATACATTCAACAATGTCACAGAAATAACCTAAAGTATATAAACATGTTCAATGGTGTGGCAAATGAATCCATAAAACTGTTAACAAAGTTCCATTTAATTTAAAGACTAACTAGCTAATTACTAAAAAGCTTTGCCTTGATATTTACATTATTCTTCACAGTGAGGGAGCTTCACCAGTGTCAGTTCTTGGTCATGTTTATTAAGGAAACAAACCAGACTTCTCTTGTGGACTTTGTTTGTTTTCCCTCAATGGTAGATTACAAAGTGATTTTACATGCGTGCACATGAGAGAAAATAAAATATAATTTATTGTGGAATTTTTTTTGTTAAAGGAAAGGTAAGTAGTTTCTCTATTGAAGTGGAATATTTAAGTCATTCTATGTAATATTTCTTTTAATTAATCATTTTTGGCCATTCTCTTGAAGGGTGCCAATAATTATGGGGTTAACAGTATTTTGTTAAAGCAGTCACTGGAGTACTGGATTGAAAAGTATTAATCTAGATTTAAACTGACATTTCTATGTTAAATCCAGGTCTGAAAAAGGTATTTATATGTAATGCTGCCTGTTTATTGACTTAAGCTTGGCCTGGTTTTGTCTGCTGAAATACCCTAGCAGCAGTGAAAACCTGCTGCGACAGATGTTTACTTTTGTTTATGCATTTTTGTTTCACACAGCGTTGTGGTTTATTTTGAGACATGAAAAAGAATGGCGGTCTTCCTGATCGGATCCGCTGAAGACAATCTCAACATAATGGATCATTTGTTTGAGGAAAAGAAATATAACATTACCAGAGTTACTCCTGAGGTCAGCAAACCTGTTGCTCGCAAAATGAATCTCTCCTTCATCCAACCAAAACATGAAAAAAAAACACTGGAAGATCCTTAAACATGAGACGGTGCTCAAGAATTGTTTACTGTATCAGAATTTGTAAATGTCTTGGGTACATATGAAATGCATGTGAATCTTATCAGGATTGGACCCTCACTGATAAAACCATTTCTGATGCTTGATCAATGTAGGCATACTTCAAAATCACATTGTTTGTTTGTTTGTTTGTTTGTTTGTTTCCTGGGTGTGCTATATGAATAAAATGGTTTTGGAAAATGAGAAAACTGAAAAGCTTAATTTTTTTTATACTATTAGATTTTATTGTAAATCACTCTTCAAAACAGTGAGTGAAATTATTATATAAAATAAATATAATAAATACATTCATCAAAACCTGTGTCAAAATTATTGACACTCCTAAGGAATAATCTAAACAAATCCTTGACAAAAACAGTTTTTATTTGCTATCAGTCTCCAGAAACCCAGTTGTATATATATATATATATGTATGTATAATTATTGGATATATAATAAGCTAAAGCAAAATTGGCCACTGGTATATGCCAGTTTTTATAATAAACACTTAAAGTTTTACACATTTGTAATTTTTACACAGCACATTTTAATCTAATAATATATAAGTAAATCTTTAGCTGCAGATAGATTCCTGATTCCTGAAAGTTTCACCATCATCAGGCTTTCAAAGCCTTCACGAGCACTACATTTAGCACTCCATCTGGTCAAGCTATCAGTAAAGCTGCATGAGTGAGCAGCTCAGTGGTGAAAAAAAAAGCCTGCTTCACGGTATATTTACCATGACTGAGTAAAAACTTGTGTGCCTGTGCACAATAAAAGCTTCAGGGAGCGTAACTAGATTTATTTATTTTTTTTAAGAAATGGTCTTTACAGTTTCTTGCACAGGGCTAACTCAGTCACAATGCAGGCCATTTTTAAGAGTTTGTGACCTTCATATTATAAGCTTCTTCTCCCATTAATTCTGAACCTTCTAATACTAAGGTCACGAGTTGTGGTGTGCGAAATGGCATGAACAGGGTGTGCTTTGATTGCATGAATGTACTCTCCTGCAAGATGAGCTATTGTGGTTTTCTTGAAATGATTATAGAGGACATGTTCACTTAAACTGCTGACTCTGAAACATCTGACTATAGACAAATAATATTTTGTAATGTTATCAAGTCAGATCTGCAAACAGCTTGGTGCAGTAGAAATGATGTTAATTCTTATGCACATAAAGCTTTATTCAGATAATTACAAAAATAGAAGAAAGATATAAGAAAACTTATAAACAAATGATTCCTTTTGTTGATAAAGCTATTCAATGAAATTATTTGTTTCATTTAGTTCATAAGGCTGTTTATTGAAACATTTCTGCATACAGATACATAACTGGTTGAATCAAACTACCTTTAACCAGTAAAATTCAGTGCTTCATTTTATTTAATTTCCCAAGACTATAAATTATCTGCTAGCAGAGCATTACTGAATTAATTACAATTACAAGTTGCTAGTTCAGCTTTGTAGGTCTCTGACCATGAATGTAACTGTCCCTGTCCATGTCCCTGCATCAGTCTATTCATACCATGAATGAACACAAGTTATCATTTTGAATCGTAAAAATTTTATATGTAGTAGATATAAAAACATAGTCAGTGATTTATAAGCATATATTTTCTTTATGAAATGGTTATTTCAATAGTCCTTATGAGTAAATATAGCTACAGGCACACTGCATGGCAACTTCATTCGTTTGAAAAGTACTGAGCAGATTAGGATATATAATCATTTGTCAGTGTTGTAGTGCCAGCATCTTGAAGTGATCTTATGAGCTTATTATTTATTTTGTTTTATTGATTGATACTGATTCAGTAATTAAATGAACTGAAGAAGAAGAAGAAGAAGAAGAAGAAGAAGAAGAAGTTTTATTTGTATAGCGCCTTTCCACAAGCTCAAGGACGCTTAACAGATTTACATCAATACAATACAATTAATACAATACAATTAATACAATACAATACATCAATACAGTACAATTAAACATATGATTCACTGAAAATACATTTCAAATAAATATGTTTTAAGCTGAGATTTGAAAGCAGGTAGAGAGGAAATATTACGAAGTGAGAGGGGTAGTGAATTCCAGAGCTTGGGAGCGACAACACAGAAGGATCGGCCACCAATAGTAGACATTCGGAATCTAGGAACTGACAATAAGCCAAGTTCAGATGATCTAAGAGACCGAGTGGGCAAGTATGGGTGAAGTAGGTCTGATTAATTGTTACTGTGAAAACTTGTCCAGAATGTCATAGGAATCTGATAAATTATGTCCTAATGTAATAAAGTTATAAAAGTATATGTTGCCAAAATACATGCCTGTCCAGCACATTTATTAAAACCATGGAATACTTGGCAGTGTCCAATTACAATAACGTCAAAAGGATGTGGACACCTGACCATTGCACCCATATGTGCCCATTCGAAAACAATGGGCATTGACACAGAGTTGGTCCCTCCACCTTTGCTGTTATAAAAACCTCTACTCCTCTGGGAAAGATTTCCACTAGATTTTGGAACGTGGCTGTGGGGATTTGGCCATTGAGCTACAAGAGCATTAGTGAGGTCAGGCTCTGATGTAGGGTGAGGAGGCTTGGGGTGCAGTCACCATTCCAATTCATTCTAAAGGTGTTCAGTGGGGTTGAGGTCAGGGCTCTGTGCAGGACACTCGAGTTCTTCCGCTCTAACCTTTGCAAACCATGTCTTCATGGAGCTCACTTTGTGCACAACTGCATTGTCATGCTGGAACAGGTTTGGGGCTCTTAGTTCCAGCGAAGGGAAATCTTAATGCTACAGCATACAAAGTCATTGTAGACATTTGTGTGCTTCTGACTTTGTGGCAACAGTTTGGAGAAGTGATGGTATGATGGTTAGGTGTCCACATACTGTATTTTTGGCTATAAGGTGTATGTTTTAATGCCAGTTATATACTTAATTGCTTATCTCTAATGACTTTTCATTCAGAAGAAAAAGCATAATACAGTTAAAAACCTTCCAATATGAACAGTATACATGGCGTCATCCTATGTAGTACATAGTTGTGGTCTAACACGACTTCCTGAAAAGGGAGGATTTCCTGGAAAATAATGAAATATTGTTTTTGACTCCAAACTTCCAACAGCTTAGCTGGAGACAGGAGTTAAGGAAAAAGTAGAAACCAACTAGTTGACATTAAACAAAATGTTTTCTTTTCTGAATATAAAACCACAGCTGCAGTTTGGCTAAAGTTTGGACTCCCAGTTTGAGCATAACGCTTATTTTCTGTGTGTAACTGAATGCACTGATCTCAGCCTCTTGGCTCCCAGTTGTAATATTGTTCTCTGCTGCTCAGCAGAGTGTCTATTGTCAGTTATGAATCTGAGATGTAAGCAAGTTTGTGGGCTGCTGATCCAGAGGAAGGAAATGACTAAAACAGTGGAGCGCAACACTAGTCCTGAAAAGTCACACTTGGGTAATTAATGACTTAAGTAATGAATTGAGTTGGGTGTGTCAGGATGTATCCAGGAAACATTTTGTGATGAGACTGCAGATCTGCAAATCTCTTTTATATTTAAGGACAAGAGAAAGTTATGGAAATTATTGACAACAACTAGAGTATATACGTAGATTACATAATAAGGCTCCAATGAAGTGAAATAGTGACTATAGATATGTTTTTCTAATAGATTGAATTTTCAAATCACAATGGCAAAGCAGCATTAGTTCAAACTGATCTCACGTACAACAGTCACATTCATAGAGCTCTATTACAGGACTGTTGGAAATGTTTTTTTGCTGACACTCTTTTTATGATATGAACTCCATCTGGAGACAAACAAATCCTGGTACACATTCAAGATCTTCATATGCCAGCATGTGTTCCTTTCTCATACACAGTTTGACAGAGCTTGAGCCATGGATTATGCAATAATATTGAGTTCAAAGCATAATGTGTTATTTGCTGATGAGAAACACTTTCTTGTCCCCTGTTTTATTTGAACAGTTAATTTATTTATTCATTCATTCATCTGGCTTAAGGCAGTTTCTTCACAGGACACACACATATTCACACCTAGGACCAATTTATATTAGTCAATACACCTACTCGCAGGTTTTTAGGAGGTGAGAGGAAACCAGAGAACCTGAAGGATACCTGTGAGGCGGCAATGCTAGCCACTGTGCCAAATGTTATTACACATTCAAAATTCGTGATAAATTAGTGATCTTTTTTTTTTTTATTAAGGAATTAAAGACTGCAGGTATTACACCCAACACACAACGTTGTACTTCATTGTATGTGATTCTCAAAGAAGATCCTTTGTTATTAAATTAGTACTTCTGGGTCTGATTTGTTCCTTTTAATCGTATAAAATAGGCTACATTATATCTTAAATTCTTAATATTTTGAATATTACTATGGTGCACGGTGGCTTAGTGGTTAGCACTGTTGCCTCGCACCTCTGGGGTTGGGGGCTCAAATCCCACCCCCGCCCTGTCCGCGTGGCATGCCATGTGCTCTCCCCGTGCTTCGGGGGTTTCTTCTGGGTACTTTGGTTTCCTCCCCAGTCTGACGACATGTGTTGTAGGCTGACTGGCATTTCCAAATTGTCTGAAGCGTGTTTGATTGTTGAGTGCATTGGGTTGGCACCCCATCCACGGTGTACCCTGCCTTGTGCCCCGAGTTCCCTGGGATAGGCTCCAGACTCCCCCTGCAACGCTGTGTAGGATTAACTGTATGGAAAATGGATGGATAGATGGATGCTATTTACTATTACTATTTAAATCAGATGTTCCATTTATTGGCATGATAAAATTAACTTTGAATTAGTTTATTATATCACCTAATGACAACATGGAGGCCAGTCAAGCAGGCTTTAAGATTAAAAGTGAATATTTAACATATATTGCTACAGTTCTTTTGATTAAACTTATAAACTTATGATAATTATAAACCATATATTTATGGCACTGAAATGAATCTGCAGTCAGGACTCAAAATTTAAAGGCTTAAAGATTTTCAAATATTTAACCATTTGAATTAAATCAGAATAAGTAATGATGGACCTCTGATTACAGAACAGAGTTTTGCATCATGTTTACACACTGACTGACAAAGTAGATCTAATATGTCTTGAGAGTGCACTTTGTTTCTGCAGTTGTAAACTGATAAATGTCTTAGCAGACTGTGTGGACCCCAGTTCTGATGTGTGCTTTCTATTAATATCGTAACCCTGCTAATGTTTCCAACAATGCACATTGTTGTGTCATGTTGATGCCTTTGAGGTCAAAGTAGCACCGGACATAGAGGTAACCTTGGTTCCTTTCTCCCAGCTGTCCACGTGCAGAATTAAAGATAAACCCTAATGCCTGTCTTGCCTAAGGCTTCATCTCACTATATTTAGCAAGTCGTCAAGCTATTTTGAGGCACTTTCTGTGAATTTTACACCCGCACTCCACCCCAAAGACAGGCTGCCTTTGTTGGAAACAGCCCATGCTCATTTTAAAGCTATTTAGGAGTCATGTGCTGTCATTGGGTGCTGTTTTCTTTTCCCAAATTGTCATGGAGTTGTTACATCCAAAGCAGGCAGCAGTGTCACTGTTAGGAATAGTCTCAGCCCAAGTGAAGCTTGTTACAGTTATATATTACAGTTTATATACAGTTATATGAATAAAACCTTTAGATTTTAAATGATTTGTCTAATCTAAAAAAAAAACAATGGCTGTGAAAATTGAAATGTTTTGCATTCAGTTCTCAGTAAACTAAAAGCATGCCTGAGAATAAGATCACTAGAGGAAATTTAGCTGTTTGTCTATAATGTTTACTAGGAGTATTGACTGTTCTCCTGCTAAGTGTGTGTGTGTGTGTGTGTGTGTGTGTGTGTGTGTGTGTGTGTGTGGTACTTGCATACCTCAGTGTAAAATTAGCAAAATAGTAAGGAATATAATTAGGAGAATATTAAAATTGAATAGGTGTGGAAGATTAAACTGATAATGAGATGTGAACAAGACAGGTTGTTACTTCCTCCATTGTTCTAATTGCGACCAAATTTGTAAGAATGATGTTCTGGATCTCAGAAAGAGGTGAATTGTAGTGATCAGCTCAACAAAAAAAAAGAAAATGTATTTACTATATATATATATATATATATATACACACATAGGCTATACATCTAATATTTAATAAGTAATGCATGCATATTAATTTATTTGTTTATTCAACAGAGGAGTAAGTAAGTGTCTCAGAGTTGACTATAAACTGGCAGGTATTAAAGAGCAAGCAATTTTACAAAAGGTAAAAACAGAATAAGTATGGAATTTATACATTTACTCAGCTCTCATGCAAGTGTGTGTGTATATATATATATATACATATATATATGTGTGTGTGTGTGTGTGTGTGTGTGTGAGTGTATATATGTATATATATATATATATATATATATATATATATATATATATATATATATATATATATATATATATATATAGATAGATAGATAGATAGATAGATAGATAGATATTGTATAACTTTTTTTTATACTTTTTTATTATACAGGATAGATCTGTAAAACTGACAGTAAAATTGAACATATAAGGACATAAAAATTCACATACCATCCATAAAAATCAGCATAACAGCTAAAAATTAAAACTATTTTATCATCATTTTATCATTGTCTCCTATCCATGTTAGGACCCTAGGGGTCCGTGATATAATGTATATCCAAGGGGTCGCTGACTGTATTGTTGTTGTTGTTGTTGTTGTTGTTGTTAATGACATGACAGTGAGGGAAATTACTACTATCTAGTATCAAAGTTCTTGTTTATTATAAGTTATAGTTATGTCTGAATGAATGGAAATATAGTCTGAATGGATGGAAAGTGCAGGAATAACAAACTCTAATGGCTTGATTAGATTCATAAGAATAAGCTCTATATATACATATATATATATATATATATATATATATATATATATATATATATATATATATATATATGCTGTATTGTTTATAAAAATGAAATCATATATGGGGTGCTAGGACACTCTTTCAGTCTGGAAGTGATTCCTAGCTGCAGAAAGTGTGAGAGCCCCTGGTGTAGAGGGATGGATATGGAAATGAGAGTGAAGATGTGAATAGATCAGTGAGGGGAGGGAATGAAGCTCATGGGCTCTTCACATGGCCTGAGCGCGTATATAACAGCAGCACTAACACACACACTGAAACACTCTCACACACACACACACACACACACACACACACACACACTGAAGCAGTGCAGCACTCCCACAGAGATCAGTGCGCGTCAGTAACACTCGGTGGATGAGATGTGGGATAAAGTGAGAGCACACAGCGACTGATCACTGAAATATTCATAAAACGCGACTTTTTTTTGGTTTTGTTTTTTTTTTTTTGGATAAAAAGAAGAGCACATCGCTTCAGGATCGGAGATCAGAAGTAACTTAAAGTAAAGGTAAGATTCGCAAATCTGTCTTCATACGCTCAGAACTGATTTTATTTAAGACTGATAGAATAAACAACAACAACAACAACAACAACAACAACAAGAACAGTGACGCAACAGTAGTATGACGTTCAAATGTGTTCGCGCGCGCACAGAAAAGCTCTCTTCAACTTTTTTTTGCAACTTTTCTGCATTGGTATGAAATGTAATTTCACACACACACACACACACACACACACACACACACGGAGACTACATTCAAATTCGCTTTTACTACACTTGAATCATTCATACTTCCTAAGTGGAGATTTCTGCTGAGAAAACAATTCAAGCATCTTCTCCAATTTGCTGCAATCTTCAGTGCTTACTGTTTAGACCTACTGTAAAAGGAAGACTTTTTTATCAACAGTAAACAGATAAGTAGTGATACATTTTAGAAGAGAGTTTTTTTTAAGAGTGATGCTATTTTTATGGACAATATACATTATTACTATATTATATACAATGGATATTATATACATTATTATTATAAGACAAGACTTGAGACTTTTGCAGCCAGAGACACCTTTAAGTGTAAAATATTCTATGGACCCCCTTAGATAGTATAGATTTAATTTATGAACATATATCAACTATTCAACAAGTCAAACTGGGTAATAACTATATGAACTTAGTAATGTATGCAATAACTTGATTATTAATAAATAATAATGGTAGGGTGTGATTTCCAGCACTGTGACAAAAAGAAAAAGGAAAAAAAAAACCCCACCTTGGCTATGCTTCACAAACCCCACTTTGCAAACCACGTCTATAAGAAACCCAAGAAGAGTGATGTGATTCACTGATTAAACTGAAGTGAGAAATGAAGGTGAATATTTCATTTCTACCACTCTAATAAATGAGCTCCATCCTTGCTTGTTTTCATCTACTGCAAGATTGATGCACTTTTATTTTTTTTAATGCTTACTTTCACTAGGCTGTTGTAGTCATGTGTGAGCACGCTGTCTCTGAGAGTTCATGTGGTGATACAAAAGAAGGATTTAAAAACCCAATATTGCCCTGAGGATACTATGGGATGACTTGATGAGATGGTGCATGTGAGCAATGCAGCTGTTGTATTATGTGTCTTTCCCGAAACATCTTGAATTTTGGTGTCCATACTAATCTGTTTAATGTCTGCTGAAGGTTATGCCCCTTGCCCTCCACCTCTCTTGCTGAGCTTCATACTCAGTGCCATTGTGGGTCCATTACACTGACTCCTTTGTATTGTGTTGTTACTTTCTGTTTTTGGCTGGTTATGAAATTAGTAGCAGTTTAATAATATTCAGTGGCATCACTTCCCATAATTGCAGAGATAATTTTAGCTTGAACTTTTATGGTGAAGTACAGTGTCTTCCATTGGACCTGAATTTGTTTCTTCGTAGCAGGATAGTTTTATTCTTAATCAATTCTTAATTTCGTTGTTAATCCATTTTTGTGTGCATTCTTTGATATTGTGAAGCACAATGCATGCTTTTTGGTTAAATAACTTACATGACACATTATCACACAATATCATATCGTGATAATACCACAAGCACATCCAAATTCTTACAGTTGCCAGTTTTCAAGTTGTCTCACATATGCTTCAGTGGTCGATCAATCAAGCTATTCATACTGAGGGGGCGCACATGACTTCTAATGCCCTTAAGACTAGAAAGAGAAAGGAACTTTCTGTCTACAGTCCCGCCCCAGCTCTCCCAGCTCTCAGCAACTAATATAATAATATATAGTGGCTGGAGGGGGAACTTTTATGGGATATGAAAGGGAAGGCCAACTCATGGGACTTTGGATGTCTTTGTTTACAAGCAAATATCAAAGAAAAAAATAATATCATTCTCAGTAGTCAAAAAATAGTAGCATGGGATATGAGAAGCCTGGATATTACACTGTACAGACTGACATGAGTCCATTATCTTGTATGGAAGCTGTCTGCTATGTGTATGTTTACAGATAAGATACAAAAGTGAAGGACAGTGTGAAAGGTGGTGGTCCATTCTGATAAGATTAAAAGACTTTCGTCCAGAAAACAGATCTGTTGCATGTTTTCATTTTGCCTTGTGTAAGGTAGGATGTACTATGACTCGGAGAGATCCAGCTGAAACGCATTCAGATCCTCCTAAGGCAAAGACTCTTTTGCACACTTCATGACTTCTCTCAGCAAAGATCTTGTCTTGTGTCTTATGTATACTGCACTACATGTGTAAGGTCATGAGTTGTTCTGTTGGTTTGTCTAACATGATGTGTTTTTGGCACAGGCGCACCACAAAATTCCAAAGGAACCTCATAAACCCTCATCCGCATCTCGTCCAGTGTTGCAAGAGAGAATGAAGCCCATGTGGCTGGTGATTCTGCTCCTGACAGGCTGCTGTTGGGCTTCCCGTTTCAGTCGTGACTCAACCCAAGTTGCACTCGGCCAGGATCCCAATCAGGAGTTGGAGAGCACAGCTTGGAATGGCTCCAATGCAGAGCAGTCTGGGTCAAGGAACTCGCACCGCATCCCGTTCCCGCCTATGTGCGTCAGACCCAGTGAGATCAAGCACACGTTTAAGTACATCAACACCGTCATATCCTGCATGATTTTTGTGGTGGGCATTATCGGAAACTCAACACTGTTGCGTATCATCTACAAGAACAAATGCATGAGGAATGGGCCTAATGTGCTGATTGGCAGCTTAGCTTTAGGAGATCTTCTCTACATCCTCATTGCCATCCCAATCAACGTGTTTAAGGTAGGATACACTTCGTGCAAGCACTGTAAGTCATGCCACCCTTATATTAGTGGCATCCAGTTTGTAAATATTAATTGCAGCCTCATGTGAGGAGGTCAAGATGAAACGAAGATAAGAGGATATTCCACAGCCTTTTGTGAAAAAAAGTCAACTGTAATATATAAAGGGTGTCTCAAAAGTCTCCATACATAGGGGAAATTAATACTTTCTAGCAAAACGTAACTTTATATACAAAACATCCTCTACATGATTGCCATTTCTTTGTAAACACACACGGAGTCATCCCTCTCACGCATGATGAACTCGTGTTAACACATCTGGTGTTACGCATGTAATTTCATGTCCATCGCAACCTTGAGACAGCTTCCCGATCCAGCCATGAGAATGATCTCAATACCTTCTTCTTTTATCAAAGGCATTCTTAAAGGCTATCTGAAATATGTATATATATGTATGTATAAAATAAGTATGAAAAATTTTGGAAGACTTTTTGCTAAAAAGTGTTCATTTCCCCTATATATGGAGACGTTTGGGACACACTGTACATAAAAGTTGTTGGATTTAAGGTACAGCTTATTCTAAGGCAGTTCACATAGTAAATTTTTGACTTATGACTTAAGGTTGGGTGGACACAAATGCGTGCAGATGTCATACTAGTTTTACCTCTGGAATGATAAATCGGTTCATTGTGTAGAGTAACTTGGACAGCAATTGGGCTTAGAGCTCAGCCAAGTAGTGTGCTTTAATAGGAAATGGGACCCAAATATCTCTTGCATCATTTGGAAAATTATGCCCTTATCACAGCATTTGAGGGCAGCCTAGTGAAATGTCACAAAAACCTGAAATACCAAATATGTATTTAAACCTAGTGATAGGTAAAGTATCATTTATAATGAAAAAAAACAACAACAACAGGACATGCTCTTATAAGATAATAATGAATAACAAGGTGATGTGATCTGTGTAAGAGTAGCTTTATTTGTGTTGTGTTTTATTCTGTTTATACCACATCAATTTGCCAGTGATTGCACATTTTGATTTATTAAAGAACAACAGGTCATCCTTTTTATCCATTTATAGTTACATATCATGGAATGTCCGAGAAACAAGTCAGATCCCTTTTCACTTATACTTAAACCTGTTTATTACTTATTATAAATTATATGGCGTGTCCACCATCTAAGTCCCTGTAGATGTTACTATATTTGAAATAATAACATATTAGAATGAGTGCATATATTTAAACCTGTTTATTACTTATTATAAATTATATGGCGTGTCCACCATCTAAGCCCCCGTGGATGATTTGTTATTAATAATAACATATTGGAATGAGTGCATTAATATATAAAAACTACTGTCATAGCCCTGCTGTTATAGAAATCTAATTAAACCTTCTGACCAATCAGATTTGAAAATTCAACAGCATTATGGTATAATCATCTAATAACCCCTCTAAGAATAACGTTTTTATGGTTTGAGAATAGTCACTAGACACAGTTTGTACCCCAGTGTATCCCTACAAATCAAACTTAACTACTTGCACATGGAAGCAAGAATATTTGAATGAAATTGTAATGAAGGTTCATGTAATTCATGTTATTCATGTAATAGGAAACTACACAAAACAAGCTTTGTGTGGTTTAACAAACATACCACTCACTGCTAAGACAACAATCGAATCGTTTCAAACATCTGGAAAAACAACTAATGAAGCAAGTGCTTATCTCCATACTAAGAAAATTGTAGAAAGGCTTAGAAGCCAAGGACAAGAGTTCAAGAACTTAACAACTTTAGACTTTACTTGCAAGATACAATAATTTCAAGAATGTGCATGTATTTTTTTTTTTTAAGTTTTTACTTTAATGTAGCTCTGTAATCTGTTCAAAGACAAATAACATATGTTACTGGCCAATTTTCTTGTACTGGTCTTTGAAGAAGAACATGATTTTTCTCTCCAGCTGCTGGCAGAAGACTGGCCATTTGGTGTGTACATCTGCAAGCTCATGCCGTTCATCCAGAAAGCCTCAGTGGGGATCACAGTTCTTAGCTTGTGCGCCCTCAGTATTGACAGGTTAGTAAGAAAAAGCCCTTGTTTGAAATATTATTTTGAAATATTTTATCTGATTTATCAAATGCAAAAATCAGATGAGTACCTAAAACCTAAATGAATAAACATAGGCTTTCAATCAGAAATACTGAGACATCTTGGACAATGGGTAACTTGAAGGATGATATAATAAAGATAAAGAGAAGCAAAGGGAAACAACTCAAATTTAAGACTCACAACTTGAGAACTTCAAATCATCACAGTGTCAATCTTAAGCAATCACGTATTTATTCAAGCAACTATCTAATCACGTGGCAGCAGCGAAATCCATAAAATCATACAGATACAGGTGAAGATCTTCAGTTAATGTTCACATCAGATATCAGAATGGGGGAAAAGTGTGATCTCAGTGACTTTGAATGTGGCATGGTCGTTCGTACCAGATGGGCTGGTTTGAATATTTCAGAAACTGCTGATCTCCTGGGATTTTCACACACAACAGTCTCCTAACAGTGCACTGAAACAGAAGATGAAGAAGATGTCCAATTAAAAATGTCCAGGAAAAAAAAAATCACCTGGTAGTTTTCCAATCTTCAACTGCCCGGTAATCATGTGTCCACTGTAGCATCAGATTCCTGTTCTTGGCTAACAGAAGTGGAACCCAGTGTGGTTTTCTGCTGTTGTAGCCCATCTGCCTCAAGGTTTGACATGTTGTGCATGTTGAGATGCTTTTCTGCTCACCATGTTTGCAAAGAGTGGTTATTTGAGTTACCAGCACCTTTCTGTCAGCTTGAACCAGTCTGGCCATTCTCCTCTGAGCTCTCTCACCAACATGGTGTTTCTGCCCACAGAATTGGCATTCACTGGATTTTTTTTTTTGTTTGTTCGTTTTTGGCACCATTCTGTGTAAAATCTAGAGACTGTTGTGTGTGAAAATCCCAGGAGATGAGCAGTTTCTGAAATACTCAAACCAGCCATGGTCAAATCAAACCAACAACCATGCCATGGTCAAAATCATTACGATCACATTTTTTCATCATTTTGATGTTTGATGTGAACATTAACTGAAGCTCTTGACCTGTACCAAGAGCTGTAATGTAAGTGTATGGTGAGTGTATGAAAAAAAAAAATCACAAAGGGAGTCTCATAGGGAATTCTTTCTGCAAAGATACCAACAAATTGTATTAAATCATACGCTGCTATCTGATCAGATATCACGCCGTGACCTCGTGGAGCCGAGTGAAGGGGATTGGGATTCCGTTATGGAAAGCCGTGGAAGTAACACTCATCTGGCTACTGTCAGTGATTCTAGCAGTGCCTGAGGCTTTGGCCTTTGACATAATGGAGACATTTTACAGAGGCCAGAAACTGCGGGTGTGCTTGCTTCATCCTGTACAGACCACACAGTTTCTGCAGGTATTACCACATTCCCCTTGCATTCAATCACAAATAAGACTTTATATCTTTAACATGTTCATGCATAGACAGATTCTAAGGGTAGCTTCCTTTGTCCAAATTCAATGAAGCCATGATTATCTTGATTATCTTTATAGTTGTACTTTACAGAAGATCTGATTTCTGACGTTCAAAACAAAGAATTCGAAACATGACAGTGCATTTTACCAAATTCTTCAAATGTATTGAACATTTTGAATCTCTTCCCCCAAAGTTTTATCAGGATATAAAGGACTGGTGGCTGTTTGGCTTTTACTTCTGTTTACCGCTGGCCTGCACTGGTGTCTTCTATACCCTTATGTCATGTGAGATGCTGAAAAGGAAGAAAGGAATGCGCATCGCCCTCAATGATCATATGAAGCAGGTACTGGCACCTTTTGAGTCCTTTGGAATGTAATTAGAAATGCTAAATTTAACCACCCATGTCATATTTCCATATGATCATTTATGCTTTGTGCATTGCCTCTTCTTCAAGCGACGGGAAGTGGCCAAAACCGTATTCTGCCTCGTGGTAGTCTTCGCTCTCTGCTGGCTGCCCCTGCATCTCAGCCGCATCCTGAAAAAGACTATCTACAATCCCAATGACCCCAACCGCTGTGAGCTCCTAAGGTAGTGACTTTCTCCATTACTTGATCTTCTACCAGCTGACAGCCCAAATTTAGTCGTGAATGGCACAGCTGAGTACTTATCAGTAGCGACTTTAGATAAATAGTCTGCCAACAGCAGATCTTCCCGTAAGGGCATTTGCAGTGCAGTGCAATGAAGTTCAATGCAGTCCCACAGCTCACTTCCTGTTTACTTCTCCCTCACCTTTCCCCTGTTAACCCCGTCTGCATTGCTAGCTTCCTTCTTGTGATGGACTACATCGGCATCAATATGGCCTCCCTCAACTCATGCATCAACCCTGTGGCTCTCTACTTTGTCAGTCAGAAGTTCAAAAATTGTTTCAAGGTATGGAAATGAACCTTGCATTGTGTTTGACATGGCTGAGCAGTTGACTGAGCTCTAATTGTGTCTATTTCTTCTAATCCCTTAGTCATGCCTCTGTTGCTGGTGCCAGAGGAATTCTCCAGCCATTGAGCAGGGCTCAGGAGTTCGCTGGAAAGGGTCAAGTCATGGTAATGGTCTGGATCGGTCCAGCTCGCGGTCTAGTCAGAAGTACAGTTCCTCCTAAATACTCCATGATACCTGAGGTTCCTGGGCTTAGCAGCAACCAGGTTTGCCCTCATCAGCAGCAACCACATCATCGATTCCCATCACTCCTGAGGACCCAAACTGCCACTGATTCTCATCAGACTTCCATTTCAAAACTACAGTGTGGCCAGGACAGATGAGCAGAGTCACCAAATCTCTTCTGTTCAAGAAGATTTCCAGCACAAAGAATACATGTACAGGTTAAATCACAGACTGGATGAGTGTTGTAAGTTATCTAAGTCGCTTGTGGCCCATGCAGGCTGGATCCTGGAGGTCTTAATATAGTATTGCCACTGGATGGCTACACTTTAGGGGACTTTAGGAGCCCATGATGAGAGTGAAATACTGAGACTGCACTGGAGGGAGAGTAAAGCACCACGTGTTTCTAGTGTCCATCTATACTTTAGAGAAAGCTTAGGAACTTCCATAAAACAAATGAAGTGTGGCTGGTGGAACAGCACCGATGATATGTACTTGTACTTGCCAATTTGTAGCAATAACAAGTCATAAAAGAAAGTACTGTGTAAAACACTATCTGTAACACTAATGGCATAAATGGCGCAAGCTGTATTATAGTATTTTAGGAAGTTATAGCGCAGATCTGTAATGAACATGACTCACTGCAGTGAACATCTGCATCAACATCTCATCTATATGGCAGTGTAACTGATTTGCCTTCTCCTAAAGGAAATGTGCAAACTACTGGATATAAGCAAGGTACATCTTTCCAAGTTCTTTCAAACATGGGAGTCCAGTGAACCCATCAAGAGTGAAACCACCACACTATTATTACATTGATTTGGAGTAAAATACCACTGGCACCTCCTAAAAGAAAATATGAATATGACTGATAATATATTATGGAGCATTCTTATTTTTGTATATAATAGAACTCTGATGTTGTCTCTGGTCATAATGATGGTGGTGAATAAGAAGGATAATTAATCATGCTTATTTTACCTCTTGCCCTGTCACATCTTCCTATGGGTCTGGTTTCTGTACATGTTCACTACACATATACACACATTTCCATTGCAACAACTCATTTCAAATTGAAAATGCATAATGTTTTAATACTTGGCTTTATTATTAGTATTATTATTATTATTTTGCTAAGAGATGGTTTAGCCATAGCATTTATGATTTTTGAATCCTTGCTATGGCAACACGGGAGAAACCTCCTTTTCAAAACAAAAGCCGCAGTCAAACCAAAGGCGAATAAAATTCACCCAGCAGAAAAGCCAAGTCACTGAACGGGAAATGATGTGGGACGGGAAAGGCTCATTTGCTTCTAGTAGCGTTTACTCTCGTTCGTGCCAACTTTATCTAGGTGAACCATGATCTGTGAATTAATGAACCTCTGTGTTATGAGACAAAAAGAAAAAAAGTGAGTGGGACTGTGGTCTGTTTGGTCAGATAAAAATGGCCGAGCTGCTTTTTAATGCATAGTAGCCACACTGAACTTTCACCTGGCTCATTTCTTATTGCACATCTGGAAAAAAAAAAAATAGGTAGCTAGCTAATGTTATCCCTACAGTCTTTCCGAAATCCATCAGGACTGCCTGTAATCACCTGATTCTGAATCGTGGGTGAGAAAAAAAGTGTGGCAGTGGCCCAACACCCATCAGAACCAACATAGCGTTGATGCCTGTGACTTGACAGTATCATGGGATCAGCTGGTTTATGTCCTACCAAAAAGAAATTAAAATAAATTCACTGTATCCAAAAAGGAAGAAATGTGCTTGTGCATTTCTGTATCGACAGACAGCACAGGGTGATTGTCATGTGTATCGCATTTAATATATTCTTTCAGTATGTAGGCTATCATATACGTCATCATTTTCATTTGTTTATTATTTCATTTTCCAAACTTAATAAGGAATATATATTTTTTTATTCCATACCTTTTTATCTGTATACTGTTTCCATCTCAGCACGGAACTACTAATACTAGTCAGAATTAACATGACATTTATGGCTTCATTGTGTAACTCTTCTATACTCTTTTCAGATATTTGATATATTTACTTTTTCCATTGTGTAAATTTTCATTCCTCCTAGAAGGGTTTTATTTTTCATTATTAACAATGCTTTTATATTGTACCTACCTATTGTCAAATATGCTGCAATAAATGCTATTTTATCACACTGATGTTGCCAGTGTTTGCAATTCCGTAGTTTATTTGGAAGAACCTGAACATCACTGGTGCGGTTTGACCTTTTGTGCACAAATCCTCAAATTCAGGTCCAACTCATGAGCGGAACCACTGCAATCACATCAATCAGCGGTCTAGAATTAATTATTTGCAATTTGTCACAAAAGCAAAATTTCTTCTATGGGAACTGAGAGACTCCTGAACGAAGTTCATATACACAATATCTTTATGGAGAAAAAGATTTAAAAAAAAAAAAAAAAAAAAAAAAAAGTTTTAGTTAAATAGTCTGTTAGCAAACAGAGTTTTAAACTGAGTGGTTTCTCTGGCTTTCTGCAAATATCAGTCCAGCATCAGATGTTGCTCATATGACAATCCTCTTGGTCCAGATTATTCCATGGCCTCTCCTTGCTGTTCTCTGAAGTCTTTCACTCGTGCCTGTCGAATCAAGGATTCAGCAGTTAGCATTCAGCAGTTAGCAAAATTGGCCAATTCATGAAAATATTTGTGACACTCAGAACATTTATGAGCTGAGCTCATTACACACAAACACACACCGACCTTTATTCATCAAAGTTGCATATAGTCAAATCTAATTAGAACATGAATGTATGCAAAATTCATTCATTCAAAATTATTCATTAATATTCGTACATCATATCTGTGCGATCATACGGTCAGTGTGCATGCAAATTCGAGCATACCATTTTACACACCCCTGTTAAAATGGCAAGTTTTTCTGATGAAAACAATTAAACCCAGATGAATCATGTCAGAACCTTTCCCACATTCAATGTGAAATTACAACGTATAAAAATTAAGTGAAAAACAATCAGAAATGTTAGGGAAAATTAGGAAAAATAAAGTTACAGTAACCTTGTTGCATAAGTGTGCATACCCTTTTATAATTGGGGATGTGGCTGTGTTCAGAATAAACCAATCACATTCTAACTCAAGTTCAAAAGTAATTATCATACAGCTGTCATTATTGAAATTATCGTGAATAACCCCAAATAAAGACCAGCTGTTCTTGACATCTTCTTGGTTTCATCTGACCGCTGAAGATGCCATGGTCTGCAAAGAGCTGACAAAGCCTGTACAGTGTCTCACTGTCAAAAGGAATTGATCAGGAGAGGAGTACAAAAAAATTTCCAAAACATTAGATGTACCATGGAACACCATGAAGGCCACAGTGACATTACCAAGAACAGGACGTTCCTCCAAAATTTACAAAAGGACAAGACAAAAACTTACCAGGGAGGCTGCCAAGAGACCAATGGAAACATTAAAGTAGCTGCAGGAATATCTGACAAGTACTGATTATTCTCTGCATGTGACAACAATCTCTCATATTCTTCACATGTTTGGGCTATGGGGTAGGGTGGCTAGATAGAAGCCCTTTCTCACAGAAAAAAAAAAAAAAAGCCCAACTAAATCACCCCAAACCATGTGGCAAAATGTGTTATGGTCTGATGAGAACAATCTAAAAGGTATAATAATTCCATAATTCCAAAAGGTATGTTTGGCACAAAAAAAGCACATTAACAAAAGAACACCATGCCCACGGTGAAGCATGGTGGTGGCAGCATCGTGCTTTTGGGCTGCTTTTCTTCAGCCAGAACTGCAGGTTTATCAAGGTGGAGGAAATCATGAATAGCTACAAATACCAACTAATTTTAGTGCAAAACATTCAGGTGTCTGCTACTAAGCTGAAAAGGAGGTGGAATTTCATCTTTCAGTATGACAGTGACCCAAAGCATACATCCAGATCAACAAAGGAATGGCTTCACCGAAAGAAGATCAATGTTTTTGAATGGCCTAGCCAGAGCTCAGACCTGAATCCAACTAAAAATCTGTGGGGTGACCTGAAGCGAGCTGTGCAAAGGAAATGCCTTACAATTTGATGGGTGTAGAATGTTTCTGCAAGAAAGAGTGGGAAAATATTGCCAAGTCAAGATGTGCCACACTGATAGACTCTTACTCAAAAAGACTGAAATCAAAAGGTGCTTCAACAGAGTATTAGTATAGGAGTGTGCACACTTATGCAACCAGGTTATTGTAAGTTTTTTATTTTTCTTTTTTCCCTAAAAAGTTTGATTGTTTTTCATTTTATTTGTACGCCGTGCGATAAGACATGATTTATCTTAGTGTTATTCTTTAATTCAAAAAACCTGCAATTTTAACAGGGGTGTGTATACTTTTTTATATCCATTGTAGTAAGTAATATAAATAATAGCAATAGAAATAGCAAACAATGCTCCCTAGTGGTGCAACAGCAAAACGTTCGCCCTATTCTTGGGAGACTGCGTGTTCTACAGCCATATATGTGGTCAGGAGTCTAGAAAGAATAACTGGCTCTGTGCTCTGGGTGGGAGGGACGGTATTACTTTCTCTCCTGTCAATCAGCTTGACACTAACCAATCGTGGGTGTCTGTGAGCTCATGTATGCAGAAGAGGGCTGAAAGCATTTGGTTAGCCTTCGCCCTCACAGGTTGTTAGCTGTTGTGTGATACAGGAGAGCTGGCTAGACTGTGGGAAATGGCAAATGACAAAATGGGGTAAAAATCCAAAATAAAAAAATAAAAATGCAAGTAATGGGGTTTAGTGTCAACATGTCATTTGAAATAGTGAATCAGAATGTGCAGACGTGGATATTTATTAGTTCATTAATATTTTAGCTGAGGTGCATTTACTAACACAAGGTCCATGCTGACCCACTTGCAGAGACTTGGACAGATGAACCACATGCCCAGGTTACTCACAAACACTTGAACATCATTTATAGGTTTTTTTGTTGCTATTATAATTCCATATTAACACTAAAAATGCCAGATGTACCTTTATTTATTTGGTATGTTGATTT
Source organism: Pangasianodon gigas (assembly GCA_022758105.1). Classification (NCBI taxonomy): domain Eukaryota; kingdom Metazoa; phylum Chordata; class Actinopteri; order Siluriformes; family Pangasiidae; genus Pangasianodon; species Pangasianodon gigas. The sequence goes on along the minus strand of CM040460.1, from coordinate 10,206,876 downwards.
CAGTGTTTTTTTTTTTAAATATTGTTTGTTCAGAATGGAAATGTGGCTCACCTATATTCATAAATTAAGTTCTAATTAAATATTTAGTTCAAGCTTACTTATTTGAATTCTAAAATGAAAAGAACTGCCTATAAGTAGAGTTCAGGTGAGTTTGGAAAACAGTTCAGTAATCTACCTGAATATGGCCCTAAACACCTTTATTATTAATAATAATAATAATAATAATAATAATAATAATAATAATAATAATAATAATAAGCACACTTGTCTTTATTTACAGCAACTGCATACAAAAACATCTCTAACTCAGCTTCACTGATTTTTTTATATTTTTTTTTTTACACTACATGGCAATAAGTATGTGAACACCTGACCATCACACCCATATGTGCTTGCTGAACATCTGGGTTTCCACTGCATTCAAAAATTCTAAGAGCATCCAGAACTAATGAATATTTCTATGTAAGCGGTACAAATGTCCTGTCAGTATTATTCTTATCAAAATCAGAGACTTTGGATTTATGAGAACACTGTGGAAACTGAATGCTCATCTAAAAAGTAAAGAACCCCCCCAAGGATATCCTGTAGAGAGAGAATCTCTGGGCCATTACCAGAACTACACAACTCTGATTCAACAGGGAGTGGGAAAAGAGCCTAAAGGACCAGCTGCGTGTGCAGCTTGCCAGTACTAACAGGAAAACCAGGAAACGTGGTTGAGGGGTTTATCTGGGTGTTAGCAGGTGGCAGAAAGCTGAGGAACAGTTGTGATTTGAGAGTGTGTGTTTGGGTTCAGTCTCACCTCAAACGTGTGCAGGACGTGTTTACAGACATCGGTGAGGTCGTTCAAGCCCTTGCGCAGAGGTTCGGTTGCCGGGAGACCTCCTAGGAATGTTAAAGAAAAATATAGTATATTATATAAAATATATATATTATATACACCGAGGAGCCATAACATTAAAACCACTGACAGGTGAAGTGAATTACATTGTTTATCTCGTTACAATGGCACCTGTCAAGGAGTGGGATACATTAGGCAGCAAGTGAAGTTGATGTGTTGGAAGCAGGAAAAATGGGCAAGCGTAAAGATCTGAGTGACTTTGACAAGGGCCAAATTGTGATGGCTAGATGACTGGGTCAGAGCATCTCCAAAATGGCAGGTCTTGTGGGGTGTTCCCAGTATGCAGTGGTTAGTACATGAGGAACATGACAAAAAGTTCAAGGTGTTGACCTGGCCTCCAAATTCCCCAAATCTCAATCAGATTGAGCATCTGTGGGATGTGCTGGACAAACAAGTCCAATCCATGGAGGCTCCACCTCACAACTTACAGGACTTAAAGGATCTGCTGCTAACATCTTGGTGCCAGATACCACAGCACACCTTCAGAGGTCTTGTCCATGCCTTGACGGTTCAGAGCTGTTTTGGCAGAACAAGGGAGACCTACACAATATTAGGCAGGTGGTTTTAATGTTTAATATTAATGTATGGCTGATTGGTGAGTGTTTGTGTTTGTGTTTGTGTATATATACGCACACACACGCACAGTTTGTGTGAGGAGGAATGTGTTTGACATGTTCACCTGGCATACTGTGTAGTTTGATGCTGATTATCTACACCAATTTGCAACATTCTCTACAAAACTAAATGCTCCCAGTCCACAAAATATCTCACAACAATGCCAACTTAATTTTAACTACACGTATGCATACACAAGATGGCTGTGTTCTTTGGCGCGTTGGCTGTGTACATCCTCACATATGAGATGAGATATGTCCCTAATAGGGTAGATCTGCTCCATGATGCTGTAGTAAAGCACTGTCTCGCTGCACAGCTGGCTTTGTAACATGTGGAGCATACTGGACACAAGTTGTCGTACTTCCCACTTGAGAAGTCGTAATCTTTGCAGTCAAATCACACCACTAACCTTCTTTATCTAACTATCTTCCGAACACTTCCCCCTATTAAAATGCACATAATGTTATTAACCATTGTGTTCTGTTCACTTTTTTTAGCAATGGATGCACTGCTCATGGGTCATATTGACTTTGAGAAGCAGAGGCAGAAAATAATATTTGTAATGACTAACCCTGAATACATGTATGTTTTGGGTAACAATAAAAGACATAAAAAAAAAGCACTTCTCTTCCCTTGGGATGCTCCCACCAGCAGGTGTATCCGAGTGAATTCACTTGCTTGTTTTATTTGTACAAAGCAGCTGGTGTCAACTGATATTTCACCACGTTTTGTAATCTGTTTTATTCTCTGGTCAGAATGACCCAAATTTAACCTGTGTAACATAAATATAGGGGCTGGCAGTTCAAACAATTTTCTGGCCAGTAGATAAGCGAATGGATGTGGGGCAGAAACAGTTAGGAGCTACAGCAGCATGTCTCAGACTCTCTACTCCAAGTTTCAGATTGAAGTCAGCAGTGGAGCAACACTAGAGCTTTTCTTTTCTATGGAATCAGGGTTGAGGGACTTGGCTACAATTTAAAATTTCCTCCTTTCCCATTAAATTGCCACATGGGACAAGATTGAGATGAAGTGTTCTGCTTTAATCAAACTCTGAAAACAGTTCAAACGCCTTGAATCATGCTTTTAAATTAATGTTTTCCGTTAGACTAAGTGATTCTGTATAATTGTCCTCAGATGAAACAGCAATATAACCTCAATCTTGGTCGAAGTGATGCTTTTTTATTTGAATAAACCACGTGTTTACATGTATCATGTCGCAGTACCGTTTACTAATCCTGCACTCGTCTATTGGACAGTTAAGATCCTCTTTATGTGTTAAAAGATAAAGCTTCGGGCTTTCTGAAATTCATTTCAGTTCCTTAATTATGTGTGATCTAATGAATGACTACGAAAAATATATTGTATTTAGAAACCTAAAATATAGAATTTCCTACACCTGACCACTGACACTGCTCTTTAGTCTGCCTTGATTGAAGTGAAATTAGTAACACGTGTGAAACTTTGGTATCAAAACTGCTTCGGAAGTTCCCACCTATAATTGGATATGGGAGGATCTTGTGCAACTTTTAGGTCAGGAACCCAAATGAAGACAGCAATATTACATATCCATTACAGATTCTTGTTATTATTCATAACAACATTCTCTTCTTTTTCATAAAATATCAAATTCTCTCATCTTTTGAAACAAAAAGCATTAAGAAAGATATGAAGTCACAGCTGGACATATTCTTATTCATCAGATCAAAAGTGCCAGCCAAATGATCTGATCTGATCTGATTGTGTGTCTGTTGTTTGTTACAATAACAAGGAATTCTGCTGTGCTTGGATTGAATTCTCAATATATTATTTTGGAATTGTGTATTAGGAACAAGAGTCCATCATATCTAGTCTAGTCCACAAAATTAAACCAGAACTGATTGAGTGCATGTTGTTGATCAGTTTCAGTAGACTTGTATACAGGCATGAGGCATTTGTGTAGAAGTGGCAGAGCTCCTCTACCAGCTGTATACACACAAACCACCGGACTCCAATTAGCTTCTGGCCCGGAAAATTCCATAAAAGTCAAAAACTCTTGTCATGCGTTCCATGTTGTTGAGCTAAGAGGAGAAACAATGCATTGACTGACCCTGCTGATGTGTCTTATTGAATTCTGCCTGTAGCTAATGACGTTAAGAAATTTTAGGTGTGTTTTGTATGTGTTTGTGTCAGGCAGTAATCCTGTGGACTGGGAGACGACAACACAGATGTCTGGAGGAAGAAAAAAAAAAAAAAAAAAAAAAAGGTCCCTTCCTGGGAGCCTGCTCCAGTGCGACTGAAGAGATGCTTTTGTTCTGTGTCTAGCCTCATTCAGTACAAGAATAATCTAATTAACATGAAATAAACTCATCTCATGCCAAAGAAAGTTAGAGTTAAGGAGAAAAAATGTGCTTCAAGGTCCAAGGAAGCATCTCTCACTGTCACCCTTAAAGAAATGGGATAAACTACATAAAGTAGGCTACGAATTAAGGGTGGAATGGTATGAAAAGGGAAAAAAAAACAAAAAAAAAAAACAAACGTTAGCATTACAATCCATTGCTGCACTTTTTGGTATCACATTAACTGATTACAGAGGATGATATTCAATGTCCTTGAACAGTGCAGCTAAAGAGCATTACTATGAACGTAGAGTCCTTTATTATTATATAGCATTATTATTATTATTCTATAAATGTATAAGGGGGGGTGATCCAATTTTAGAATATTTCCAAGGAAGTCCTAATCTCACCTCGGGTCTGAATGCGGAAGTTGATCTTGCTCTCGGATGGGTGTGTAATGCTGTAGCCGCAGAACTCCACTTCAGGACTGTGGAAAGGAAAAAGAAAAAAAAAAAATGACACTGGCAAATCACATTAACCTGTTGAGCTAAATGGATTTTCTACATTAGTATGACTAAATCATCACAGGTTCTTTAATGCCTGTCATATACCTCATTTGTGTTGACTGTATACTCTGTATACACTTCATCCATTCACTCTGTACTACTTATCTGTTCATCCATCTATTCCGTCTGTCTGTCCAGAAAGTTTAGTATTAAGTGTACTTCAGTATTAAAAGGGCAGGTTGTAATGATTAAAAGTGTTCCTAAACCTATAATAACCCCAATAAACCCAATAATCATTAAAAAACATCAAAGAAATCTGTGATTTGTGATACTACCATGCATTTGATTTCAATAATGTCTTCATTTTAGGCTTCTGTTCATATTTTTTTTCATGCCAGTCATGGCTCTGTCCACAGTATAATGTACTTTGATTGCCTTAACGCTGTTCTCTGTCATCTCTTTGTATCATTTTTCGCTTTGACCACTAAAAATGAACACATTTTTAGAGTCACAGAAACTGAAAACACTCTGGCAAAAAAAAAAAAAAAAAAAAAAAAAAAAGCAGTCTTTATTTATTTGATTATGACAGAATTGCGTCAAAACACATGAATTTGATGGACAGGTATTCATGATGAGATTCTGTTCCAGACTTCATTTAATTCCAGAGCACCAGGTCATACTTTTGGAAATAGATGAGTTTTCCCGTGTGCTTGTTTCTTTGCTGAGTACCAGTAACAATGTCGTGACCTCGTGACCTCTAGAAGGTCTCCACTAGGTCACTTTCGTCCTCCATTAAAGTGTTGATATTACTCCCTAAAAAGTTTTAAATCATTCTCTATTGAGGATAAAAATGATTCAAACACATGACAGCTTTATTGACGTGCAATGAAGCAACATTTAATGTGTAAAGGTAGAAGGTAAGCTCCATGCTGCCACTTTGAAAATGTCTAAAGTGACACCCCTTGTGTGGAAGGTGCTGCTTTAACCTTTTCTAATGAAAGGGCTAACCTCTATTTAGACAGCACAGCTCTTTTACTGGACATAGTGATGGTCAGAAAAAAAGCAGTCTTACGGGAAAAAAAAAAAAAAAAAAAAAAAAAAAAAAAAAAAAACATTCTCTCTCTCGCTCATATATATATATTGAGACTTAATGCTTTAATGCTTAATGCTTTATTTCCTTGTGGGCAATGTATGGTCTTTTAGTGCATTTATTTAACCTTTAATTTAAACAGGTAATATATTAAGACCAAATTTATATACAAATTTATTTACACGGCCTGGCAAGCAAAAAGTTGAATAACAGACAAAAATAAAGGTACAAGTGTGTGTGTGTGTGTGTGTATGTATGTATGTATATATAGATAGATAGGAAGATAGATAGATATGAATTGAATGACAGAGGCTGTTTTCAAAAGGTAAAAAAAAAAAAAAAAAAAGTTGCAGAGCAGTAACCAGTTTCTCTTTCCACAAATTGTTGTATACTATTTCTATTTCTACTTCTACCTCCATAGGTCTAGTAAATATCATTATTGATTAATTCCCTAAAAACAACCCATGTTTTTATGAACCTTGACCGGTTACAAATGGGAACAATCTCTTACTTCTTCATGATCATGTATCTGAGCGAATTGCCCAGTGTGTGGTCCTCTTCATGCAGGACGAATGTCACACAGCCTTCATCAGCGCCATCCGCTTGGACCTATTTACAAATACAGAACACAGTAACAGCAGCTGTGAGTAAATTTGAGAAGATTCCCTCTAGGAGGAGATATGGGGTACCCATTGCTAGAAAGGAATTGTTTTATGTGACAAAGCTGCTGTCTTGATTTTTGAATTTTTTATTGACATCCTTAAAGATCTGACATGATTTATCTTGGTTTTATTTTTCACATCACAAAACCTGCAATGTTAACAGTGGTGTGTAGACTTTTATATCCACTGTAAGTAGCTAGTACTGTTAGATTGTTTTGCTAATCTCCCAGCAAACTACTATAAAACCTGGCAGGTAACATGTAAATTAAACAACCTGCTTGTGATTAACTACTTTTTTGGCTATGTATTTGTGTTTAACTAGTTAAGCTACACTATATGGCCAGACGTTTGTGGACACCTGACCATCACACCCATATGTGGGTCTTCCCCAAACTGTTGCCACAAAGTTGGGAGCACACAATTGCATAGGATGTGTCTGTATGCTGTAGCATTACAATTTCCATGACAAGGTCCATGAAGACATGGTTTGCCAAGGTTGGTGTGGAAGAACTCGAGTGTCCTGCACAAAGCCCTGCCCTCAACCCCACTGAACACTTCTGGGATGAACTGGAACACTGATTGCACCCCAGACCTCATTGCCCAACATCAGTACCTGACCTAACTAATGCTCTTGTGGCTCAATGGGCAAATCCCCACAGCCACGCTCCAAAATGTAGTGGAAAGCCTTCCCAGAGGAGTGGAGGATAACAGCAAACACAGTGGGACTAAATCTGGAATGGGATGTTCAACAAGCACATGCTGTATGAATGTTATGGTCAGATGTCTTTTGGCCATATAGTGTGTGTTTATATAGGGAAAATAATGACTGACCAAACCTAACATAGGTCCACTGAAATCTGACCTCACTAATGCTCTTGTAGCTGAATGAGCGCAAATCCCCAGTAAAGGCCTGACAAAGCATCTCAAGAGAAGAAACTCAGCATTTGGTGATGTCCATTTTTATAAATTATGTTAGTTTGTCCAATTACTTTTGAGCCTGTGAAAATGGGGGGACTATTTAAAAAAATGGCTGTAATTCCTAAATAGTTAATGCAATATTTTTGTTACACTCCTTGAATTAAAGCTGAAAGTCTACACTTCAATCCCATTTTCATTGCTTCATTTCAAATCCATTGTGGTGGTGTACAAAGCAAAATTACAAAAAAATGTGTCACTGTCCAAATACTTATGGACCTGACTGTAGCTACTACTGTTTCTCATCAGGAAAAAAAAAAAAAAAAAAAAAAAAAAAAAAAAAAAAAAAAAAAAAAAAAAAAAAAAAAAAAAAAACAAAAAAAAAAAAAAAAAAAAAAAGACAGTGCACACCCACAGCACCAACTGCTTCAGAACATTCAACATTCAGAACATTAAAAGCTTATATTAAACATCATCTCAGTGGTGTAGCTACTAAATAACATGCTAGTAATTCGGCAGTAATTACATCTTACCTTATAAAACCAGATCTACTGGGAAAAATGCATGATTCTGATTGGTTAATCCTGTTTCTCATCATAGCAGCTGCTAGCCAATAAAGTAAGAGACACGTTTGTTTGGCGTAGACCTTTTATGAACATCTTTATCGTGCAATTACTGTGCAAAACATGTTCTTTCACATGTGTTATGTTAACTACCTACAAGCATACACACACACACACAGACACGCATATATGCTTGTATATATACTTCAATCACATCTTGATTGCTTCATTTCTCATATACACACACACAGACACACACACACACACACCGCATCATCATGATAATAGTGTAATCCATGATAAAGCTATATAACTATAGGAATAATTCAATTTCACCACAGTGAGACTTTGGCAAACTGTACGCCAACATCCCCGATACTTAATACCTAATAAAAGCTAATGTGGGCCCCAAATCATTGAGGAGAATCAGCTGTTAACAGAAGACAGGAAAGGTGGAGAGGTCAGAAACGTCAGAGAAATCCACTGATCATAAGATATTTTCTGTTTTGGGACGGAAGGATCTGTTGACACAGGACAGGAGGGGCAGTATAAGACGAAAGTGGAAGAAGATAAAGAATGGGGGGGTAAGTTGGCTACATTAGCATGGTGGCCAACTTAAATTTCTTCTTATCAGATTAAACAGCAGATCAGAGGAAAATCAGATGGTTTGGCCTGAGTGAAAATCTCAACACTGAAAGTTTTACTCAACACACAGAGTCCTTTCTGACTGTTATCTCTCTCTCTCTCTCATATATATATATATATATATATATATATATATATATATATATATATATATATATATATATGTGTGTGTGTGTGTGTGTGTGTGTGTGTGAATATATATCTCCTGACTACACAACTTCAACAAAACATGAAATTGCTGAACATTAATGTAGTCCTGCTGTCAGGTTTTGTTTGCTTTGCTAATGCCATCCAGTTATGCAACTCTGGACCACTGCATCTGTGAGACGTGATCATTCTGAATGCACCGATCCCACTTTTTTTTCCTGCTTGACCTAACACTGAGATTAGACATCAGCGCACCATCAGTGCATTATGCTGACCAAGCCGAGTGTCTGATCATCAGAGGCATGACTGCAGATTGTGTTTGAGTCCTGGGGTCACATGCAAGATCTGTGTGGTGTCAGTCAAGATCAACAGCTGGGGTTTGTCTGGATGATCAGAGCACACAGTTAAAAAAAAAAAAGTTATAGTGATTGGTTATACAGCTCATTTTTACATAGCGGCTTTCTACAGTATCAAGAATGCAAATACGATGTGATGTTGGTTAGGAAACCAATTTGGCAGAGGTTCTTGTACAGACTGAGTTACGGAAGTAAGTCCATATTCTGATAAACAAACAAACAAACAAACAAACAAATAAATAAGCAAGCAAATGTAATAAGCATGTGATTAGTGTATACTCAAGTACTTATTAAAGGGAGCTACTGAACTTTTTTGTTTTCAAAACTCCCAGCTTTGAATGCTGAGATTGCTTGAGCCAAAGCAAAGACGAATTCCATGCTAATGGAAAAAACACTACCTGTTCTGGTTTGTAACATTATTTAAGATTTAAGCCCGAGACATGCTTTCAGTAAAACCTTTTTTTTAACTCTACAGTAGAATCAAATATTAGACAACCCCATGAAGCAGTAGTATACATACTTTCTGGTACAGTACTATACAAGTCAGGTTTTGGATGCAGCTGTACACTGTATCAGTGCCCTCTAGTGAAGAAACATTCAAACTGCAGGTATTTGAATTAATGCCTCCTGCTTTTCATACATTTACTACTAAACCATACTGTGTTTGACTGAACTTGGAAGTGGGAGGTCGGAACTCAGAATTACGTGGAAAAACAAGGACGTCTCTATGAAAGCTTGCCTTTTATTTGCTCTATCTGAGCACTTAAAGCTCATAAACCAGCAACAAGTGAGCCATCTAACACTAGTGAAGTGAGTGATAACTTCGTTTATGGAAGGAGTCTCCAGTGTCAGTGCTTTGGGAGAGTCTTCAGGCCAGATGAGTTGGTGCTTTCTGGTTTCTCAGCAACATGAAAAGAAAAGCGGTGTATTTTGTCATTAATTTCAAGAGAAAGAAAAAAAGAGAGGCTGGTGAGGGAATGACTGTTTATCGCTGCTATAATGTAATAACATAACAACAGGAGCCAACTCGATTCAAATGCGTTCCACAACATTAAATATATCTATAAAAACTATTTTTGTTAAAAAAAGCATGAATATTTGTTTAATTAATAGAAAAACTGTAATCACTGGCAGATTTCTGTGGTATAAGAGGAATAAGACACTTCCAGGCATGCGGTTATAAGAAAATAATCAACTTTGTATGCAAAAGTGAATTGCACTGCAAAAGCTTGACACTCTACCATTCAGGTATATCTGCCACAAATAATCCTTTCAGAACAAATCAGTGATCTCTTTACTCTGCAGTCTTGATTTACTTTAATTTTCAAAACCCCAGCGTATTTATATTACTTGCTGCAGCCAGTGTCTGTTAGGTCCTCTCTCCATATTCAATTACAAGTTCCCAAATTTAATAGCTCTTCTGGTTCCGTGTCGATTCACACTACAAGCGAACATTCAAACTGTACTGACATTCATCCTATTTCTATAACATATATAAGTGTCAAAGTAACACCAACATGAATGCCAGGACCCAAGAGTTCCCAGCAGAACACTGCCCAGAGCATCACACTGTCCCCACCAGCTTGCCTTCTACCCATAGTGCATCCTGGTGCCATCTCTTAACCAGATAAGTGACACACACACACACCCAGCCGTCCATATGATGTAAAAAAAAAATGTGACTCATCAGACTAGGCCACCTTCTTCCATTGCTCCATGGTCCAGTTCTGATGCTCACATGCCCATTGTAGGCGCTTTCAGCAGTGTAAGGGAGTCAGCATGGGCACTCTGACTAATCTGTGGGTACACAGCCCCATACGCAGCAAGCTGTGCTGCACTGTGTGTCCTGACACCTTTCTATCATAGCCAGCATTAACCTTTTCAGCAATTTGTGCTACAATAGCTCTTCTGTGGGATCGGACCAGACGGACTAGCCTTCGCTCCCCATGTGCATCAGTGAGCCTTGGGTGCACATGACCCTGTCACCGGTTCACCAGTTGTCCTTCCTTGGACCACTTTTGGTAGGTACTAACCACTGCATACCAGGAACACCCCACAAGACCTGCTGTTTTGGAGATGCTCTGACCCAGTCATCTAGCCATCACATTTTGGCGCTTGTCAAAGTTGCTCAGATCCTTACACTTGCCCATTTTTCCTGCTTCCAACACATCAACTTCGAGAACTGACTGTTCACTTGCTGCCTAATATATCTCAACCCTTGACAGGTGCCATTGTAATGAGATAATCAATGTTATTCAC
>CM040460.1:10107345-10172393 GCA_022758105.1 Pangasianodon gigas | reverse complement strand
AATTCCTAAACGGTTAATGCAATATTTTTGTTAAACCCCTTGAATTAAAGCTGAAAGTCTACGCTTCAGTCACATCTTGACTGCTTCATTTCAAATCCACTGTGGTGGTGTACAGAGGCAAAATTACCAAAACTGTGTCACTGTCCCAATATTTATGGACCTGACTGTATATCATCAGATGTATCATCAGCAGTGGCTTCTGACCATTGATTTTGATGGGGACAGGACAACAATAATAATGACAAAATTAAGTCGAGAGACAATCGCACTTGTCTTACGCTATAGTGAATTTTTAGAGTAACCCTGTAATAGGCAGTTGACGGTCGACAATATCTAGTCAACCAGCATATAGTCTAGCAGCTTGTTTTGAGTGATTTTAACGTACTTCCACTCCGTACTCCCCATTTTCCTCCTCAAATCTTTGCAATACAGGGTGGATTCAGGTATTCTGGGAGATCCAGTAAACCTGGACAATAAAGCTTAACATTTATCTTGGCCTGATAACTGGAAACTGTTCCAATATATCTGAATTCACTCTATCTTTCAATAGAAATGGTTCTGTATATCATGGACACACTGTATGCACTTTATTAGATTTAATTCTGATTATTTGCTATGAAACAAGATATTGGTGGCCGCAGAGTCTTATTAAACTTATAAAATCTGGCAACCTCCATTAACTGTTTCGTCTGGTGCTCCTCCTAGCATAGGGCAGCGTGATTCCTGCCCCAATGGGCCTGTAATATTGCTTGCTGCAATTGCCATTTTTGATCACAATTTGCAATAATAACTCTGTAGAAGTTAAGTGGGCCGGTGAGCGTGCTGCCACATGATTGTACAACATCTAGATATGCGAGCAAATCAATGTAATACTTAGCATTTCAACTGAATTTAAAATGTATGGAGCTGTAAATGAGAACTTGTAAATGACAGTTAACATTTGCTGAGCTGGTAATATAAATGGTGGTGCTCTCCCTCTCCTGCCCCTAAGGGTGATCCACCAATGTCATAATAATATGGATTGTTAGCTACTATCCGCAGGGTAGTAGCATTTGTCAGTTAGAAAGATTTTAAAGAGCTGGTCAATCCACACAAATATATTCAACACTAAAAACTTTGAGGCAAAATTGCAAAGTAGAAATGTCATATAATTGCAATGAATGTTAGTGAATGTTAACGGGAAATGAAATTTGCACGCAACTTATAACCTCTAGGTAATCAAACTGATTTAGTTACTGCTTACCTTACTCACATATTCACGTTTTCAAATCATTTTCTATATCAAGCTTTTCAAAACACCAAGGTCTACAGCTGCAGAACAGACACATATCATTCTAAAAGAAGCATAACATTAATCTTACCATCATATTTATAAATGTCCAAGTCTCCTTCTTTCAGTGATTGGGAAAGAACCCATTTTCTTCAGCACAAACAAAGGGGAGACAGGTGAGATGTAACAATTATTCAGCTCTGATAACAAAAATGATTGATTACCAAAAATAGCATGCATGCTTTAAAATCTTTACAATGTAGGTTACTTATAGGGATAACAAGTGCAAGAACAGTACCTATCCAATGGGCTTGTGTCAAAAGTTTCTGCAAAATATGCCTCGTTTGGAGTGGTGACAGATCTGTAATTGCTCTTACAGTTGGAAAAAGAAGGTAATTTATTATTATTATTATGTTGTTGTTGTTGATGATGATGTCATCACCCCCATTGCTCTTTACAGCTTGTCATTATACATATATAAATAATTCATATACTATAAATAACAATAAAAATACATTTATTACTGAAACAACAATACATGTATTACTAGGGCAGCAACAACAACAAAAATAAGAATAATTGTCAATGCATTGTTTACACAATTATATAATAATAATAATAATAATAATAATAATAATAGTTTTATTACATTGTATTACCATTATTATTATTAATTGTATTGTATTATATAATTGTGTAAACAATGCATTGACAATTATTCTTATTTTTGTTGTTATTGTTGCTGCTGTAGTAATAATTGCATTGTTGTTTCATTAATAATAATAATAATAATAATAATAGTTTAATTGACATTATTATTATTATTATTGTTGTTGTTGGTGTTGTTTTGTTGTTGCTGTTGTTGTTGTTCTCATCACCCCCATTGCTCTTTACAGCTTGTCATCATACATATATAAATAATTCATATACTATAAATAACAATATAAATACATTTATTACTGAAGCAACAATACATGTATTACTAGGTCAGCAACAACAACAAAAATAATAATAATTGTCAATGCATTGTTTACACAATTATATAACAATAATAATAATAATAATAATAATAATAATAATAGTTTAATTGTATTATATAATTATGTAAACAATGCATTGACAATTATTCTTATTGTTGTTATTGCTGCCCTAGTAATATATGTATTGTTGTTTCATTAAAAAATAAATAAATAAATAAATTTTTATTATTATTATTATTATTATTATTATTATTATTACTATTATTATTATTGAACAGGATGAACTGACCTGCTCCTCCCTGCTCACAGTCAAAGTCGACCAGAAACAGAAAGCAAGCAGCGCCCTCTGTCTGATGAGCATGGTCAGGTTTTCCAGATGAACCTGAAACTTCCCGAGTGGTTGTTAGACTGTAATATAATCCCGTGTTCGCTCTTGTTCTTATTCTGTAAGTGTTAATAACAGAAGGAGAGCCAAATGAAAAGCGGTGAACACGAGCAATGTCTCTGTCACGCTGCACTCGTGAGCAGAAGAAGTTTCCTGAACACTGCCAGTTATCTAGGGTGGACTTTGATCAGTGTTAAACCATTTACAGACCTGTGATTGAAACATCTTCCTGTTCAGTGTTTCGACTACCACCTGACAGTCTTAAATATAAAAAACATATATAAAAATGTATTAACTGTCATTCATGTGCAGTAGACAATATTTATATTTACAGTTACAGTGCCTTGCACATATAGTCACCCCCTTGATTTTTTCCATTTTTTTGTAGTGTTACAACCAGGAAATGAAATGGATCTATTTTAATTATATGTCGTGAAGCTACACAAAATAACCCATAATATTGAAGTGGTGGGGGAGTTTGCAAAATGGTTTACAAACAAAAACATAAAATGTGAAATACTAAATCTATGAATGCTCCTGGAACCTAATCTCAGAGTGCCTACCGGGTTGGCGGCAGTTTTGAATGACAGGGAAACCTGGTTGTTATTCAGTCCTCATAGAACCACAGTTACGTTCATAACTAGCATTCTATTTCACCCCGCCTAACCACCAGGGGCAGTGCTTTACACCTGGACACCCCTCTGCCATAAGGTCGTTAGGAACTGACTCTCCTATGGCCGATTGGAAAGGTGTTCAGAGATGATCACCACACTCACACTATCAGGAAAGGCGATGATGATCTTATAGAGCCTGGAGAAGGCACACGGTGACGGCAATGTAGCTGCAGAGCAGATCTCCTGGAGTGAAATACCTCTCAGTAATACCCATGAGGATGAAATGCTCTTTGTGGAATGGAACGTCATGGTACGGGCTGAACGTCCAGGTTGTTAGTAGGCCACGGTGATGACTTCTGCCACCCAGTAGACCAGTCTTTGCATAGACAGGTGAGCATCACGTGTGCACCATGTCAGGTGAATAATTGGTCCAATAAACAAATAGCTGCCATGAGATTAAAATAGTACTGTAAGACACGTACCGAACACAGAAGGGAACGTTCTGCAGGTTGATCTTTGTAGAACACTGCAAGTTCATTCGCCTGGTTCACAAACATGAGTGACATGACCTTAGGCATGAACCCAGGATTTGGCCATAAGGTCAATCTAGAATCATCTGGCCACCGAAGCATGCAGGGTGACCTAAGGCATGTAATTCTCCCTCCCTTCTTGCTGAGTTGATTGCCAGCAGAGAGACTGTTTTCAATGATACACATTTTAGATTAACATCCTGAATGAGTTCAGAGCGAGGACTTGAGGGACTTCAATAAAAGGGGGAGATCCCATGCCAGGCTCCTGGGCGAGTATGGCAGATGGAACCATATAGCTTCTTTCAAAAATGCTTATATGAGCTCCCAAGAAGGTGCCACCTGCTGTGTCGTGATGAGCCGAAATGGCCACCACATACACCATTAGCATAGATGGGGACTTGCTATTTAGGCTAACTCTTTAGGCACTGGGCAACACACTGAGTCCATTGGTGAGAATGTGTGTTGATTACAATAATTATACCACAGCACAGTTGAATTCTCAAATCAGAAAGTTTGGATAAATTTTCTAAAGCAGTATGGATCTGAATATTTATGACTGCAACATAAAGAATTTATATTAGTGCGCTCGTTCTTATACAGAAATATTGTTTAACAGCTCGTTCACAGGGACTTGTATGGTGGTCTATCCACATAATCTAAGTCTAATAATAAACAGATTAAAAATGTTATATAACAAAGAAAAACATATAATCATTGATGTGGTGCGGAAGATTTGTGTTAAGAAACATTTCTTTAACATTTATGGGAGTGTCAGTACTTTGTATCAGTAACAGTCAGTAGCTTTCCAGAGACAGGGGTTAGTTCCTGTTATCACTTATGTTATAGCAGCTATATACTGTCATTCCCTTACGCACCTTTCTTTGTTCTCTTGAAGTTAATGAGACAAAAAAACACAGCTTGTCATCTTACAGAAAACTCGTCTGTCCTGAGGACTCGTGTCTCATAACATTAAACTAACTAACTAAGTAACTATAAACAGTTAAAATGCGCAATGTGTTGTTCATTAATAAATTAAAAAATTGTAATTGTTGGAAAATCAGTGTGGTATAAGAGAAATTTTTCTCCAACATTAAAAACTCAAAAACTACTAAAAATACTCCACTTTAAAGTCTGTTTGGGCTATTTCTTAATTTGTTTAGCTGTATATTATTATTATTTTAACAGTTGCAGCTGCATTTGTGGTTAAAGGAATCCTGAATGTCGGGGGTTTTGCAGCATCACCCATACTTCCTGCGTCCTTGATTGCAGTCATCAGGCTATTCAGGTGCAGACAGTCTGACCAGGGATGCTACACCTCTGCATGCATCTGTAACAATAACAGATTTCTCCCTCGGGGGGGTCCGCCCGAGGGATAAAGTCACCAGGGCATCCCCTTCACTAGTGAGAGTAAGGTGAAAGAGGGCCATTTGGCTTCATCAGAGAGAATAACACTCTACAATGAGTTGACTCTATGTCGGTAAAAGATTTTCAACTGCGTGTGGCCAAACTTTACCCAGATCTTGGTACAGATGCCAATCTCCTGGATGTATGCATAGTCTAGGCAGCACGTCTGATGCTCTGTTGCACTGACCAGGCAGATGAGTCATGCTCATTTGGGCTTGAGGGAAACTGTCATCCTCACTGACTCTAGCTGTATGACAATAAAATGATTTGCCTTGGAGTTAGGGAGCTCTTATGCGAGTTCACTCTGTGACCAAGCTTCAAGATGTGCGCAAGGAGACTCTAGGTGTCCCACATGGCCTGCTCTCTGGTGGAGGCACAGAGGAGACAATTATCCAAGTATGTGAGAACCCTGACACCTCTGCCATTAGAGGTGACAATGCAGCCTGCATGTATCTTGAGAATACCTGTGAGGCTAGAGACAGCCCAAAGGGTAGAACTTTGAACTGTTGCACATGTCCCCTGAAGGCGGAGATCAAGAAGCACCTGTGCTCTGGGGTGATGGAAACATGGAAGTATATGTTGTCTTGTGTCTGCATGGCATGAACAACTTTAAACATATGAAAAGGGAGGACTTTCACGAACTAATTCTGTCCTCTCAAATCTACAGTGGGACAGAAACAGTCATCCTTTTTCCAAAAAAATATGTTGAGTAGAACCTCTCAACTTCTTCCTTTGTTTTAGTCTTTCTAGTTTTTGGTTCTTTTCATGTCTTTTGTTTGTTTTTAGTTGTTTAATCATTAAAAACTTCTGCACTGGATTTGTGACAGAATGCTTGGCCTTAATATGGATGCATCAGAATTGGAGGTGCTAAGGCAGGAGTTGGCAGTGCAGGTCCTTCTCCTCAAGGACATTCTCCTGAGGACATCGCTCCACCTCCCTTCTTGGCTGAGGATGTCGCTCTGCCTCCCTTCTTGGCTGAGGTTGTCGCTCTGCCTCCCTTCTTGGCTGATGATGTCACTCCGGCTCCCTTCTTGGTTGAGGATGTCGCTCCGGCTCCCTTCTTGGCTGAGGATGTCGCTCCGGCTCCCTTCTTGGCTGAGGATGTTGCTCTGCCTCCTTCCTTCGCCAAGGTCATCACTCCCCCTCTGGCCTTGCCATGGTTGTCACTCCCCCCTCTGGCACTGGTAGGGATATTGCTCTGCTCAGGGGTTCAGGCTCTCCTAAGATTTGGGGGCTTCAGGAGCAGCACCTTAAGGGAAGTGCTGTGTCACGTTCACCATGGACAATTCCCCCCTAGACTGCCAGAGGGCACTCTCACTCACATTTTTGAATTTCTTCCTTTGCTGTCTGCTTCACTTCCTGTGTTTGTGCACACCTGTTTTGTGTTCCCCTAATAAGTTACCCTATTTAATTTCTGTGTTTTCCCTCCTGGGTTGCCAAGCATTATATGTTGTAGGGTTGTTACTGTTACTGTTATGTTGGTGTGTTTGCCCCAGGAGTCGCTTTTGTGTTGAGTTTTCCTTGCCTTGCCCTTGTCTTACCTTAGTCTAGTCCTTTGTTTTAGTTTTTCTAGTTTTTGGTTATTTTCCTGTCTTTTTGGTTTGTTTTTAGTTGTTTAATCATTAAAGACTTCTGCACTTGCATCCGACTCCCTGGATTTGTGGCACCTCTTGTTCTGAATGGTGGGGTCTATTTTTTTGATCTCGAGATTGATTGCAAGAGTTGAAATTGATAAGGCCTCGAGCCCAGAGAAGGTAGGGGTCCAATGGTGGAACTGGAGTTTGGCGTGGAGGGTGGGGTCCAACACACAGTATGGATCTGGGTGCTCAGGTACGGCTACTTGGCTTGCTTGTGTTGTTCTGATGGCTTTGTGATTCAAAAGCCTGGGCTCTCCTCTCTATAGCCTCTTTGGCTGCAGCCCCAAAGAGCAGTCCAAGAACTATGTAAGGAGACCACATTGGGTCATTTTGTATGCTTCAGGCAGTGTGGACTGTGCCAGCCTCACTTGATGATGTTTCCCCTTATCTTAACCCATGCCATGTACCCTGCTGTTAGCCTGTTGTCAGTACATCTACACTTAATACTAAAACAGCCCTTCAGTCCTGACATACTTATTAAGCAAGGATCTCATAATTGAACTTGAGAATGGAAGCTGGCTGCTGGAAACTTGCCACATAACTGTCCATGTAATCCTTATACTGAGGTACAAATAACTCTGTGATGACCAGTGAGTGAAAGGCCACCTTCAGTGCTGTGAGTTGAGTTGCTATGACCAACCCTAAATGAGTCACCACCATTTTAATGGTGATTGTCAAACCTATTTTGAAGCCTGTCAGCTGTGTCTGTGACCTACCAGATGTTGAAGCAGATCAATTACTGGACAGTAAGAGAGCTGTCCTCCAACTCTAAGAGATTCAGAGTAAATATGCTGATGTAAAGGTATTTTTACATGACACTTAAACTTTCTGAATTAAAGTTAATCTTTGTTTATTATTGCTGATCCATTTTCATATGAATTGTAGGGATCTCTCGTTTGATCTATTGTTATTAGGCTATTGATATAGTTATTTTTAGATAAGTATCGGTAATAAAGGTATCAGTAGAAGTAAAACACTTGCTCAAGACTGGCAAGTCTTGCTTTTATGATAATATTATAATTTCCAGCTGCTAAACTCAATCAGATTATCAACAATGCATAGTTACATTTACATCATCTATGAAATCAGAAATCTATGACCCCTGTAACAAAGCAAATTTATCCAGCCAAATTTAATTGGACTTGCATTGGATTACAAGTGATTCTGACCTCACCGGTTACAGTGTGGCGTTGACATATGAAAGTAGCTAGCAAAAGCAGCTAAAATCACAGCTAGTTTTCTATATCTGTAACTTACAGCAATGTAACATTAGGTCACACCACATTAGCACTACATTAGCATGGTTGTCTATGTTGGTGAGCTGATGAGCTAAGCTAACTAAATTTGTTTGGCGCTAACTGAAATTAGCTAGATCTTGCTAGCTACTACATAATATCAATTTTTAAAATGTCACAGAGTCCTAATGTAACATTAACGTGACTCGGTAACTAGCTAAAGGGTTAGCCGCTTATCAACAAATGCTTTGAAAGCGATTTCACAGATTGGGTGATTTGCAAATCATCGATGGAAATTTGGCCTAGCCATTATTTATCCTGCTGAAAGGAATCTGAAATAGTAAATGTGATTGTGTTGTGACTCTCTGGACAACTGTAAATTTGTTGTACTGTATTTTTTGCAATGACCAGTATAACTGAAGTGGAAAAGTTTTTTGCACAAATTCCAATGCAAGAAATAAACTTTTTAAAATCCAAATAAATGAATTCATATCCAAATAAATGAGATTCCTTGTTAAATAGTGGTTTATATTTGGTAGTTACTAAGGCTATATTAAAGTTGTATTTGACAACATCAAGATCAGTGTTAACTATTGTATGGCTTTATGGCCTTTAGATGTTTCTTTTGTTTCCTTATTCAGGCTCAGACTCTCATGTTTAGTTCTGACTCTTCCTGTGTAAATGTGTGTGTAGTTTTTTTTTTTTTTTTTTTTTTTTAACCCTACAGAAAAAGCAAACTGGTTTCTTTCTTTCTTTTTTTTTCTTTTTGTTCAGCCCCACACTGTTGTAGCTCTTTCTGCCTGAATGTGTATGTAGGTGAGGGTGTGTTGGCTTAGCTGTGGCTCTCTCTCTGTTCTTCCTACAGCTATTATGAACTTGTTTCTGGTCAGCTTACTCCTTTAACTGCTCTCTGCTTGTATTGTATTTTGCCCCACTTGTTAGTCATTTTGAATAAAAGCATCAATTGAATATGTCTAAATGCCATGCTGTTATGCTGCTTTATTTATATGACTCCTCTCCCACAATGCATTCCTCTCAACTTTCAAAGCACAGCAGGCCAACCAGTAGCATGTTGAAAAAAAGAAAACCGTATACACACAAAATCTATATACAATCCACCCTAGTTTGGGCCCTGAAAGCAGATTTATTATTGATAATTATAGTAGAGTTATAGGGCAGTCATAGATAATCTCAGCAGGATACACAAGACCTGTACATAAAAACTGCTGCTGTAATCGTAAAGACTATGATACTCATACTGACCATCCTTTCACCACACTTACTCTGGTGTTGACTTTATATTATACAGTTGTAGAAGTGTAATGATTAATCCTAGGTCCTTTTGTGACCTGTAAGTATTTTGGTCAATATGGACAGAAACGTGAGGGGACGGTGGCTTAGTGGTTAGCATGTTTGCCTCACACCTCTGCGGTTGCGGGTTCACCACCGCCCTGTGTGTGTGGACATTGCATGTTCTCCCTGTGCTTCGGGGGTTTCCTTCGAGTACTCTGGTTTCCTCCCCCTAGTCCATGCGTTGTAGGCTGATTGGCATCTCTAAATTGTCTGTAGTGTGTGTGTGTGTGTGTGTGTGTGTGTGTGTGTGTGTGTGTGTGATTGTGCCCTGTGATGGGTTGGCACCGAGTCCAATGCCATGCAGGGTTTGTGAAAAGCTACGGAGACCCTAAGGGGACAAAGCAATGATAAAAATATGAGATGGGAGGAAAATTTATATTTCAGTGCCTTTGCGTTCCCCCGAGAAACTTTGTGTTGTGTCGCAATTTTTTTGCAGTCTCTCGCAAAATTTTGGCATTCTCCAGAGAAACTTTGAGTTCTCTCGCAAACTTTTGCGTTCCTCTAAGAAACTTTGTGTTCTCTCGCACTTTTTCTGCAGTCTCTCGCAAAATTTTGGCGTTCTCCAGAGAAACTTTGCGTTCTCTCGCAAAACTTTTGCGTTCCCCTGAGACACTTTGCGTTCTCTCGCAATGTTTATATCTTTATAAATATCTTTGTGAGAGAACGCAAAAATTATGCGAGCGAACCCAAACGCATTGAAATACAAATTTCCCTCCCATCTCATATTTTCTTCCATCACCATGTCCCCTTAGGGGCTCCGTCCCTGTTACTACACAACTTAAAAAAAAAACAAAAAACAACCTAGTGAAACTTAGCGTCCTAGGCTGATGTCAACATTGGACTTTTATTCTGAAGGAGCAGTGCTGGCGCTGGTGCGTGTCTCTGTGTTCCTGGCTTCAGTTTTGAGCGGCGCTAGAACTGGGCGCGGGAGGATCTCTGAGGCGGTGAGATATTTCATTTCAACTTTTCTGGGAGCTACAAAACAATCTGATGGGGGTTCTAACAGGTTCAATAGAGTACTGGTTATTAAATAAAGTGATTGTTTATTTGTGGAGACAACTTGTGGCCTTGTTTTAAATCAACTTTAAATTTCGGGAAAAAAAAACCCAACCAAAATAGCTGGGTAATTAGCCAGAGAGCTACCCAGAGTCGGCTAATGTAGCTGCAGCTGGGGAAAAGCTGAATCCTGTTATTCTGAGCAGCTTTAAAAATAGGTTAGTTCAATTGAACTAAAAGTGCGCAGGTTTTTGACGAATCTCTGTTATGTGCTACAGTGACCATAATGTATCTCTTTTATAGTGCTTCTAAATATATATTTATATGTATGTATATACATATACATACACATAGTTGTTATTAATAGCTAGCTAAACAGCTTTGAATTGCAAGGAAGGAAAGAGGAAATGAATTAGCGGGGTAGGGCTAGCAGCCGCGCTAACGCTGTGTTAGCTAACTCCGGCCCAGGCTAGCTGAATTAGTGATGTATAAACATGGATAGCGGCAGTTTGAGTGGTATTTTACAGCATTCTAGGTGTACAGAGTTGTTGTTTTTTTCTTTTTTTCCCCTCCATTTCATAGCCACTCATCCAGTTTAGCTGGTTGTTAGCAGGTTAGCTGTGTAGCTGCTATTAGCCGGTTCAAAGCTAGCCTAGCTTCCTGGATACAGTCCACAGTAGCTGCTAGCTGCCTCAACTTCCTTCCGCCTATGGCTATGAAAACAATCCAAGTGCATTGTTGTTTTTCATGAATTATTCACCTCTGTTTTTTTTAAAACCATGCCCGTTAGGTGAAGTCCTAAGAATCTTTAAAAAGTGCTTAAACTCATATTAATGTTTGCTAAGCTCTAATTTACAGTAAATTTTGTATTTAGTCAGCTTTACAGCTGAACTCCTGAATGGACTATTGATTCTTCTCAGCCAGCTTTCATGTTTGGACTAGGCTCTAAAAGATAAATAATTAATGTTAATAATAATAATAATAAAAATATCAGGCAAAATCAAAGCACACCTTAGAATAAAAATAGGGCAGATAAACATTATTCATTTGATTTGGAAACAGAATCAGAAGTGAGAATGGCACCAAACATTGAGTATTTTTATAATAAGCAGTACATATCTAGTGCTGAATGATTACCGGTGTAGATACTGCAGTAAAAATCATCTTCAGTTTGTTCACTATATTGCTCAGAGGCACTCTGATCTGTGTGGATTATTATGCTGTACATCGGGGTGTGTCTCAATCGACTCACTAGTTCCCTTAGGTTGTGAACGAGTACGTCGTGTACACGGGTTTGGGCGCTGGTAAAGACCCGGGCTCACTACACATTGGGACACTGGTGACGCAATTTCTGTCACTTTCCTGACGTTGTAAACATCACCACTGGCATTTATCACCAACAGACAGGACCGATATTTTTTGACATTATATATTTCATATAAGTTTGTTATCTTAATCGCATATGTTTCTGTCATGGTGCTTCAGGCAGGATTGTAGGCTAGCTAGTGGATTTGTTTTAAATCATTAAACACTTAAAACGTCGTTAGACTCAAACAAACTATATAGAACGTCGAATAAAGTTAAAGATCGCTAACGTAAGTAATCATTTGAGAGCTACAGCAACATTCCTTGACGTTGGCTGAGTTTCTGAGAGGTTTCAGAAAATATGACGAACATAATGAGCATCGATGCTCTCAGGTTTTTGCGGTGCATTGTGGGATTTTTTTAGGGCACGAACGTTCCAGTGCACAATTGAGACAGCCCTTAAAATGGCCGCCTCCCTGATCAGTGTGTTGACTGCTGAACTAGGGAGCTGATTGAGACGCACCCATTATTTTCTTATGTAAAAACGAATGTTGCATACTGGTCAAAATTCAAACCTTAAAAAAGAATTATAAGTGGTTTTTTTTTTTTTTTTTACTGACTCTGGTCTTCTGCATTGTAGGTGTCCCTGCCTGTGTGGCCTAAAGAAGGATGCAGACGATAAAGTGCGTCGTTGTTGGCGATGGGGCGGTGGGGAAAACGTGCCTTCTCATCTCATACACCACCAACGCCTTCCCTGAGGAGTACATCCCCACCGTGTTCGACAACTACAGCGCGCAGATGAGCGTCGATGGCCGCACGGTGAGCCTGAACCTGTGGGACACAGCAGGTCAGGAGGAGTACGACCGGCTGCGCACGCTCTCCTACCCTCAGACCAACGTGTTCATTATCTGCTTTTCCATCGGCAGCCCGTCGTCATACGCCAACGTCCGGCACAAGTGGTTCCCCGAGGTGTCGCACCACTGCCCCAGCGTGCCCGTGCTGCTCGTGGGAACCAAACGCGATCTGCGCAACGACACCGAGACCGTCAAGAAGTTAAAGGAGCAGAACCTGGCGCCCACCACACAGCAGCAGGGCACCGCGCTGGCTAAGCAGATCAACGCCGTGAAGTACTTGGAGTGCTCCGCTCTGCTCCAAGAAGGCGTCAGGGAAGTTTTCGCTGAGGCCGTGCGTGCCGTTCTCTATCCTGTCACCAAAAAGAATTCCAAAAAATGCGTCCTCTTGTAGTTTGGCCTAGGAGACTGATGGAAATGGACTTGGAGAGCTCAGAGGTCAGACGAATGATCCTGGTGTTGATAGCCATCTCTCCTTCCCCACTCGTGTTTTTAACCACTCTAGGTATTGTTTTTGGCTCCCTGAAATTTTTTTTTTTTTTCTACAGTCACCAAAGTATGCACTCTTTACTAGAACTGAAGAAACTCTCGTAGATTTCAAAACCACTTTCCCTTTTGGCCTCCTTTGTCTCCTTGGAACGATGTGGTTATCAAGATCTCTTGCACTTACCTCATGGTTCAGAATGGAATTGCAAGATACACGGCAATATTTTAATAATGAAACAAAGCAATACAGAAACGAAATTAACAGTCTGACCCATGTTCACCCAGCGGTGGAGGATGACGGCATGGTTTACTCAAGCAGTGTCTGAGGAGAGAAGTAACTCTTTTCTACTGCCTGAAGTTTGTAATCTGTCCTTTCTGTGCCTAAGAGGTTAGCTCAAATTCTCTCCTGATAGAAAAAAAAAAACAATGTGAGGAATGATATGAAATATTTATACACATATAGAGAGCTTAACACCTGAGAATGAAAAGCTTTCCTGCAAAAACCTCTTTAGATATTCATTATATTTTACTATTACCCAAAATGTCATTATTCTTTTTTTTTTTTTTTTTTTTTTTTTTTTTTTTTTTTTTTTTTTTTTTTTTTTTTTTTTTTTTAATTTTTTTTTTTGCTTCTGTGAAATGAGGTGTTAGAATGGTGTGCCTTTATATTGACAAGTATATGCCTTATACAGACGGTCACACCGTTACATCTTTGGATGAAACAAAAGCCTGTAAACTAACACAGTGGCTACATGACAGTACATAACGATCAGTATAAGATTTTTACATGTCTTGTCTTGTAAAACAAACGACTGTAGTGCTATCAGATCCTTGTACGCCTGAAACCCAGACCTCCTTGTTGTCTTCTCTCCGTCACACGTAACAACTCATATCTCTCCAACGCCTTATTGACGCTTTTGCGTCTAGTGCTGCCTCACCAGTTTTAATTCCAAGTGCCTGACTCGTTTCTGGATCGGATCCGAAATCCCGCCTTTTCCTGTGAATCGTCTGAAGCTTCAAAACCGAATCGAGTTGAATGGAATTGACTCAAAGAGTCGATTCATTTTGGAACTGACTCCTTGAATCCTGTGAACAAGTGAGCAGTGCTATCTACAGAGAGACAAACGAAGCTATAAAAGTAAATGGAGCGTTTGTCCTCTGTACTCGAAGGTTTAGTGCCAGGCGTGTGTGGCTGCTTCATTCTTAACCCTCAGTGATTCATTCTTAATCACTGTGTTTCACAGCTTTTCACAGTGAGTCAGTGCTTAGCCCTGGCAGGTATTGATGACAGCATGTATTTCTTTCCACAGGCGTTAGTCCCATACGGCAAAATCATTTCACGCACGCTTAAGTTTGGAAAGAAACGAACGTCTCCGAATATTTAACGTCTCTAGAACTTTCAAAAGCAGTCACAGCTAACATGATTCTTTTGCCACATCAGGTGTCATGATGCTGCTTTGAAAACATAAATGACATTTCAGTTTGTATTCACGTTTAAGTTTCATATCCTTGTAAACGATACCGAGCACTTGCTGCTAAGCTTGTGCAAAGACAATAGAACACAATAGAGAAACTCCTAGGATCAGTTTATGCTTAGCACAAGAAATACACGGCTACGAATGCAAGTGGTTCTTACACTCGGAAGTATTTCACTGACACTGCCATAAAAAAGACTGATAAAAATCACTGATTGGTCATCTGTACTTGTTAAATAATTCAGAATGTCTGGTTCAGTTCATTTGTCTTCATAACTTAGGTGCTTAACTGGTTTAATTAGCTAGAACATTTTTTGACACATTGCATTACATAAGTCTTGAAAAGAAAGTTTTTTTTTCCATTTTGTTTCTCAGCAGCAGTTATAAATGCCATGTGGTTGCAACTTTGTCACTTTTCAGTGCCTGCACATGTAATCGCCATCTTGGTTTGTGGCTGATGCAAAAACTGACATCGCTGAACAGTAGCGTGGTTTCAAAAGTGAAGTGGTACTTAGATTTTTTTTTTTTTTGTGTGTGTGTGTGTGCTGAAAATGTTGCACATTTCTCTACGTATCAAGGCTTCCTTGCAGTGTCTCAGAGTTAGTCAGGCTTCTCAAATGCTAATAGCTTTTAATTTTATACTTTTTTTTTTTTTTTTTTAATTTGATTTTCGACTACAATACTTAGCCAAAGAGTGCCTTTGGATATAAAGATATCAAACTAAGAGCACATTGAGAAAGCGGACCTGTTCTATCTTGATTGTTGTGTTTTTTTTTTTTGGTTTTTTTTTTCCTTCGAAGCGTAATAACCATACAAGCCATTTCTTATTTTTGCCTTCTTTCTCATCTTTATTGAAACGAATTCCACAAAATCCGAATTTACACAAAATCCATTGAATGTTTTCTGGGTTTGTCTGTGAGGGAAAAGCCCTCCGAAAACTGTGGATGTGTCAAGTATGTGTTGGTGTCGTTAATTAGTCTCTGCAAAAGGATAAATGTGAGAATGAATTGCCATCTGTTTGGTGTACTGTTCCTTTCATTCCCCCCTGCTGTAACGCTGTTGAAATTGAGCAGACAGGGCCTCACATTGCCTCTTGTCTGCCTGCTTTGGTGTATGGTACTGCATTTATACACTGGGAACTTGATTTTTTTTTTTTTTTTTTTTTTTTTGTCAAAATTGTCATTTTTATAACAAACATTTGTATAAATGAACTAACAGTGTAATGATTTTAAATTATGCTAAATAAAACTATAATTTACACTTTATTGTGTTTTTTTTTCCCCCTACCATTCAACTTCACTGTGTGCTGTGTCTCTAGAGCTCACAGGAAAGCTGCAAAGTTTTATATAATCAGGAGTCCAAATGGAAATGATTGCCTACAAAACCAGAAAGAGGAAACTGATCAGTAAGCTGGGTGGCATGTTTTTTTGTCGATGTGAATAAGTGCATGAGCTTGTGTCGTTATTTAAACAGGTTTCCGCTGCTCTCATGCAAAAAGCCACATCAAAGGTGCTGATGTGCATCAGCTGCTGCAGCACAACAATATCAACACCTCACTGTAGTTCGCCAGAATTCTCGCTGTAGGTGCAGCCTTGCAGGTTAAAGGAAGCAATCCAGCTTGTGTACTTCACTTACTTTACTGTGATTGAAAGTGCAGCGATAATGTAATAATGATAAATACCGAAATAAATGAAATGAATTGCTGATATTAAATTTTCTGTTCATGATATCACATCATTTTCTGATAGCTTCTGAACTTCTGAAGCTTGTGACGTAAAGAAATAAATACTTTAAAGAAAAAAAGTTTGACTAGAGTGCTGTAAAGCAACCAAATTACTGAAACGGCGTGGTGCATTTTGCAGAACCGTATTGCAGAAGTTTTCTTTTTTTTATATACGCTATAGATGTTTTTATTGTTTCCTGTACTACCACAATGCTGTTGAATTCTTTAATGAATTTTCTATAACAGCAGCTCTGATAATAGTGCTGGCTGTCATTCAAATCAGAGGTGTATTAATTTATTAATATGCTTTTTAATATCTTATTGTTTCTATGGTAACAACTCATTCACATGCGGACATATAGCGGACACTCTGCATAATCTAAGTTTAATAAAAACAGATTTAAAAGGTGTTACTTAACACCTAAAAATGTTTAATCGTTGATATGGTGAAGCTTTTTGTAAGGAGACATTTTGTTTAAGATTTATTGGAGTCTCCAAAAAGTTTTTTTTCTGTCTTAATTTCAACAGAGACAAAAAAGAGGCTTATGAGTTATACCGCAGATTGTTCTGCGGAAATTCCACAATATTAAATGTAACTATAAATGGATAAATTGTATGATGTGTCTTCTTTAATGAATATAAAAGGTTTTTTTATTGTAAATTGTAGTCATTGCCAAATCGGGGTCCCTGGAGGACTAGTGGTCAGGCCATAGTGCTCTCACTGCTGCGGCACGGGTTTGATTCCTGGCCAGGGAACCGACCCCAGCCACTGGGGTTGCCTGCAACAGTGCACTCTCAGTGCCGGTCCCAAGCTTGGATAAAAATTGGGGAGGGTTGTGTCAGGAAGGGCATCCGGAGTATAAATTGTGCCAAATCAAATACCAGGACCAGTGATCCGCCGTGGCGACCCCTAACGGGAACAGCCGAAAGAGGAACGACAACGTAGTCATTGCCAAATCGCTGCACTATAAGCAGTGGTGAAGCTACAGGTGGGCCTGGCCCACTCAAACAAAATGCTCTTGCAGCTAGGGGTATTGTTCACATTATTCACAAAAACCAGTTCTTGCTCGCTCAGACCTGCTACTCTAAGAATCCACACTGATGTTGTTCAGCAGCTGGTGTAAACTTTCTGTGCGATGTGAAAGCCATGTAGCATGCTAGTTCCATAAAGAGTTCGCCGCCTCTTGCGCAGATGCCACGCCATGCCCTTTCCACCTGCCACTCCTACACTGTAATCAGAGGATATAATCACATGAAACGTATTTGACATTCTGATAACACTGGGACATGCTGTCAGAGTGCAGATCAGACTCATCTGAGAGTTCATTGAGGATTGCACGGTGCAGCGCAAAAAAACAAAGTCATTTTTAACTAATAAAAACGCTTATCAGAAGGATGACTTTGCACTTTACATGTTATCTTCAGTAAGGAATTACAGTAGGTCTGGTTTCTGTATAATGAGTCAAAGTCTGAGGCTTTTGCTGTAGTTCTCTGTGTGAATGAATTGATGTCATAAAAATCTGATGAGGCAGTGGGCTATTCTGGTTATTTCTTCTGTTAAAAAATAGTGAAATCCTCACTTTCAATTTAAACATCACTACAACCACAGATTGATCAGTCGATTTAAAAGAAGCGTTAGCTAAAACAATTCCTGTGATTTGGCTGTTTCTCCTGAAACAATATTTTGTTCTAATTGCATTGGTTAGATGTTCTCTTACATTTGAAATTTAATTTATTGGCCCGCAACAGCCCTTTTGTTGTGTTCATGTGTGTATAAACTATATGCAGAGTGAAATGTGTGTTTTTTATCAGCTGTGTGTGTGTGTTACCGTAAGGCATTTGTGAGGACAGTACTATCTAACGCATACTAACTATGTCTATCTAACACTATGTATGTGTTGAACAGTAGTAGGTGTGAATTAGGGCACAAGTAGGCTTAGCAAAAGAAGAAACCTCTTGAGAGATAGCCTTTTGACTCATAGTTCTTTTGAGTGACTGGTGGCATTTGAGTTTTCTTTTCAAACCCTCACCTACCCTGTTTTACTCAGACCCACCCACTGTTCGATTTCTAGCCTCAATACTGATTATATGAGGAACAAAACACTATGGGATCTGCTGTTATAAGACAAATAATCAACTTCGGGTGGTAACAGTAACATTGCTTCATGTAGGGTCACATTAGCCAGCCCCATTGTTGATCTTTTTCCTAAAGCAGCATGCCCTCAAGTGTTTTATTCCTCTTATGCCACAGTAACTTGTGATGTTTGCATTATCAGATTCCTGTTAGAAAGTTATGTTTTTTCATACTACAGTATCATTACAGCAGACCTTCATAATAGGGTATCAGTAAGGTTGAGGTATCATGACCTTTATATATTTTACATTTACAGCATTTTGGCAGATACCCATATCCACAGCAATGTACAATTATCTCATTTATACATCTGAGCAGTTGAGGGTTAAGGGTCTTGCTCAAGGGCCCAACAGTGGCAGTTTGGGAGTGCTGGGGTTTGAACTCCTGACCTTCTGACTAGTAGATCAACATTTTAACCACTGAGCTACCACTGCCACATGCTGTGTTAGGACATGAAACCAAAACCTTTTGCCCAATGTGACAGTTGTTTTTACCATAATGCCACATTGGACTTCTTGAAAAGAAATAACATTGTCTAGAGGCATTTTAGGAAACAACCTTAATTAATAATTAACAAAAGAAAAAAATTCAGTGCAAATATGGCTACAGCCACATCAATTCTGGTCATGACATTTTTAAATGATCCACATGACGAATACTGTTTAATATTGGGGAATTTCATCATTAATATCACATACTTAATTACTGACACATTGCTAATAGTTATATATTACAATATGGACCGGGTTCCTCCAGGAAGAAATGCTCTGTAAGATGGCCTTTGTGGTTTCTCAGACTCTTGCCAAGATGACAGCACTGACATGCAGTACTGAGCTTCTTCCTCTCTCAGACGGATGTAGGGGAAAGTATGGTTCGTTGTAATCAGGGTCACTTGAAACATTGACAATTGTTCCAATCAGCAACAAGCCACAGTGGTGACGCTTACCCTGCACATGCTCAGTAGCCTCCTCTGCCTGTCTGCATAAGAACAGCAACTTCATCGCAGCTCTTGTCAGATTTTGAGCTTTGAAAATTTGGAGAAATTTTTGAGGTACATGTTCATTTTTTTAATGAAAATGAAAATAAACTAGACAAGTTCTATTTCACCCTTTCTAACCTCCAGGAGCAGTATCTAATACCTAGATATGCTCTTGTGTGTGTGTGTGTATGCACATGCATGCCAAGACCTTCAGCAAATAAATTCAAGTAAATGCCTTCACGCCACATCAATGCTTCTCCTTTTCTCTACTTGCGTATGTGCACATGCCAGACTGATTGTAGATTTTGGAGCTATTGTGTGCAGCTTGTGACTACAACATAGGAGCATGTGTGTCCCTCAGATTCTTGCCCATCCATTGGAGCTATTGCTGCCTTCCTGATCCATTTTCTGTGCACTGTGTCATGGGTTTGAGCCCCACCCTGGTTGCCAACCCCAGCCACTGGGGGTGCACAGGCTAGTGCTGGTGCTCAGTGCTGGTCCCAAGCCTGGATAAATGGGGAGGGTTGTGTCAGGAAGGGCATCTGGTGTAAAACCTGTGCCAAACCAATATATGGACGATGGAAGGTGACCTGCTGTGGCGACCCCTAATGGGAGCAGCCAAAACAACAACAATAAGCCTAATGAATATTCTACTTACCACCATCTCATGTTTACACACATAAAACATAACTATAATTTACATTCACCTTGAGGACTTTATTAAAATAACGTTGTAAAACAGTACTGATTAAAAAGAGTCATGTTTCAAGATCATATATTTGGTGTCATTACTCAAGCCTGTACTTGAGCAATTGTGTGTCATATTTGAAACTGCATCTTATCTGAAAGTAGCTCATAGATAATATGATAATGTCATGACGTCAACCTTTTCTTATAAATCCACTAGATGGCAATAAAGCACCTCGTTGCAATGCTCTGGTTTCGAAAACCACACAGTCAACCCCCAAAACTGCTACAAACCCACATGAAATCAAAACCAACCTGACCATACAGTTACAGTTTTACCCAAAAATTGATATTGAAAATCAGAAACCTCAGATTGAGTTAGGTGATTAATTCTCATTCCAAAACACAGCCTTAAGCCTAAATGTGCTTTTCTAAAATAGGTTTTTCGATGTAAGTAAGTATAAGTAAATATAAGTATTACTTAACACGTAACACAGCCTAAACCAGACATTCTTAAATCTTTCAGAATCAAACATGAATCTATTTTGCAAAAATATTTAGAAAAGGTAATAATGGTGTTTAAATTTCATTCAATCATCTTCAGTAACCGCTTTATTCTGGCCTGGGTCATGGTGGATCCGGAGCCTATCCCTGCAACGCTGGGAGCAAGGTGGGAGAAATCAGCCCAGATCAGACACTAGTCCATCACAGGGCACCATGCACTCACACATTTACACACTCATTCACACCTAAGTGCAATTTAGCATAACCAATTCGCCTACCTGCGTGTTTCTGGACAGTGGGAGGAAACCCATATAAGGAGAACATAAGGAGAACATGGGAAAATTTGCACAGACAGTAATCCCGTTCTCAGGATTGATCCCAGGACTCCGGAGCTGTGATGCATGTTTAATAATAATAATAATAATAATAATAATAATAATAATAATAATATTTTACATATTGTTTTTACAGTTGTGACATTGACACTTGCTGCAATACTCATGAGTTGAAAATCACAGCCCTAGAGACTGATCAATTTTTGATGGTCTCTTTTTATACAGCTGCTCATAAAGATTTGTGTACTGCATGACATATTTATGTGTAGCAAGTGCACTTTTTCTGGAGACAATGTTTTTTTCCTCTTGTCATCAGTCAAGAAGTAAGACAAGTGCTATCAATCTCAAAGTCGTCCCAAATACTGGAAAATGTGTGACCCTAAAGAGCACCGTGGCTCCGTAAAAGCACATTCTGAACTACCTTTGAGTAGTATGAGAAATTGCTTTTTATGCATGCTGGCATGAAATGGCCTGAAATATTCATATATTCATGAAATTTATGTAAGTGGAATTATTGCAATTGTCCAGGCTCTTCTTCAGTCCAGTTCAAAAGGCACAATTTAATTACTGCTTTGATTACTGATATTTCATGTAAGCACAATAAAAGATTGCCCTTCGGCTGACAGGATATGATCACTACTGGAGATCAAACATCGTAAAGACACAAGGGCCATGTCCAAGAAGCGAAGGAAGGACTGTACATCAGGAAGTTGTTTCTGCTTTATTCAAAAGTGACTTGCAGACTACAATCTACACAGATCTGTTAAAGGACCAGCCAGTGATACAAGTGGTGCAAGACTAATTTTACACCTATTAGATCAGGAGCAAGTGCAAAGAAGATGGTGGAAGGATGCACAGAGATTTTCGTGGCTACAAAGAGGGTTGGATTATATATTCATAGAGGTGGTACAAATACTATACAAATACAAATACAAATACAAATGATACCATTGTACAGAAAGGAATAATTCAGTCAGAAAGGAATAAGTTGCAATAGTAATACAGCAAATCACAATAATAATAATATAAGTGTAAGAAACATAAGGTTAGATCACCTCGAAGAAAACATAAATAGACACTGACACCAAGCTGAGGGTGATCCTTCATAAATGTTCTGCATAAATGCTCTGAACATTCTCAGCTAATGTTGTACTTATGTCAGCTTTTAAGATGTGTAACTCTGAACAATCCATACATAAGGTTTTTTTCTCTATTGCAAAAATCTTGATTTTAGGAATGGAGATAATGTTGTTTATATTAATTATGCATTTATTTTTGCTAGTGAAGCATTTATGCCTCTGCATTTACAGCATAATGCCAAAGGAGTCTGAAGCAGCTTCAGGACTGTGATTAGTCATGAGTCTAGAATAATATAGAATAATGGTTACATTTGGACTGAGAGTATTTGCTCTTTATTCTCCATTGTTCTTTTTCTTACGTATTTTGTCTTATTAATATTTAATACACAAAAGAACCAAATAGGGCCCTAAATTGCTTCTTGTCTTAAAACAATGAAAATTACTGATGTCTTGTTTGCAGTATAATTTGAAAATGTATTTATATGCATATTTTGTCTCATTTAAAATGTTTGTGATGAATAATCTTAATTTATGATTATGATTATTTTATTTAATGCTGATGCATTCACTGGGGAATAATTGATTTTTGCTTCAAAAGTTTGTGTTGTGTATGGGATCATGCTGCTGGTCTGCATGGAACTACTGCCTTCGACTGACCTTTTCCAGTTATACATGTACTGTTACCCAGGTTTGTTCACTTTTCTTGATTGACTGCTGGTATTTCAGAGGGTGCTCCAGCCCATAGGAAAACAGGTGGTTCACTGTGTAATACACAATGAAAGGGGGCGAATAAGTGTGTTAGGGAATTTTGGCATACTCAGCCCAGGTAGGTATTGGCTCTAGTCATGTTGGTGTCTTGCACAGTAAGATCTTAGAAATCTCCTGAGCTCCTGTTTAAACCTCTCTACTGTTTGATTGAGAAAGACTAGCACTAATTTTGAGTCATTGAAAACATGCCTTCCAGAACTGTCAGGTCATCTAAACCACTCAATCAGATACAATGTCCTCTGGTATAGCATAATACGTAAATATATCTTTGAACACAGGGTCAGTGGTTTCCATAGTAGTGGGGATCTTGGCTATGGGTACAAGGCAGCATGCTTTAGAGAATCTGTAGATGAATACCAGATTATGGTATGCCCTTTTTGAATCACTTATGAAGTCAGTGGCAATGTAAGACCAAGGACACTATGGTATAGGCAGGAGTTCCAGGAGGCCACTGGTTAGCTGACGTGGGGCTCTAGACTGGGCAGAGGCTTGACAAGATTGGGAAGATTGGACAAGAGTGTAACATAATTATTGCTAGAATGCCACCAAAATCTATTTTTAACAAGATTAATGGTTCTCTGTATATAGGGATGACCAGAACTGAGGGAAGTGTGTACCCACCGCATAAGTTGATCTCTCATACTTTGTGGGGTATGTATACTTTGTCTGCTGTACAATCTGTTGGTGATGGTTGTTCTTGTTGGGCTCCTGAAATCTCCTCCATAATTTCCCAGCAAACGAGGGCCACAAAGCAATTGAAGGGTAGAATAGGTTGATCAGAATTGGGCTCCACTTCTCCCTCATAAAGAGTGCATCTGCTTGGCATTCTTGGGTACTGGTCTCTGTGTGAGGGTAAACATCTGGCTCAATGAAAGTCAGTCTTTTGGCTGCCTTGACATATTCCAAATTTCAGCAAGCAGTAAGGACTAGGAAAGGATATTCCGCATCCTCCAACCAGTGTCTCCATTCTTGTTTATTTATTTATTTGTTTATTTATTTATGAATATTCCACATTCCCCACCAACTAGCTGGCTTGTGAAGCCTGTGGCTAATGCATTGCTAGCATTGTATAATGGTACCCCCTCAAAATACCATGTACTGTTAATTGCTGACCCTGCTAATTTAGCTGGATTCCTGCTAATTCACAGTTTCACACTCCACACAAATGTTCATTTTCTCTACATAAGTTGAATTGCCACCATAGTTCACATTTTACTGAGTGGGTTGCCACTAGTATCCATGCTGCAGGACATGTACTCATGCAGTCTGTGTTTTGGAAGGTGAATATCAGCACTGGCCCCGTGATCATTACCTTGGAATTGATCATCTCAAAAAAGCTGTGTCTGCCTTGTACAATCTCTGTGCTGACTGTTGTGGCAATGCTGAAATGGCATGCTCAGCTGGCAAATTTGAGTCTTGGCTGAGAATTCAATCTGGCCAGTACAGACAAGTATAGCAAGAAGCACAGAAAATAAGGTCTGTCTGATGCCCTGTCTCAAATGATGCATTTTGCATATGCCTGCAAGATCCACAAGGCCATAGGTTGTCCCAGTTCTCATTTGGGGCTTCAAAAGGGTGTTCACCTTTCTCTTACCCAAAAAAACCTCACTCTCTGCTGGTATTGTGGAATGGTGAGCCACCAGGATCTGGTATTCTGGGAATGTGGACTTGGAAGAGGATTGCAGGGCTTAGGGTGCCATTTGGCCATTTGGCTACATATAACAAAAGCCCCTTCTTACAGACGTGGACAAATTTGTTGTTACCCTTACAGTTCTTTGAAACAATGATTCATTGCTCCTGAAAAGTGATTAAACCAAAAGCAGTAGTCTCATATATACCTGCCTGCCCATCGTATGTGATAGATTAAACCAATAAAATTGTGAAGAGAAATGACTTATTGTTTATTTTGCCAAGATAATCTAAAACAGCCTGGACAGATTTCTTGGTACCCCTAAAAAAGATTAGAAATCATTGCATTCTAATCATGTTTCAAACTAATTGTTTAACCTTAATTAGTGTCACAGGTGTCTTCAATCTTTGTAACATCGAATCAGCCTATTTAAAGAGAGAAAACGTGCCACTGTGTAGGTTGGTATCATTGTGTCCACTGAACATGGACCAGAGAAAGCAAAGGAGGGAGTTGTCTGAGGAGATCAGAAAGAAAATTGTAGATAGCCATCTTAAAGGTAAAGGATCTAAGAACATCTCTAAGCATTTTTAATGTTCCTGTGACTACAGTTGCAAATATTATTAAAAAGTATAAGGTCCATGGGATTGTAGCCAACCTCCCAGGACGTGGCCACAAGAAGAAATGCAACCCCAGGTTGATCAGAAGGATTGTAAAGAGCCAAGGAAAACATCCAAAGCCATTCAAGCTGAACTCCATGGTCAAGGTACATCACTATCAGATCACACCATCCATCACATTTTAAACAACAATGTGCTCCATGGAAGAAGACCCAGGAGAACACCATTATTGAAAGAAAAACATAAAAAATCCCAGACTGGAATTTGCTAAAATGCATGGTGACAAGCCACAACGTTTCTGGGAGAATGTCCTTTGGACTGACGAAACAAAACTAGAGCTTTTTGGCAAGTCACACCAGCTGTATGTTCACAGACAGAAAAAAGAAGCTTTCAAAGAAAAGAACACCATACCTACTGTGAAACATGGAGGGGGCTCAGTCATGTTTTGGGGCTGCTTTGCTCTGTCTGGCACAGGGCACCTTGAATTTGTGCAGGGCACAATGAAGACTCAAGACTATCAAGGCATCCTGGAGAGAAACATACTGCCCAGTGTCAGAAAGCTCTCACTCAGTCGCAGGTCATGTGTCCTCCAACAGGATAATGACCCAAAACACCACTGCTAAAAGCACTCAAGAATGGCTGGGGAAAAAACATTGGACTATTCTTAAGTGGCCCTCTATGAGCCCTGAACTTAATCCTATTGAACATCTGTGGAAAGATCTGAAAAATGCAGTGTGCAGAAGGCACCCTTCAAACCTCAGACAGTTAGAGCAGTTTGCTCAGGAAGAGTGGGCCAAAATAACTGTTACCCGATGCAGAAGCTTCCTTGTAAACTACCATGATCGCTTGTTGGCAGTGATTGCTGCTAAGGGTGGTGCAACAAAATATTAAGTTAAGGGTAACATCTTTTTTTGTCCATGTCATTTTCTTTTGGTTCATTATGTAAAATATTCAGTTTAATAAAAAAAAAATCAAAAGTAATGTCTGATTTGAGTTAAACATGGAATTAACAGTGATTGATGCCATCAACATTTGTCAGTTTCAAATTATTTCAGAGATAGTTGTGGGTTCTTCTTTGTCATGGAAGGGTACCAACAAATTTGTCCACGTCTGTATATGTAGCTTAGAGGTCAGTCATCCTTCTCCAGATGAATGCAAGGACGCTATGTCTACAGCAGTGTATGAAAGGTTTTTTCAGGTTGATAATGACCAACCACTTGACTCACCACTTTTAACTTCACTCCTGGCAGTGTCTGGGGAGGGGTCTGGTTCCACTCCTGCCAGTATACATATGCCTGTGGCAGGCTCTAAGCTAGCTGTGACAGCCATCCGGAAGATGGTTGTGCCTCAAGTAAGGTTGTAGGTTGCAGTACAAACCACAACATCAACTACAGTCCTCTGTATGGCACCTATGACAGGGAGGTTTGCTATGTCATAGTGCAAGGATTTTATTGACAGCTTTCATGGGGATTCAAGCTTGTCCCGGCTCACCCACATCCGCATGCTCTGGCTAATATGATGAATCATTAGCAGGTTGGTTTTGGCAATATGCAGGTGCAGGTTTCAGAATCACACATCCAGCATGGCCAAAGAGACTGTTCATGTGGCACATTCAGGACCTCACAGATCAGTTCTATCTTCCATAGCCTAGAGGTGGCCTACCATGCATTATTCAATACAGGTTTATTTGTATAATATTTGTGCTGTTAACATGCAACTCTACAAAAATCCAGATAGAGATCTAGATTCCTGTTGAGCAAGGAAAAAAAACAGGCTCAAAGGGATCCCATGCTTTTCTGTGGGATACCAGATTATAAATCAACAGTAGCCCATTATATAAAGGAAAAAATTGTAATGATAGAGAATGTTTAGTATGGACATATTGTAAATGACAGGCCTGGAACAAGCATGTACAGTAACAGTCTTTATGATTAAAACACTATTGTTGCAAGTCTACAGTATCCAGTTAAGATTATCCATTGAACAGAGCAAGAATCGAACTGGAAGGAAAAACACATGGCCTAAATGGTTGCATATTTTGACCAGAGTGTAAGCAGGGACTCTGCCAGATCTAGCTTTGACAGCATAAATAAAAAGGAGAGCCAAAAGGTAACACAGGTACGAGGACATCCAGTAACACCAATAATCCTGAGTGATCATGTAAAGCATATGATTATGCTTTACAGATTTAAATTTAGCCAGGCTACCAAATGCAGTATCAGCATCTGTAGAGGATGCAAGGACTAATTATGGCAGCCACATCAGTGATCCCCTTAGGCTTGCTAGAACTGTGTAAGCTCAGAACATTTGGATTGAATCACCAACTTAGGACTTCAAACTAGAAGTCCATGAGACACTTCTAAATGCAAAAGTCTCTAGCATATGGGCCTTGTATTCCACAGTTCTTTTGTGAATGGTATTCACCTTATCGGCTGGGCCCTGTGCATTTTTTCTAGGATTTTGACCTGTTGCTGCTGCTAAACAGCAGCAAGTCCCAACATACCCTAAAGTTGTATGTGGCAGCCATCACATTGCAACACAGCACCATGGATGGCAATTATCTATGGTTCCATAGAGTTATTGCTCCCTTTCTAAAGGTGGCAAGATTTCTCCATGCACCTGGTCCCGTAGGTGCCTGGTGTGTGACCTTCCCCTTGTGCTGAAGTCCCTTAATGACCCTCCTTAAGAGTCTGTGCATGAAGTTGACTTGAAGTGTCTCTGAAAACTACCTTTTTGCTAGCAAACTATTCAGCTAAAGGAGTTGGGGAGTTGTATGCTCTGCTGATAAGCTAACCATGCATGCATTGGTGCACTCTGGACTCTGGGGTGACCTTGTGACTGAATCTGGGGTTTCTGCCCAATGTCCTATCAGGCAACTTTGGAATTTAGTCTATTGACCTTGATGCCTTCAAAGAGAAACCTGCTATGTGCCCTACAATGTTATTTGGATCAGACAGCAAATATTTTTGTAGGCCAAAATTCCCACTGTGTATACGTTGATAAATGCCAATCACCCATAAATTACTACGCACATTCACAGCACAGCTGTTTTACATTTAGTGATGCTCCAGATCCACCATGAAAGCAAGATGAAACATTCACTGAAGATGAATAAATGAATGAATCTGGTCATAATGGATCCTGTTGTGAACTTCAGCACCTTTTCTGAGCTTCATTTTCTCCGATATCTGTTCTAGGCAACATTTTTGCTGTACATATCTGGACACAACAGTAACTGGGTCCAAACAGTAGCACTAGAATCAATTTTGTATGACAGCATACAATTTGGTTTTATAATAATTGAGAAGCTCACATAACTGAATCACAGGCTCCAGAGTATATGTATGAGACAACCCCATATTTATTTCCATTATTTTGAAGTGTTGCTGTTGAAACTGTAGTGCAATTAAACCCAATATCCCAATATTCACCAACACAGTGTATAGTCAAATTATTTTTATATTTATATTTCAATCAGTGAAGAGGACCAGCTGTAGCCCCCAGGGCCATTCACTGTCATGTGCAGGTGGATCTTTGGAGCCTGTTGCTTTACAATCATTCAGCTGTTAATTCTGCTGGCGTGCCGAGAGCCTATATCTGTCATCTGCAAAAGAGGGTCTCTCAATAAGTTTGTATTTACAGCAGATTTAATATTATCCTGTCTCTCTTCTGACACAGGCATAGTAACAAACAATCATTAATGGCAGTAGAACATGAAAAATAAGTTGACTGAGTAAATAGATTTGTCTATGCACCTCAACAGACTGCTAACATTATCTAATTATAATATTAACATTATCTAATTATAATTAGGTGTTATGTTGTTGAATTTCACAACAGGGTCCATTATGACCAGATTCGTTCATTTATTCATCTTCAGTGAATGCTTCATCTTGATTAGGGTCGTTATCTAATTATCTCTCTGTAATGCAATCAAGAAACCTTGCTTTCCAGGCCATGCTTCAAATTACAGCGACCCTGCATTAAGACTGAGCTCAGGCCTGGTATCCATTTTTTATTGACTGAGGCTTCTTCATGACAGGTCTGTGCAGCTTTCTTCATCTTCCTCAGCTTCTTAGCCCAATTAGCAACTACCCCTCATGTTGTCACATTCTCCAGTATGAGCTGTCATGAAGGGCTTCTGAAAACCAAAACAGACAGAGTGCACCTCCCTCTCTGTTATTTTGTTACTTCGCTGTCAGCTGACTGCAGTTGGTGCTAAACAAATCATCAGTACCCTTCCAAAAACTGTGAGCTCTCACAGCAAGGAAAAGGTTACTGGGCAGGTTGGCATGACCGGAAATGGCTGGCCTTGGAGCACTGGACCAGTACTGTCTCTTGTATGACGAGGAAAGATTTACTCTTACTAAAGATTTTATTCTGTATCTGACAGGCTCATGAAAATGGGCTTTTGGATTATACTTTTAAATGATGCCTAGAGGTAAAAGCACCCATTTTTAAAATCTAAATACCAACTTAGTCTTTGTTATTATTGTATTTATTGTCAAATTCCTTGAAAACATGCCCTTGAATTTGAATTCTTTATATTTAATATTTTAATTAACAGTTGTACAAAGCATTTTACTGCAAGTCGTATTATGTATGGTTATGCATGTGACAAATAAAATTTGAATTTGATATGATTTAATTACTTAAAACTTGGGTCCCCCGGTTGAGATTTAACAACATTGACCAGCCACAGCCCGTAGCATACGGGAGAGAGATGATATGGTTGATTTCACTGTATAAAATAAAATAGTCATGCAATTTCAGCTTACAGACAGGTGGCTGGTTGTCAGTCAGTGATTTTCTGATTGTAGCTCACAGCCGACAGCACACGTTTTAAGTAAATATTAGTAGCTGCATTCTGTCTTGCTGGTAATCACTATCGATCAAATAATGTCAAAGGTGTGCAAATTCACAGTAATTTGTTTGGAACAGAAATATGGCCACATTTTTTCAATAACATACTGTGTTTAGATTTACAGTAGGGTAAATCTATATGAAATCACTGGAGGCCTCCCAACTGACCATCTCAGATTTGCTTCATACTTTCTCGAAATAATGTGTCTACTCCCAGTAAAAAAATTACAGGCTTCTATCTGCATCAGTTTGTTGAGATATAGAGGCTTTAAAAAAGAGGTGTGGCCCTGTAAAAATGAGTGCTACAAAAAACGTTACAAAGTTTCATAACTTCTAAAAAAAAAAGGTCCACAGTTTCATATTTGACAATTTATGGATTGCTGAAAATTGTAAAATAAAAAAAAAATTGCTTTGGCCCATTATATCTCCACACTAAAGCACATCAGATGCTTCAAATTTCAAATTTTCATATCTATTACTAAAGTTCTAGTTCTTTTTTAACAACTAGGTGTGTGTCTGAAAGAACTCAAACTTTCTGATCTATGAGGAATTAAACATGAAAAAATTAATTTCACACCTATAGTTCAACTTAATATTTTGTGCATTTACTAACTAAACCATGCATTTCAAGTGGTATTTTTATGGTAGTCCTTGTCATACATGGGCAATATGTATTTATTTTTATGTTTAACACCTCATAGATCAGAAAGTTATTTCAGACATGCACCTACTTGCTAAAAAAGAAGTAACAGATACCGTTTGTCTACCTAAAGGCAGAAAAAAAAAAAAACACTCAGACTCCAGATAGTCTCACCCAGGTAACAATGGGAAGCTACAAATAACTGCAGAAGTAACAGAGAAACACAAACAAATGTTGGTGCTAACTTCTTGGTGGGTAAAATTGCTACAAGTTAAATGGTTAAAATTTTATAAAAAGAACTTAGCCTATATGAATATATTATGAAATGTTCGAAGTTCAGTCATTGCTCCTCCACTCAAAATCCATTAATCCCCTTATGACTGAGAGCGCTCTAAATCTCACGTCACAGCTTTTCCTGGTTATTTTTTGTCCTATTCTGCTTACGGAAGTGCTCTGATATTTGAAGTACACTTAATGCCTGTGTCTGGATTTATTCACACAAAAATCTGAAATATAACACAAAAGCTATAACCTACACATACTGAATAAACACACATGCTAAATGTGAGCTCTGAAACTAACGTTACAACTAAATTAACATTAAAAACAAACATCTTATAAAATAAGTAAATAATATTTTATAAACCCAATATATTTAATAATAAATAATCCATGGTGTGCTAGGAATACTATACTGCAACTCAATAACCTGATGAAATAAAATAAAATAAAATAAGAACATTAGTTCTAGTACAGTGTAGAACCATGAAATGGTTCATAAAATCCCAAAACAAAAAAGTTACCTACAGTACTGTGCAAAAGTCTTAGATACCCTATTTTTTTTTATTACAAACTTTGTTATAGATTTTTATTTTATGACTTCTACATTACTGATTCAGTACAACATTTTAGATTTCCAAACATTAGTTTTCCAGCACAAAATTAAACGTTCCAGAAAAATGTTTGTATGTCAGTAAAGAAAGCAGCATGTTACATAAGAGACACTTTTCAGACAAAAAACATAATGAAGGCTGCTGGGTTTTGCTACAAAAATAAGAAGCAAGTGTGACAGTCAAAGTCTCCAGAAGAACTGTGGCTGCTTCTGCAAGATGCTCAGTAACACTTACAGCTCATTTCCTTATAAAACTGCACACATTGTACCTGAGACTACTATTTTTTTTTATAAGCGAAGGATCATCACACCAAATATTGACTTTGTTTCATTTATTACTGTTTACTGCTCTTTATAGTATTTTTTTAATGTAGAAACATTTAGTTTCATTATTTGTGAAGGCATCTTTGCTCTACAGCATTTCTTTGCATGTGCCTAAGACTTTTGCCCAGTACTGTACATCTGCTAAAATGAAGAGGATGTCTTCCTTCTCTTTGAAGTGTGCCTGTACCACAGGGAAAGAAGCTAGAGCTGTTGCATATGAACTGCTACCACCCAACCCATGTCCAGTGTGCTCACACCAACATGCTCACGCTTCTGCACTCCACCTGAAATGACTCCTTAAAAAGCGTTAACATGTCTCTCTTATACCACGGCATTGTCGAATTCTTGAATGTGGTTGTCAGAAGGTGCTGATACGTAAATGTTCTTGCAGTAGTTACAGCTGCAAGGCAAAGCACAGGTTTATATTAACATGATTATTATAATACATTATCGTTTCTATAGTAACAACTAATACACAGGGCCTTGTATGGCAGACACTCCACACAATCTGTCTAATGGTAAATGGATTCATCACACCACCCCGTCTTTTTTTCTTCCTATAACAGCATGCCCTATCATGTTTTATTCCTTACTTAAAGGTGGCCCAAAGGTGGCCCTCCCCTATCAAACATCCCCATTAAACATTTTTAAAAGGTTTTCTTTGGATAGCTCAT
Source organism: Pangasianodon gigas (assembly GCA_022758105.1). Taxonomy (NCBI): domain Eukaryota; kingdom Metazoa; phylum Chordata; class Actinopteri; order Siluriformes; family Pangasiidae; genus Pangasianodon; species Pangasianodon gigas. Next base: position 10,140,023 of record CM040460.1, on the reverse strand, counting down.
CCATTATGTGTTTTTATCTCTTGATCAGGCAGATTGAGAATTTTCAGATGTGCATGCACGTTAGAAAGAACATGCAACGTTTCCGTCACATACTACTTGAAACTCTTTAATAATATCTTGGACTGTGGATGCTGGTAAAAGTACTTTGCACAAAGTGGACAGCTAAGTTGTTTAGAAGCATATCTTTGTCAACCGCATTAACAGAAATGTCAGGTTGTTTAACCACAAGCTCATCACTACAATCATCAGGAACCGCTGATTGATTTTGGTAAGTGTTTGAGGGCCCAGGTCTACACTTGTCAGAGAGAGTTAGTGGATTTTTTTCTTTAAAAAAATGACATGGAAAAGTGGATTTCACATGAAAATACTTTGGGCAGTGTTTATAGGGAAAAGGTATCATTTGCCCATTGTTGATTTTAGGATTTTTGGTGCTCACAAATAGTGGCAAAACCCACGGTACATGTGCAATTTAAATGAATATTTTTAAAATAGTCAGAGACATTAATTTACCCTGCATTTAAATACTACTGTAACAAATTCAAGGACGGTTAAGGAGGAGGCGGGAACCGACTGAACACAAACGTAAACTTTCATCATAAACAGAACGTAAAACATAACAGAAACCACAAACGTAGCACAAACATAAAACCCGCGTGCATCTCTTTCTCTCCCTCGGCGTCTCCAGCCACTCCTTTATCCCTCTCTCCCACTGATTACCCAACTCAGTGCCGGGCGTGCGTCCTCACAGCCTGGCCCCTCCCTCCTGCTTGTCACAATATATAATATTTTTTTGAGTTTTAGTATGATTTACAAAAACTGTAATGGGGTTGGTGGTAAACTATATATATATATATATATATATATATATATATATATATTCAAAGCTTTTAGCTCTAATTCCTTTAAATCCAGATGGTCAGGGCCGTTTCTTTCAGACCTAGTGGAGTATTCCCACTGCTCAGTGTCACCTCATAACCATGACCCCATGTGGGTAGCGTATAAAAGGCCCTTGCTATATCACACTTGGTTGCTTTCTCATTCTTATTTTGTCACGGAGTTGACTAAGTGGATCCAAAGATGCTGAGTATAGCATTGTAATCTTTTGATTTTTACTCATTTTTGTGGGTGCTATGAATTGTGGATAAAAATCGCTCAGGGCCAGATGTATGAAGCTGTTTGTGCCAGTTTGATTAAATTTGACTGCTTTGTACATGAAAAAAAAATGCTAAACTCATTCTTTTGAGGGAGAACTGTATAAAAAGCAGGAAGCTGGTGCAAAAAAAAATTTCCTTTTGATGTATGAAACTCTGTGGAGTTAGCAGCGGCAAAGTTTGTAATTTTGTCTGCATATAATTTTGTCTGCTTCCCACACCAGGTGTAAAAATTAGTGTTGTGTGTTGTTTGAAGTCTGACATTATAGTCTTTATTTAATAAAAAACTTATTTTATTTACACACTATCTTCAGTACTGAACACTGTAATTCCTCTTTATTCCCAAATTTGATTGACGGCTTTATGTTTAACCATTTCAATCACCTTTAAATCACAATTTGCGCTTTATGCTTAGTGCATGTAGTAGGCGATCACAGTTCGTGTAATGAGCTACAGTTCAGTTTCAGTAAAGTATAGTATTGGCCCATTTTTATGAGTGCTGTCTGTCAAAAGGGCCTTTCGCACCGCTTTAGTTCCAGAACTAAATTTACAGTACTAAAGTACTGGGCGATTTTGCGCAAACTATTTCCCACTACCGTTTAAAGGGTTGCATTCGCACCGACAGTGGGCACTAGGAAGTGACGTAAGCCGGTCGACAGCGACGTCATTTGTGCGCGGCATTCAACAACGGAAACAAAGAAGAACAACGTAAACAACCGGAGGATGGAGGACGCTGTGATCGGAGCTGTGTTTTTGTTGTGTCTCGCGTGTCCATCTGTCGCTGTTCTCCATACTTGCGAAATAAGTTGACACTACAGTATGTTTACACGGCGTTTTAAATCATGGCGGGTGAGGGCGTTTTCGTACGCGTTTGGCCAATCAACGTCTACTTACGTCACAGATAGTACCAGTTGTGCTGGTTAGACCCTGCTCCGGAGTAGGAGCTAATTTGGTTCTCGAAAAAGGCAGTCTGGTACTAAAATCGCACCCAGTTCCGGAGGTGCGAAAACGCCAAAAAGTGGGTAGTTCCACAATTAGTTCAGGTACTATGAAAAGGTTCTCGCGGTGCGAAAGGCCCTATTGTCTGGTGAGGTGTACCATTGAGACTTTGATACATGACCTCCATTAGTTCTGACAGAAACCACTCTGGAAGTCTGAAATGAAAGGAAGTAGAATGGTTCAGCAACTGAGTGGAGGACAGCCAAGACACCTGGCTCAGTCGGGTCAAGAGAATGGCCTAGAGGAAGAGTGTAGTAGGTGGAGCATGGCTTACTGCAGGTCTGCACTGGGAGGGAGGTGTTTGGGGATGAGCTAGAGGGGTAATGACTAATGCGACACAAGAGACCTGTCCAGCATATATTTATGTGATCTCTCTCTCTCTCACTGAAAAAAACTCAATAAACTGAGTGTGTGTGTGTGTGTGTGTGTGTATGTGTATGTGTGTGTGTGGCCCTAAGCTGAGTAAAGTGAAACCTGAGCAGAAAGTGGTGAGTGAGCTGGAAAGCTGTAATGATATATTTTGATACATTACTTTGTATCTACTATGCCAAGGGCACAAGCACAAATAGAAAAGCTTATGTATGCTTTTATCTACCTTCTTTTGCAACGTGGAAGTAGCTTGTGTTTCCTCTTTTTGTGCGAGACTTCCAGTTCGATTCGTAAGCGCTTGTTTGCAAATGTGGTAAAGTAACTACTATTACTGTTATTTGCTATGGTGATGCCATTATTATTAACAATTAGTTGTTTTTTTTTTCATTAAGGAGACCTGTGTGGGGGAAGACATGAACAGCTAACTCATGTCTGCAGTCACTCAGGTTCCCTTAATAGAAACTAACTGCAATAACTCAGTACTTTTATATTTTCATACCTGAGTACATTTCCAAGTATTTTAGTACTTTAACCCAAGAAGAAATATAAATAGAAAACCTTTACGTTTAGTCAGGTACAAGATTTTTTTACATTTTGTTAGCTGCTAGTTCTGAATTATGATCATAGCTATTTGATTATGCAAGCTACTGTTATAAACAGATGTAGCTAATGTTAGCTTGTTAGCTAGCCAGTCTCACGGTTATATCAGAGAACAACTCCTGAAATAATGTAATCCTTGTCCGCATGAGCTGCTGTTTAGGGACACTGGACACCACTGGGCTATTAAACAACTAGCTAATCTCTGTAACATTTAATTTTGTTCATACACAGCTTATCTTACATTTATGTGTTGATATCCTCCTGACAATACTCTGCCTCGGAGTCTTCACTGGAGCATTAGAGCCCAAACGCTTCTCTGGATCCAGTACTCCTCTGTAGGTCTTCTCTCCACAAAGTGAAAGGATGAAATATATGGTTGCTTCGGTCGTTTCTCTAGATTCATAGCTTTTAACCAAAGCCAATGAGTTTCTTCATGTTTAGGAGGCGGACGGCGATCCTCTGGCGTCTCCCATCCATATTCAGCTCTGGGGTTTGGTTTATGGTCAAAACACACCTGCTCTAAGAAAACATTTTTATTTATGTCATTTATTATGGCATCCTCTAACTGCACAAACAATACCAGTTTTCTATAAATCCGTTACTAATAATGTTAATTTTGAGATGTTAGATTGCAATGTTGATAGAAGCTGTGATGAATATAAACTAGTCAGCTGAAACAACCAAAAATGGCAAATTGGAAAAACCTTCGAACAGACAGAGTCCATCTGAATGCTGAAAATTAGGTGGATAGGATACCCATGTGGGGTTATGGTCACAAGGTAATGACTTTGCTGTTGGTACTTGGCATACAAATAATCAAATGAGAATAATCAAGTAGTTCCAAAAGACACCATTCTGGTCATCGGGTTACATACTTACCTTACCTTCCAAACTTTCCAAATCCAACCTTCCTAACCTTCCACTGATCTACTGAGTTACAAATGCAAACTCCACAATGAAAAGATGACCATAATGGCATTCCCTAACTTCCCACCAAATTTGAGACCAAATAAAATATAAAAAAAATCTATAACTCCATCAGTAATGAATCTTTTTTTGCTTATTTAAAGTGTAATATTGGACTCTTTAACTCTCTCACCCTGACTGCCTGAGGCCCTTGCCTGAAGTCAGATCATGATGAGCTGGCGTATGACGTATGCGTACAATTTTTACACTAATTTGGTCCGACACCCCTGACGGTGTTCCAGCAGCACTGACTGTGAATTACTATTACAGGATTGTCAGGGTGACTCACAACATCTCAGGAACAGCATATTATACAGTATTTTTTCCTCAATCGACTCAATAAGAAGTTTTATTTTTTATTTTTAACAAAGGAAATCCCATATACTGTAGCTTAAGATCACAGTTTATTACTGATAATGCCATTTTAACAGTTTTTGATTTGTTAGTGAAGATGGTAATAGTGATGGTGGACCAACCAAATGATATCATTATGTAGTGTTGTAGTTGTAGTACAATGCACAATTACAGCCAGTGGGCTTCAGTTATCAATCTGGAAGTGAACAGGTTTATTCGTAAATCATTCATACGAGTTTATGCAAGAAATCTGTTATTCATGAAAATCCTGTAAATTCAGAAAAAATGTTCATATCCTACTTGTGCTCCTCTGTGTGTAAATTTACACATGAGAAGACTAACTAATGTAAACCTCGACTTGATAGACTTCAAATCATATCACTGTTCAGGGTTTTTTTGTGAAAACCAGTCATTTTATATTATTCACATTAATTAAAGAATATGAAAAATAAAGAAAGCGAGCCAACACAAACCCATAAATTAAGACAAATAAAACTAATCATTCAATTATGACAAAAGAAATGCTGCTGTATAAACAGAGGATGAGCCGGTCTGTCTGTGCATAGCCTTAATTCGTAAACAAATGCCTCAGCTGATGGAAGATTTAGCTCTTATTAGTATTTATATTATATATTATTATATATTTTATATCTTTACTTACTTTACTTACTTTTATTATCATAGAAGTAAGTAACTTTTCTGCCTTTGCACTGATCATTCGTTTCGAGTCAAAATAACTTCCACTTCTGTCCTTTACCCTCATTGGTCATTTTGTGCTCCCAGCTCTCTGTACATTTGACCTTTTATGGAGTTTGTGGGCGTTGCTAGATGCAAATGAGTGTGTTGCACTTTACGCATGATCAACACGTGAGTCTTAAGAAAATCAATTTTATCAAAGCTTTTGTAAATCCAGCAGGAAAATTATTGTTCGGTACATACAATTTTACTAAAAGATTGATAAATGAGGCCCACTGTCAGTCTGAATATATATATATATATATATATATATATACATATATCAGACAGCAAAGTTTATTGCTAATCTTTGCAATTTGAAGGTGAAACGTTTTTGATTAATGCTTACAGCACTGTTTTTTGATTCCTGAGTGACAACCCCCAGGTGCATTGCACAGGCTTAATGAATGGTGACCCAAATTATTGTTGTCATTTGACCTAGCTATGACACGGTTTATGACATGCAAATTTTAAGAAACAGGTTCTGTTCAGGGATGGCTGGAATAAATGGGACAGCAGGGCTACACCCCCCTATCTTCCAAAGATAAAAATCAATATATGGTTTCATTTTTGGCATCTACCTTAGATTATTTGCTGTTATTTTTCCTGTTATTATATTGATTTCTTGTGGAACCATGGATGTACAGCCCATGTGTAATACAGCTGCAGATATAATGAACGCAAATGAGGTGGAGTACTTTTTCCCTAAAATGCCTGGACTAAACAAACCTGGACTAGATGGACTAAACATACGAAGTACAAACAAAGTACAGATTACTCAAAAGGACAGACAACATAACTGTACATTTCATATTTTTGGTTTCAGTGAAAGGGTTACCTTTTTTCTGGTACAGCTTTTCTGGTTACTGTACATGGCATGAACCTAGCAGGGTATTATGGCATTATGGAAAGAACTTTAAAAAATTAGAACTCATCAGTCCAGCTGCCTATGCCATTGCTGAGACTTTATGATATAATGCATTGTTCATTGTTAATAGTTTTATTTTCAAGGTATTGGAAAGTTAAAGGAAATTAAAAGGAAATACAAGCCTTTAGTACCATTCATTCAAAGGTCAGTATTGCACAGGATGCAGACACAAGTAGGATGTAATTGCCAGGTCTGTTTATTTAGGCTTTCCAAAAATCACTGACAAACTTCACAGCAGGGATCAATGAACAGGCAGACTTGAACATCAGAGGCAAATTCATTAGTGTTGTCAAAAAAAATCAGACAAGCTAAGGTCAAACCAATTAGGAACTAACACTCAAAACTAGGATTCAGAATGCAAGTAGGATAACTGGTAAATGAGTAGAAAAAGCAGGTCAGAACTAGATTCAAATCTTCATCATTACATAACAAACTCAGGAAAATTTATACACATGGTGTACCCTAAAACCTAATATCTATTTCCGACTTCTTATGAGAATTCATCCAGAGCCATCAAGAAAAATTTTAATTAATTAATGTTTTGAGATATATACAGTATATAGACTCACTGCCCACTTTAGTAGGAACACCTGTGCATCTGCACATTCATGCAATTACCTGCCATTCATGTGGCAGCAGTGCAATGCATAAAACCATGTAGATACAGGTCAAGAGCTTCAGTTGGTGTTCAAATCAAACATCGGGACGGGGAAAGAATGTGATCTCAGTGACTTTGACTGTGGTATTGTTGTTAGTGCTGGATGGGCTGGTTGAGTATTTCAGGAACTGCTGAATCTCCTGGGATTTTCATGCATAACCATCTCTACCGTTTACACAAAATGGTATAAAACTTTCTGAGAGCTGCAGATATGCAGGCAAAAATGTCTTGTTGATGAAAGAGGTCAGAGGAGAATGGCTAGACTGGTTCGAGGCGAGCTGATAGGAAGGCTACAGTAACTCAAATAACGGTGTTACGTTCCCCTCCTGTCTAGGGGATTGTGAGGGGAAGTAGCAAATGAAAAAGCATAAAATTAAAAGAAACAGCAAGAACACACTTCAGTCCTCTGTCCCAAAGTGAAGATGACACCAATTCAGACATATACAAAAGTGGAGATTTATTTACAAAAAAAAAAGGACAATAAGTTTAACATAAGGAGATAGGGAGCAATGGCTCAGGAGAGAGCAAGGCCTAAAATAACAAACACTAGCAGTTCTCTAACGAGGTTAGGGAGCAGCACTAACTTACCTCAAACACCCAAAAGAAAAGAGAAATAAACAACATAAAACTTCCCTCAACTCCCTAACTGAACCAAAAACAGGGATGAAAGTAGTATCTAAAGAAAAAGGCACTCTCCCCCTACAGCTTCCCTTTTTACTCTCAGCAAAATACAAACAACAGAATTCAAAAGAACATGATCTTGTACTTATCTTAAATAAGCAGAACAAGAACAAGCACTACCTCCAGACACAGTTCACAACTGTAGCACTAGTAGCCACTGCTAATTCACAACTCAAACTCAGGTTAGCAACTATAATCCTGAAACCACTAAATTCAGTCTGGAGCAGGGGAGAAGTGTGTCTCTCTCTGCAGCATGCACTGGACTGCCACAATATACTCCACTCTCAGTCTCAGGCACGCTCTCACAATGAGCTACAGGTGGTGGTGATTCTGCCTGAGAGAGAGAGAGAGAGAGAGAGACTGTGCACAATCTGTAGCACGCAATACAACATATAAGACACATGCAAATGCAAATAAATAAAAAAAAGAATAACTTACGTCCAGGGACGTAACAACGGTCTTTACAACCATGGTGAGCAGAAAGGCATCTCAAAATGCACAATACTCACATCAAACCTTGAGGTGGATGAGCTACAACAGCAGAAGACCACATCGGGCTCCACTTCTCTCAGCCGAGAACGGGAATCTGAGGCTATAGAGGACACAGGTTCACCTAAACTAGACAGTTGAGATAGAAAACATGTCACTTGGTCGTTTCCAAATCTGCATCTGCCCAGTTTCACAACTGGAATTAACAGTATTTCCACAAGAGTGGGCCATTCTGAAATCTTCTCGTAAGATAGAGAACATCATCACTTTATGCTATTGTAGCTCACTGATTGGAACGTGCTTGTACATTACATGAATCAACACACTCTTCTACAGTATAATAGAGGGCACAAGGTCTCTAAACAAGTATTATCACTAGGTATATTTCAGACATTGAGGCTACAGTTACGCCTCATTTCATTACATAATCATTTGAATCTAACCACCTCACTGTTCACAGCCATTTCTCAATTAGCCAACTGGCAACTTAAGTCAAATAGTTACATTTTTTATTTAGAGGTGTAATGCAATGCCATTATCTGTATCTGTATCTGTTTAGAAATATTCATATCTGTTTGTATTCTGTGTGCAGGGTTGGCAGGTTCCAGGATTGCAGATATACACTGCAAATCAGAAATGTGCACCACTGTTAATTGTTCCCCCAAAACGACAGAGAAAAAGAGAAAAAATGCATCTAAATGCATCTGTGCAGTGTTTAAGATGTAGTAGGAATGGGAAATTTGCTGAAACTGGCAACCTTCCCGACGAGCTGTTCTTTAAAACTCCACTTTAAAGCGAAAACAAGTGATTTTTTTTTTCATCATTGTTTCATCATGTGGGATCTAGACGCACATACATAGTCTGAAGCTTTCTGACAAGCTTTCCCAAAATAAAAAAAAAACTTCACCTATTGTTCATATCTGTATTCATATTCATTTATGACACATTATTTGTTATTCATCAATATTAATATTGACATTCAATATAAACATTTAATAGAAGTCTAGTATATTGTCAGTATATTGCAGCATGAATAGTTTTAGATGTAATTATCACAATAATCACTTTAAATTTAGTTTAATTTATCAGTAATTCCACTCCTCTTTATTTGGTAGTTTAGCACTTGATCCAGCATATCCTATTATTTTGCATTTTTTATATAAATCTGGAGCCTATCCCAGGAACAATGAGAACTGAAGAAAAAAAGCATACCAAATTAAAACAAAGCATCAATTACTACACAAGTTATTACTATCAACACGAATGTTTATTTATTTGTGTATATGTAAGTGTACCACAGCTCTGTGGTGCACGTCTCAAGCATCTAAGTTTATCTTAAACCCATAATTCAATAAAACTTATTATTTGCTCAGGTACCTCAGCTATGAAAGTGATCGTAAAGACATAGAGATAATGCAATTTTGAAAGTCAGCATGTGCTAATCGGACTGTCTGAATGCAAGCTGAATATTTCGGATGTTTATAGATTATGGCACCACCTGGATCTTCTTGTCGACTGAGGATTCAAGGGGCTTCAGTGAGGCTTTGTCTATTGTTACTGGCTTGTTATTGGCTCTGGCTCTTATGGTCATCCTTTCCCAAAGGCAAGCTCAGAAAAAAATGAAAACAAACACCCTGATTTGCTTTTCAGATCTCTGCTCTTGTATGGAAATTAGATTCATTTTCATCCTTTTGAACAGCTGTACTAACAGTCACTGGCACTCAGCTTTTATGGACTTGGAAATGAAGTGCTGAGGCCGAGCAAGCTAGAAAAAAGAGCTGAGGGGGAAATGTAGAGAATGCTCTTGTAAACATCACATAGAAAGGAAACCGGAAAGAATCTTTTGAGAGGTTAGAGTGGGAATGTAGCAAGGGTGCAGGAGATAAACTCTTCGGCACTCATCAAGCTTTTCATTTCTCGGTTTTTTTTTTCTGGCCTATCTTTTCCGTCACTCAGTAAGAGCAGCTGTTTTTTATTATGGTGATAAGCTCTGTTATGCTCTTGCCACCAGCTGAGCTCAGTGGGGATGTTAACGAGAGGGCAATTAGGCCCAGCTTCACCAGTTCTGCACCCTATGTGTGTGTAGATGGCATTGGACCATGATGTAATGAGCACAGCGGTGGATCAGCACCCAGAATTAGCACAGCAGACCAACAAAAAAATTGATCAATGGTTTACATTTACTCTCCAGCCCAAGGTTTATCATATACACCCACAGTGCATCCTGGTGCCATCTCTTCCCCAGGTAAGCGAAGCACATGCACCCAGCCGTCCATATGATGTAAAAGAAAATGTGATTCATCAGACCAGGCCACCATCTTCCATTGCTCCATATTCCAGTTCTGTACTCATGTGCCCATTGTAGGCGCTTTCAGTGGTGAACAGGGGTCAGCATGGGCACTCTGACTAGTCTGTGGGGACGCAGTCCTATACGCAGCAAGCTGCGCTGCACTGTGTGTTCTGACACCTTTCTATCATAGCCAGCATTAACTTTTTCAGCAATTTGTTCTACAGTAACTCTTCTATGGGAATGGACCAGACGGGCTAGCCTTTGCTCCCCATGCGCATCAGTGAGCCTTGGGCGCACATGACCCTGTTGCCGGTTCACTGGTTGTCCTTCCTTGGACCACTTTTGGTAGGTACTAACCACTGCATACCGCAAGACCTGCCATTTTGGAGATGCTCTGACCAATTTGGCCCTTGTCAAAGTCGCAAAGATCCTTACGCTTGCCCATTTTTCCTGCTTCCAACACATCAACTTTGAGAACTGACTGTTCACTTGCTGCCTAATATATCCCAACCCATGACAGGTGCCATTGTAATGAGATAATCAATGTTATTCACTTGGCAGTGTTTTCAATGCTAAGGCTGATCAGCGTGTGTGTGTTTATATATATATATATATATATATATATATATATATATATAGATTGAGGAGAGCTGTGAAAGGAATTGCTCAATGATTAGGTCACCTGGGGAAAATTAGTTCCTGTGCATATGAGAATGTGAACTCTTGACCCTAATCCTCCCTGACAAGCACAAGCTTGAAGAATAAACAAGGGTTTATTACAAAGCATGCATATTTCCTTGATATTTTAAGGAGCATGTAAACTAATTGGTTGGTAGGTTTTGCCGAGTCACAGGATCAAACTTAACTTAATGCTATTTGTGTTTAGACTATACCTGCTGTGTGCAACTTATTTGATCATATTTCAATGACCTAAATACATGCTTTTACAAACTTGATGATGTTCACTTTTATAATAATGATTGTCTGATGACATTATCCGATCATGTACAAATGCTAAATCATCATGGTATTTTCTGACGATAAGCATCACGTACAATTAATCTTGTGTTACTGTGTGGGGGGAAAGTGCAAACGAGTGCTCGACCAGGACTGACAGCTTTCTTGCTGTGGCCATGGAAACAGCACTGAGTGGATAGTACAAAACAGAGTGCACTCTCTATCTCTTCTACACACACACACACACACACACAGTTTCTTCTACACACACTCCCTCTGTCTTTATCATGCATGCAAGCACATAGTCAAGTAGCCAAATATTAGCCTTTATTGAGCCATAGTGCTTTTGCTTGAATCAGAGATAAACCCCATAACATGGCGTGCATACACAGGCTATCATTATAATCCATTCTGCATCTCCGTCATACTGAGTAGGTCACGCTTGCTGTCACTTCACACCCTCAGTTGACCTTATCTAGCTGCTATCTCAAAACACTGACACACATCATCCCTTATGCAAAAGAACTATATAACCGTATTTTTCCATTCAAAAATGTTGACAGTTATTTCTCTCAAGCAGTTATGAATATAATGAAAACAGAAACACACACCAATAACATTTAAAATAGCAAAATACAAATGCATTATAATGTTGTATAATATATAATACTGTATATTGTTGATAGTAAGTATATTTTACAATACAGATTATTGATGCTTTCCCAATTTATTAGTCTTTTTATTTTTCTTTTTTATATTGTCTCTTCAATTTATACTACATCGTATTACAGCTGACAACAAAGAAAAATGCTGTTTCTCCAGTCTGCATTTTCTATCCTTAATGTTTTTTTTCCAGGCTTAAAGGCAAGTGCTTGTATATAAAGGTGGTTGTCTAGACACTACTGAAAAACTCTTACTAAATAAAACTAAATTAAATCAAATCCTATGATCATATCAAAAATCATATGATATAAAATAAACATTTAAGATTTTAGGGTGTCTGTAACATTTGCACAGTAGTGTACATCAAATACTTTGGGAAATATTGCCATATATTTCCATTTTGTGTGTGTTTTAACACTATTTTTGTGTAATAATAAAAATGCACCATCTATTGTATTTTGATTATCTTTTAATACTAACTCAAGGCAGAGGTAATTTAGGATGCTCCCACTGAGACTGAGCACTAAACATTAATAATGTCCTGAAGCATCTGGGGGAGGGTGATCGGATCAGAATAACCCAGGCCTGACCCCTAATCTAACTGTGAGCAGGCTGTAATTTGTGGTTTTATGAAGCCTGAGACCTGGCAGAGCTTGCAAAAATCTCTGAGCTGCCATTATTATGACTGTAATGGTGGCCCTAAGGTCTGCACAGCACAACAACAACTAGTTCAACGTCTGAGTAAATAGACTGCACTCAGTTATATTTCTGGCTATGTAGTTTAACACATTAGATTCAGAAATGCATGATTGAAGTTTCAGTTCAGAAAGGTCAGCCTTATTATTTACATGTGCTTGTTTCACATGATTATACATAACAGGGACTAAAGCCTAGTCTCTTTGGTGCATGACTGACCTCCTGAGCTTTGCAATATCAAACACTTTGCACAGAAAACAGTAGTGGATAACCAAGCGATAGTTTCATTTAAGATGCAGGACATAGTCTTAGATGTGTCAAAGACCTTCATAAAGACAAGAACAAAACAACAACATGACCTTAGGAGGATTACCACAATATATAGTAATACAATAGAAATGAAGGCTAACAATTTAGCATGAGTACCAGTGTAACAGGTTTATTTGGATTTGCAATTATGTATTTGTTGGTTGACTTTAGATTCCTTGAATTTTTTATGCTGAAGTGCTGGAATAGTACACAATACATCTGTTCCTAGAGTTTCCCCTGGAAGGTAAGACTCTGTATTATTTTAAAAAGCCATAATTAGCTATAGTTAGTCCTACATGAGAAATGCAAGACTCAGTAGTTACTGTTAAGCTCACAGTGAACTATTCTAATCATTAGTTAATGAGTAATTAACCAGTATTTTGTAGTAGGTAATAGTAGTAACTTAGGAATTAATGAGTATTTTACTTCAACTGTGCTGGCTCCACTTGCCCCTAGGGCCTCGTACTGAAGCTCTACTTCTGGTTGGAGCTTTCTGCACTTGTGTCTCACTTTCTGTTGCTACGGATAGTCCCACATGGATACCCTAAAATTTGCTGAAAACAGTTTTTACCAAGACTGACCCTTGTTTCATTAGATAATGAAACTTGTAACTTGCAAGACTTGTAACTTATCACTCCCGCTGTAGTCATGAAGACTGTACCACTAGCTGGTGTCACCCTGAAGAGGATGGGTTCCCTTTTCCTAGGTCTGGTTCCTCTCAAGGTTTCTTCTGCATGTTGTCTCAGGTAGTTTTTTTCCTTTTCCTTGCCACTGTTGCCTCTGGCTTGCTCATTAGGGATCTAAATCCACATCTGGATTTCTGTAAAGCTGCTTTGTGACAATGTCTATTGTTAATGATGTTAATGATAATTGTACAACTAATATTGTGTTGTATACAGTATATCTATATGTATACACTAAAAAAAGTGACTGTAAATTTTACAGTAATTTACTGGCAATTAAATTGTCAAATGATTCAAAATTGTATGACCTTACAATAATTGTATTACTTCTAATTTGAACAGTATTTGCTCTTATGTAAAATTAAAAACTAACTGTTTAGATTTACTATATTAAAAATACTGGCCCCACAGTAGGAACTCAATGCAACAAAGGTCAGTACACCTTTCTTTACTGAGATACAGGTCTTTTATTTTTTTCAATACTTTGTATGTCCACCTTTATTTTTGATGTCAGACTCAATCCTCCTTGGCATGGAGGATAGCAGTGTTGCATAAATTTCTAGAGATGATCTGCCATTGTTCAGAGACAATTTTTTTCAGCTGCTCTTTGCCGGAGGGATTGTGTTTCTCTACCTTTCTCTTTAAAATACCCCAAAAGTGTTCTATTGGATTCAAGTAAGGTGACTTACTTGGCCAGGTCATAGTTTTCACTTTTTTCTTCTTTAGAAACTGGAATGCTGGAATATTCCTCTTCTGCCAAGCTTCTGGAGACTGGGAGTCATCTTGTCAGCCAGTATTTCGGTATATCCACAGTCATTCATGGTTCCATCTATAAATGTCATCTTCCCAAACACCTTTTGCATGCATGCAGCCCTGTATTATTACACTCCCACTTCAGTGTTTCATTGTTGGAACTATGTATTCACTTTAGTAGTCCTGGCCAGGTTCACACCAAACATGCTGGCCGAGCAAATTTATCTTGGTCTCATCTGACAATGTGCTCCCAATATTCATCAGGCTTCTTTACATGTTTTAAGTTTAAGTTTAATCTTGCAGTTTGGTGCCGAAGAGCAAACGAAATTTTTTTATTGGACGCCGTCCATAGAGGTTGACATTATGCAATGTCCCTCACACTGTCTGAGCTGTCACAGAAACTCCGATTTTCATTAATAACCCTTATGCCAAGTCTGAAGCACTTGCCCGTCCATTTTTCAGAGCTAGATTGCGTAACTAGTGCACTGTCTGTGGCGTTATTTTAGGACTCTGCGTCTCTGATTAGTGGTACTGCGTCTCTGATTAGTGGTACTATGGCTCGTTCTATACCTCCTGATTACTGCTGCAACTGTGTTTTGACTGATTTTTAGTTGCTCACCAATCTTCCTGTATTCTTTTTCATCACACCATTGTGTGAAGTCCCACAATCAGATTTTCCAATTCCTCTGGCAATTCGTTTCCATGTGGAGCCATGATGCAGACATGCAGATAGACACAGCCCATAGGTCCAAAATTGAGAAAGTTCTGGTGTTCACAGGTCATTTTATAACCATCTTCATGCAATTAGGCTAATTGAAATTCACAGGTGTACTCAGTTTTGTTTCAATTATTACAGGTGTGTCAGTGATCACAGGTGTATTCACTTTTGTTGCATTGAGTTTCTACTTTGGGGCCTGTATTTTCAATGTAGTCTTTCTAAAGTATTTGTTTTCGATTGTTCATAAGAGGAAATACTCTACTTGTCAACTTAGAAGTAATGCAATTATTGAGAGATGATCCAATTTTTGAATCATTTGACATTTCAGTGATATTGCACAGGGTTGTACTCACTTCTGCTGTATACTGTATTTGCAGTAAAGAACTGTAATGTCTTACATAGTGTAAAATAACACATAATCTGGAGTACCCAGAGGAAACCCCTGAACCATGGGGAGAGCATTCGGGTTCTGCCCATTAGTGGGGGGTTCGGGCCCCCAACCCCAGAGGTGCGAGGCAAACGTGCTAACCACTAAGCCACCATGCCCCCCCACCCCTCAAAGTTTAAAACATGATTAACACAATAATTCAGCTTTCATTTACCCTTCTCATTTGTAACTCTATGTTCTATTATGTAAGCTCTGGTTTGAGTAAAATATTGCTCTCATTTTCCAGTCAATCAGCACTCTGAAAGATGTGTAGTGATGCATGTCTCAACACTCTGAATGACTTGTAGTGATGCATGTGATCACCAGACAATTCCTGTCTGTTACTCATCAGTGTAAAATATTCATGGGCATTCGTCTCTACGCTTTCTGTCTATTTTCACATCTGCAGTGCAAGAATCTTGCAATCTATCTCACTGCAGGAGCCACCATCATCAGCAGAGACGACAGTAATCATATGCCAGGCTTCGCTTCTCATTCTCTAACACTAAAATAGATTCTGTAATTTGTCAGCCCACGCAACGACCACAGCGGAGACCGCTGAACAAATCTAACTAGACTGAAAGCAATTAACATCAAGTACATGCCAGGTGTGGCCTTTGATTTGTTTCTAACAGGTAACTTCTCTGCTTCTGTTTTAGTGGATACACTGTAGGTTACAAACCAATAATGTTTAGAGTGATGTTAAGTTTGAAGCGATGCTGGAAATGTTTGGAACTGACCTAAAGTTGCACTGAGGTGTATCAGTAAATGCAGTACAGGGGGTAGAGAGTGGATATTCAGGGAAGTGATATTCTCTCTTAAACCTGGAGTGAAATCCTTGGTGGTCCACATGAACTTTCCATTAGTCATCGAAGTAAGAGACGGTTGAGGCTGCAAGGCCATTTTGTGGTCAGATCTCACGGGATGATTCGCAAATTAATCCAGGTATCTCCCAGATTAATGTGAATCCCAGATCTCTCTATCTCTCCCTCCCTCTCTCTCGTTCAATATTTGTCAAGGGCCAAGAATGAAAGCCCAAGTATTCACTTTCCAATTCACCAAAACAGATTTTCTGAGTTAAATGGAAGCAAACAATTTGGCTAGGCAAATTATTTTCAATAATTTGCGTGATTTTTAAATAAACACAAGCAGGCCTAAGCATAATTTTTGGCAGGCTTTCCTTTTGCGACTAAAAGGGCATATGTTCAGTTATTTACCATGGATGCATGATTGGTGGTCTTGTGGGTGATGTTGAAGGGAGCACACTGCTGGGTAGAAAGTGCTAATGAATGTCGCCACCATGGGGTGAAGCCTTTTCCAAGGGGGCCGGACGGAAGGATTAAATTAATGCCAGCGTGGCCTGCCCTTCTGTTCAAAGTCGCAGGGTGACCTGTGTGCTCCCGCCTGCCTGAGCCTGAATTATTGATAAGAGCCAAGTTGAACATCGTCCAGTGGAGAACAGCGTTGAACAGACTATCAACACACTATCAAGAGTGCAAGCTATGAAAGTGAAATCCCTACCTTGGGTTATGGTAGCTAACATATACACTAGCTGCACTACACTACTTTTTGTATAGACAAGTAAAAATGTTTGTAATAAACTGAAGCCCTGATTTATGCTAATATGTTTAATTTGTAGTCTGATCAATTTGACATGTAATTTTACATTTACAGAGAATAAGCACGTAAATGATATCACATGGAACACAATATTTAAATGAAGTTTTGTCATGTACTGTTTTCAGTAGTCACATGACATATACCTATGAGCTCTTTTTAACGCTTTTAACTCCTATTGGCATTGGAACATGCAGCAAATATGTAATATGAAATCTTCTTTATTGTGTTAATGTTAAGTCAGAAACGTTCTCATTATTTTGTGATACTGATACATCATTTTGATATGAATTTGCTTAAAGTCATTATCCAAGTCACTTTCAGAGCTTTCATAGATGCCACCCTGTATTTTGCACCTTTAGGTAGAAACGCCCCAAAGATTCAGCGAGTTAAGTCCAAAAATACATCAATATTTATGTGGAGACAGTTAGTCATATTAATACACACCTCTAATGTAGGCTTTTTCTCGAGTAGAAACATCAGGGTTTTTCAATAGCATCTAGACCACCGCATTTAAACACAAGCACTTGCCTTTAACCCTGAATAAAATTGGAGGATAGATGTGGAATGAAGAAGACAATTTTTTTATTCTTTGTTGTCATTTATAATACGTAATAAAAAACAAAAAAGGCTAATAATGATGTAAGAATTAGGAGATGGCAAGCATATAAATAAAAATAGTCTAGTATACAATATATATTGCTGCAGGTATAGTCCTAGTTGTTATTATCACATTAATCACTGCAATTTTGGTTTAAATTAACAATATGGCTTCCACCTTCATTATTTTGCAGCTAATGAATGAATGAACAAAATAACGAATTAAGAGCGTGATAAAATACCCTATATCCTGCACTCATTATGATTTCTTGACCTCGATTTTAATGACTAGTGGCTTCATTAGTTTGTGCACGCAATTAACTGTCAGTGCATGATATAAAAATATAATGCAAAATAAATGGAAGTGCTAAATCCAGTGCTATTTTATAAGCTGCGGAATAATGAAGGTGGAAGTCATATTGTTAAATTAAACCCAATTTGCAAATGTGATAAATACAAGTAGAACAATTCATGCAGTATACTGTCGATATACTAGACTCCTATTCGATTTTTTTTTCTCACCATCTTCTCATTCATATAGTATGTCATCATAATTATCTGCATAACCCAACTCTGAATATGACTAACTTTCCTGGGGTAAACATTGACATATTTTCAAACGTCTGCCACTGAATGGAGGAGGCATTACGTCTGTCCATCTGTCCATCCATCCGAGATTCTCGTTAGCGTGATATCTCAAGTACGAGTGGCTGAATATTTGTAGGATTTATATGGAATTATCATTGTAACCCACAGATGAACTGATTCGATTTTGAAATTGATCCAAACAGCATCAAGGTCACAACTAGGTCAAATATCTGAAATAGTTTTTCTTCAATAGCTTCCTTCCTGTTTGACATATCTTCTTCAAAGATATTACTCACACCTTCATGGTCAGGAACTCATTTTCATCACTATCTACAATTTTTATGATTTATCTTCCCATCCATTTGTCCATCCGTCAGTGTGTTTGTGCAGGTCTGTCCAAGATTCTTATTAGCGTGATATCTCAAGAATGAGAGGCTTGTATGTTTGTAAGATTTATATGGAATCATTATTGTAACCAGGAGATGAACTGATTAGATTTTGGAAATTATCCAAACAGGGTCAAGGTCACAGCAAGGTCAAATATCTGAAATAGTTGTTTCAGATCAATAGCTTCAATAGCTTCTTTCATGTTTAAAGTATATTTTAAGGATATTTTTGGCATACAAATTAGTAAGAAGAAGCACTAGACTTCTTGGTGGTGGAGGCATCCCCATCGACACCAACTTTTGAGAGATTATGAAGATGGCATAATCATTACTGTGCTGTCAGAATACATCTACTACAATAATTCAATAATACACTGTGTATCTACTGTTGTGATTGCTTACTGCTCGTAACAGATAGGGAAAATGATGTTTTCAACCAATACGTCTGTTACATTGTGATATCAAATATATGTTTAAGGATTTTAAGACATAAAATTTTTAAAATTATAACAATTACACACAATTCTTTTGCCTTTACTTCCTTTATTGTCTTTATCATTAATATTAAATTCCTTTGTTGTGTAATGTGGAATTTCCCATTTTTAGACCCAGATGATAAAGTACCACAAGCCACATATTTATCATGACACCCAGTGTTTGATATGTGAACACAGACAGACCATTGCTTTTTTTATTTTCATTAGAGTAATTTCTTATGTAGTGCTCAAAATGACATCTGCTTGACTGAGATACTTTTCTTCTATAACCAGAAGTGGTCATTTAACAGATGACGTATCATCCTGAGACAATTTTCAGTAGATGATAAACTGAATCTCACCAAATTAAATCTATCAAATTAAAACAAACTGGGCTTGTAGATGTAACTAGTCAGCTGTTAAAAAAAAAAAGCTATATGTAAGCTGTCTACTTCCTAGTTTATGGCTTCGTGCATTCTTGGCAGGCGAGGACGCAAGTGCAGGTTGACAGGTTTTTAATAATCTTCAATCAAAACAAAGACGAGATTCAAAAACAAGGTCGAAGGGCAGGCAAAGGTCAGGCGATCAACAAACAGCATTAACAAGGTTAGACAAGAGCAAATCAAGGAAACCAGAAACAAGAGCAAAACCAGGAAAGCAATCAATAATCAACAGGCTTGGTAACTGGTGAAAATCAACACAGAGCATATGCTTCACAACGTGAGTGTGAACGTGAGTGTGAAGTATATAAGAGTCCTTATATACTCTGAGCATGGTTTTGACTGTAAGAGAGTCCAGGTGTGTGCAATCAGTAACCTGGTGAACGTGAACGAGAGAGTGTTTGAGATGGCGGTGTGTTGTAGTCCTTGGCGGCCATGTTTGTAGGCCGCACTGTGTTCTGGGAACTGTAGTTTGACGCCAAACTGCATGTAATGTGACGGCGTACACATGACACTTGGTTTTGTCTCTTTCTGAATAATGATTTGATTTAGTTTAGCCTGAATATTACACTGTTTAAGGTTTTCAGCCTTATTCTGTATTCATTTTCCCTATCAACTCCTCAGTTGTTTCATAACATGTTGAAGGTTTCTGCAAATTTCAATTGTGAATCACAAGCCTGCCTTTCTTTCCTGTTCTGTCACTCAGATAAAATTGGGGATATTTTATGAAATCCCCAAGGTCTGAAGTCACTGAAAATGACACAACTGGAAGAGGAACTGCTACAAAACAGGTTCAGCATGAGGTGACTTTGCAAAGTTGAAATAGAGCCTTAGAAGGAAGTAGGCTGTTTGAGGTGTTCTAAGCTTATTCATATGCCTGGCCAAGACTCATGCCATTGTTTGAGTGTGTGTTTGAGATATTTAGACTGTTCTGGGCAGGCTGTAACAGAATTGCAGTCAGTGCCTGCGGTGATGTCTCACTGAACCCATGGAACTGCAGCAAAATTATAAAGATGTGGTTAGAACTGCATTCTTTTATATTAGAAACATGAATGCCTTTTGAGCAAAACAAATATTTTTCATATGACACATTGTAACCAAAATGGTTTTCAGCAGCAATAATAAATTTGTAATATTGTAAGATATACTGCATAAAATAAACCCTAGTAAGATAAACCCCCATGTAGGACCATGAATCAACTATTTATAATGTCTACTAGACCTATACCCATAATGCATCATAGAGTAGAGCAGATTCCTTCCATTTCTCTTGTTCCGCTGATATATAAAAAAAAAAATTAAAAAAAAAAAATTGGTAATACTTTATAATAACTTTCATTTGTCATTTTTTTTTCATTTTCAGTAACTATTAATGATGTTTATACATGGCAGTTCATGTCATTGTTACTGTGTGTATGCTATTAAACATTTAATAGTGATAAAGAAATTATTAGCTAGTCAGAATTTAAACATTAATAATTAGAGATAGTGAGATGACTGAGCAAAAATACAGTACCGTGAACACCCTACTGTACCGTGAACCCCTGGAACTGGAACTGAAATTTACTTGCTTGTGATTATACAGTATTTTATTTTTTTTGGTTGGGGGAGGGATTAGATTCGACCTGTGTTAGATTGGATTCGACCTGTGTGCAATTAAAGTGTCACATGATCACCTGTTCCAGTTAGTGAACATACCTAAACAAACAACATGATGAAGACCAAGGAGCTATTAAAACAAGTCCAGGATAAAGTTTTGGAAAAGTATCAGTCAGGGTTTGGTTATAAAAGAATTTTGTGGAGCACCATTAATCTTTTTTATTTAAAATGGAAAGAATATAGCACAAACATGACTCTTCCTAGAGGAGGCCTAGCACCAAATGTCAATGACTGAGAAGGGCATTAGTCAGAGAAGTGACCAAGAGTGAACAACCTCCCCTACCCCCTCCTCTCCAGCATTTCAATATTTTGTGCCCATTATTCCCCATTAAATCCATTTCAGTTCTAGTGCATAATATGGGAAAGTTCAAATACATGAAAACCTTACATTACAGAAGAAATATGCATTATAATTTCACATTGTGTTAACATAGTGTTCACACTAGCAAGTGACAAAGAGACAGGTGACCGTTCATTTCCTATGTAAGTTTGTGACATGTAGCAATTATTCCAGCAACAGAGGTGAGTAACAATCCGAATTAAGCTTTTTTATCCATATTAGTTTTGACAAAGTAATAAAGTGGAGAATCTAAATGAGTGCCTTCTTCAGAACAATCTTATGGTGCGAGTTGTCCCTCACAGTGATGTCTATAAATTATAAATGACATGAGCAGGGTCCAAAAGCAATAACGTCCACAAGGGACTTGCTAAGGTGAACGCAGGGTCAGTATCAGTATCCACGTATTATCCAAATTATGTAGAAATATGTCTCTCTCTCAGATTTTTTGGGTATGTTTGGTTTTTTTGGGGGGCGGAGTGTATAGTATATAGTATTTACCAGTACATTTATGATAGAAGTGTTTCAGACACCATACTACTATAGTATGTCATCACACCCCCAGTAAAGATTACATTAGTGTTACTCTTTCAGTAATTTACTTTCCAGTCATGTTTTTAACTGTGCACTTGCCAGCCATCTCTAAGAAGAACAAATGACATTGCACAAGTTTAGTAACACAATTTAAGAGAGTGGGTGTATGTGTGTGTGTATGCGTGTGGGTGGGTAAGTATGAGAAGAGACAAATCTTCCTTCTCTGGCAGATTGCAGAGATAATTCAACATGTCTGATGTAGAGTTAGCAGAGCTTGACTTTCACTACATTCTTGTTCTTTGGGAAAGCAGGGGAGTACTGCAGTGTGTACTGCATACAGCCAACAGAGCGCAGTTGGGATTAAACACTGAAGAAAAAAAACCCTGCTAATTCTGTGCCAGAATTATGTTCCAGCTCAAGATTTGAGATGTGTTTACAAAAAGAAAGTCTGGATATTGTTGCAGCAAACTTAGCTAGTATCCACCAGCGTCCATATTTATATCTGTTTTCCTTCAGTGCTATAAATCTTTCTGTACACTTTTTAATACAATAAAAAAAACACCACATTTGAATTTGTGTGGGATCTCAGACTGCCTTTTATGAAAAACGATCATGATGAAATGCACTTTTAATTATTAATTCTTTTTACACTTACAGCGTTTGTACTGTCAACACTTAATCAGTAGTGTAGAAACAACATGACATCTGTGTAGATGCAAGCTTTTCCTGTGACCTAAATGCTGGGTAATAGTGCATGTGCTCGAATAACAGCTTGGTTTCCTCCCACAGATTTGCAGCTGTAAATGTCACTCTGTTTGCTGTGAATGGAACTATAATCTCCGACTGGAACAGAGCTTTTAGGCAGCCAGCCACATCACCTAAGTGCCATCTCAATCACATTTATGGGCCCTCTGTTTGTGTTTTTCATGTCAAGAGAAAGAAGTGAGGAGGTTATGATTCCCAGTTAAACACAGTGGGTGCACTTGTTTACTTATTTTCTTTTTCCATGCCACATATTTAATTTCAGAAGTGAGTTTACAATGAGAAACCTTCTTCATTTCTTCAATATTTTTGTATGTACATGTAGACATCAACTATACATACTCATACTTTTTTATGACTTTTATTATTTTTACATGCAAATCAAATGAATACATTAAAATGTTCATAGCATGTTCTGTAGTGTCCTTATATTAGAGGTGAAAACTGAATTATTATGTAATCAGTCAATTGTATTCTATAATTAAGTAAATATTTAATTTAATAAATTAAAGATGTTTTTACAGGACTCTGGCAAGGCTAGCTGTAGAGGAAGCCAGATCTGCTTAATCCTAATGTTTGCTGTTTGGGCTATACTTTTCCTGTCTGTGCTTTATCCGGCTTTCCAGCACTAGTCTGCTGTCTGTCTGAACACACAGCCAGACAGTGTTGTTTGGCCACGCATTCAAGTGCTTGAATTTTTAAGCAAGGCAGACATGATTTTAAATCACAATGTGTCCCTATAGGGGTTTTAGAGTAGATGAAATGTGAAGTTCTGGGAAGAAAATGATTCTCATTGTGAAATAAATTGTCTACGTTCAGTTTTACATGACCCACGGCAACAAAAATGAGAATTTTTTCCCCTTTAACATTCAGTGAACTGATACATTACATGAGGTGAACCTAATGGCAGGGACAGATGTGTAACAGTGCAGTTCAGTGGAGCAAAAGACCTTTTTTTCTCAGTTAATCTATCGTCTACCCTCTGTTCTCATCCCTGCGGCAGCCCTCAGGAAACTCACTTTCCTGCATTCTTTGACAAAATGAGGAAGGGCGATAAAGCACGCACACAAATGAGTCTTCATCTAACTCAGTTCCGTGTTGAATGATTGCATTCAATTATATTTCATTTACATGTGCCTCTGTCTGTGCATCACAATTAAATCCTCTACTAAATCCTCAGCCAGTAACAATAAACTAGACTGACTCATATCTAAACTGCAAGAGTGACAGATGGCATGCCAAATCAAAATGTTGATAACAGTTAAGTAACATATATTTGATTACTTTATTGATCTATGTGCAATCAGTTATGATTGTGGCTGAATTGATCTTGCACAAGCAGCTGTGTGTGGTTAAGGCAGGGTTTGTTTGTTTTTTTTATTAATATTAATATTAACGTTCTAGCAGTGTAGCTCAATAGCACTGTCAGTACACAGTAATACTCAGTAGTTTATTCACTTTATGGCCAAAACTATGTGCACACCTTTCCATCACACCCATATGTGGGTTTTCCCCAAACTGTGGCCACAAAGTTAGACACACACAATTGTAGAAGGACTTTGTATGCTGTAGAATTAAGATTTCCCTTCAATGGAAATAAGACGCCCAAACATGTTCCAGCATGACAATTCCCCTGTGCACAAAGCAAGCTCTATGAAGACATGATTTGCCAAGGCTGGAGCGTAAGAACTCGAGTGGCCTGCATAGAGCCCTGACCTCAACCCTAATGAACATCTTTGGGATGAACTGGAACCCTGACTGCGCACCAGGCCTCCTCACCCGACATCAATGCCTGACCTCACTAATTGTGTTGTAGCTAAATGGGCAAATCATCACGGCCACGCTCCAAAATCCAGTGGAAAGCCTTCCCAGAAGAGTAGAGGCTGTTGTAGCAGCAAAGGGGAAACAAATCCATATTAATTACTGTTCAACAAGCACATAGGGGTGCGATGGTCAGGTGTCCACATACTTTTGGCTATAGAGTGTACATTGCTCATTTAGCATTTTGCATGTCAATGCAAAAAACGTGAGTAGTGTTGGAAAGAGAAGACCATTTGAGTCATCTGTGAACAGTACAGTCAGTGACTGTGGTTTAACTGGCTCAGAGGGGTTGCCAGATCTGCATAAAAAAAGCAAGCCAATGGTCCATTGTGAACATTCTGTTTTTCCGGGAACTGAAACATCTGAGAACATTTTTACAAAACATATACAATCATTCATACAGTATTGCTCCATCACAAGGAGTGAAAGGGAGAAAATTTAGAGATTAAATAGGAAGAGGGTGAAGCTTTTCACGGTGGTCTTATTTCAGCTCAATTAAATGATTGCTATTACATTTCAGTTCTAGGAGCATTAATGTTCTAGAAAGACTAACATTTCCATAATATGAATTTTTGTAGGCATATTGCTTAAGTAAAGTTCTAATAATGTTGTAAAGCAAACCATTGTTATGGCATATGGTTTTAGAACAATACAGGAACTTATAGTTTCGCCTAAACAGTTCTTTCACCAAAAAAAGCTTTGTGTTTTTATATGTATTGTCATAAATAAAGAATAATGAGAATAATCTGTTGTATTAATAAACACAAAAACACTAATATACAGTGCTAACAGGCTCTACAGAGGCACATATGAGAGGAGACTACCTTACATAACTGTTAATGCAAGGTTTAATTTATTAGATATAATTGATTCCATTTATGCAAAAACCCAATCTGAAGACAAAAAAAAATCAACTTGTGTTAGCAATTCCAAAGTAGATCAATTCTAAGGGAAAATCATGCACCTGGCAACACTGATTTTCAGCAATTTGTGCAAATTTTCACAAATAAAAATGTTTTCTTTTTTTAAATTATCTTGTGCACGCTGGTTTATATGGTTAATGTAGCAATTTCCTTTGTTATGAATGTCCTCACAGCCACATGGTCAGAGTTGTGACTTACAGAATGTTAAAGTAATGACATTGCTTACAGCTCAATTTGAGAATCAATTTTGCTGTGGCAGTAGGGTAGGCATTTAGCATTTAGCGCCGAGGCAGGCTCAGCGGGTCTCAGCGGGGTGATGGAGGAGCATGCTTCTCCTGGGGACTGCATGTTGATTGATTCTGCTGAGGTCTGAATGCTTCTGTTTACTTTCCGATCACAAGCACGGGGTGTATAAATCATTCTAATTCGCACCTCAGTTGCAGTGCAGCCTACACTTGCTCGATCGCAGTCAGTCCAGTGTAGGCTGGTCTGTTGGGGCCTCAGCCAGCTAGATTTTAGATTTTCTTTTAGGATGCTTGGTTTCACAAACATAGACCTATGCCAATACAAAAGCAGGCCTCATTCTGCAGGAAGCATTTAAAAGCACTCAATAGCACCAAAAGGTCACCTTTTTAATAGAACTAGCTGTTTCAACACCAGTAATTACCCCACAATGAAGAAATATTATCTGCGACTCAGCAGCTTTAAAGGTTGCAGTGAAAAATTGGATGTCAATCGTTTCTTTTTCAGACAAACCTCACAAGTATTTCCAAAAATGTTTGATGATTACTAAGAGGCAAAAAGCCCATCACAGTCTTTTCTATCTAACAGCCTGGCACCCTTGTTCTTACACCTCATGGATTTGTGAAACTGGCTGGCTAAGACCTTTGTGAACTAATGCAAATATGAACTATAATTGTTTTGAATACACTGTAAAAATTTCTGTACTTTAAAAAAAATGACACTGAAAACATACCGGATATAGGAACTGGAAATATTTACATATAAAGAGACTTGACGGTTTTTACCTCTGTTAGGACTGATTTTATTATATCTATGCTTTATTCATTATTGTATTTATTATATTTACAATGTAAGCAATTTTTATGAAAGTATTTAACTGCGAAGTGCTTCATTTAAAAAAATTAAGCTTAGTAGTTGTTAAAGAAAACAATAAGAAAACAATATCGGATAGCTATTGAAATCAGCTCATACTCCCGGTTTCAGTATCGTTATCAGTAACCGAAAAAGAAAGGTGGTATTATGCCATCTCTAAAAATAAATACTGTGATCAGCCCTTCATGATACTATAAATATGTTTTACAATTAATTACAGCAGCCCGTGTGGTATTCTTGGAAAATATTTACAGTACTGGCCAATTACACTGTATCAAAGGACCTTAATGCATAGATACTGTAACACTGCTGTAAAATATACAATGTCGTTAATTGTCATTGCTGTAAAATGATTTACCTGAAGCAGAAATACAACCTTGTCTGGGTTTTTTTTTCTTTTTTTTTATGTTTCTTCCATTATTATATCATTCTATGTTTTGATAAAAATAATAGCTTTGATTGTTTTAGGGTAAGTGAAACAGGTTTGAACTGGAGGTAAAACAGTATTTATAGTATTTATAGTAGTATACTGTTATCGATGTGTGATGAGTTGTAGGATGAGTAAAATGAAGAGATCCTGCACTTTTTATTAGCCAAGAGACAGACAAAAATAATCTATGAGAAAGCATAATGTGTTTTTATCAAGTACTTATTAAACTTATTAAAATAGTTTAATTAAGGAGAGGAATACATACAAATTAAAGCAGAGCTTTCGTTCCTCTGGGTGGCCACTGTGCAGGTTAAATAAGATGAAGAGCCAAGGTTTTATATATATATATATATATATATATATATATATATATATATATATATATATATATATATATATGTGTGTGTGTGTGTGTGTGTGTATATATATATATATATATATATATATACATTATCTACTCTTATTTCCACACTTGCTTTAGTCATTCATTTTCCAGAGATGAATAAACATGAATAATTAACTCGTTAGAGGACAGACCTGGGCTCAGTATAGACTACATGCAAATTTTTATACAGAGAAAATCAATAATATGTCAATAATACATTCATTTGCTTTGCTTTGCTTTTCTGAAGAAATGTATGAAGTGTTAACTGCTGTCTGAATTACAGACAGCATATGAAAGAGTTTATAGTCTTAGTTTCAATTCACTTGATTCATCCTGGATTGACGACAAACTTTTATTCAAGAGTTTATAACACTTGTCATAAATGTCCCCACAAGAATAGGAACTTCAGTTTGATCTTGTGGGGACATTTGGCTGGTTCCCATAATAAAAACAGCTTTTTTTTATTGGATGGGTGTGTGTGTGTGTGTGTGTGTGTGTGTAGAGGGGTGGATGTGGTTAAGGTTAGGGTTAGGTTTAGGTGTAGGCGTAACATTTATGAGCTGCACTTATAATTATGTCTGCAGTTGGTCCTCACAAGGATAGTAAGACAAACGTTTGTGTGTGTTGGGGGGTGGCTAAGTGATTGAAAATTAAATCCAACATTTGCAGTCTTTTGCTGTCTCTGCGTTTTTTTTTGTCATGTTTGTTCATGTTCATATTACTCTGATATACCGTGTGTGAGCTGCCAGTATTCCAGACACGTTTCTGATATTCTGCTGCTTCTGCGTGTTTCTGTAGTGGTTATGGAGTGGCAGATGAGTACTTGCTGCAGTGTATATCTGTTATTCAGGAGACTCCCTGAAGGTGTACGGGGGCTGGCAAGGTGCCGTATAGAAGTGAATTATGATGTATGAGGCTGCCGCGTTCCTGTAGCCCCCATCAGCACTGCACAGAGCCGAAGCATGACTCAGCCTGACACTGCAGAACTTGCACTCTATTCACAATTCTGCCTACGGCTGCTAAATCCATGCAGATAAAGCCAGGATCTTAATGTGCCATTGATAAGGTATTTCACAATGATGGAGAGCAGCTCTACAATTGGACCATAACTTATTAGATGTTACCTAACCAATCATCTAGTTACTGTAGTACACTACATATTAACTACTCTATGACAGCTTAACAATACAAGTTGTTTATCTACAAACTCAGCTGAAATTGGATCGAGTATTTAAGGCTAGAGAGCAAAGTAATGAGGAAAGTACCCATCTGTTTACCTCACATGTTGCAGATATTCATATAAACTGTCTTTCTCTATTTAAGAGTGTGCCACTGAGTTTTGACTATACAATATCTCTTTCATTAAGGTTGTATGATAATTTCTGAAGAACCGAAACTGTAAGAAAATGTAATGAGCCCAAAATGAAGCTTGCCTTTACAACCTGGCCTGACATTTTCACAAATTACTATCCACAGATCTAATGGCAGTGGTCTACCACAGAGGGTCTGTGGAGGAGGAAATTGAGCAATTTGGAGCAAAACAAACATGATGGAGAGGAAAAGCACGATTTCATTTCTAGATTTTGGAAATAAATGACAAGGCATGTAACAAACAGGCAACTAAAGAGTTCTTTTTTTTCTTTTATGAAGGTAAGCATAGTTATAACATTTCTGACTTCTGTCCAGGTTAATCTCAAACACGACTCGTACTGATTGTCATTCACTGCTTTCAGAGGCCATGATTTCAGAGCAACCAACAGGTAATGGCATGAGTGGCCATATTATAGCATAGCTTCTCCTATTTTGTATCAGGTACGTTTATGATTTCTATACAGTTTATCTATTTTGGGGCATTTAGATTGACAAACTTCATGCTTTCTGGTGTGTGGTGTGTAGTTCTGTATACTGTTGTGTTTATTGTGCTTCATTTGTTTTACTTGAAAGACATTTCTGTGCATAGCTTTTGACTTTTTTTTACATTTGTCATACTATTTCACTTTAGGTAATCATGTCTTGTGTGCTGCAGCAAGTTTCTAGAGACATGATTTTTCCCACTGTATATAGGTTTACTGTATATAATGAAATTCACGTTAACATTAGCCCTGACTGGAGCTTTGTACTAAATTTCACTAGCTGACAATGTATTTGAAAGCTATTTCTCTATGAAAAAGAACTTGGTGTTGTTCTTTGGCATAGCATTCCACTGCGACAGAGTCTGGTCAATGTCAGGAATTAAAGGATGGCCAGTGTGGGAGTGTTTTTGATGGTCTGTTCTTTGATGGTCTGCCCTTTGAGGGTATATTTTACTACACAGGATTCACTGGCCATGAAAGCTCGCTATCTATTGCAGGCCAATTTGTCATGGATTCTTCTTGTCAAGTGGCTATATTGTCATTTCAACCTTATACTGCTAGTTAGTATACAATGTTCCTACAGGACCATGGTGTGAATCGTTGAATCGTTGAATCGTTCATCTCCAGCCATGCATCTCCTTCAAACACCCAACCTCCATTTACATCTACATTACATAACGTTACTAATTTATTTTAGTATTGCAATTTAGTATTTAGTATTGTATTTATTGCACATTGTACATTATTGCACATTATATCACACAACTGGCACAAATCCACACTTTATATCTGTACTGTCACACTGCTGCTGCCACCATCCATATATATATATATATATATATATATATATATATATATATATATATATATATATATATATATATATATATATATATATATGTACTTATACACATTTTTTTAATCCCCTCATATATTTTTATATATATATATTTTTCTTTATATTTAGTATTTTTCTATATTTTCTTATTTTATGTCGAACAGTTGTATAAAGCATTTCACTGCAAGTGATACTGTGTATGGTTATGCATGTGACAAATAAAATTTGAATTTGAATTTGGTGCTACATAAAACAACACAGAACTACAAGAGCCTACACATTTCTACATAAAATGCACATGCAAACGTGTGCAAACAGCACAAGACAGTACAATAACTACCAAAACAGGACAATAGGCACAGTAAGAGACAGTGCAGCGCCAACTAGTACACAGTTCTAGTAAGAAAGTGAATCAGATATAACAGTAGTGCAGTAGAGTAACAATATAATAAGTTGCTGTAAGTGTAAACATAACATACTATGACGTAGTGTTCAGGAGATAAGCTTATACTATATATGGACTTAGCAGTTTCAAGTTACATGTTTCAAGGCTGCATTTTTAAATCTATTTTACATTCTTTTGTATTGTTCTTTGTTTACCATGCTACTAGTTTGCTAGTGTTACTCCAGTTTCACAAGCTGAGTTCTTATGCTTGTGTTCTGTCTGTGTTTTGACTATGGATTATGGATTTCTGACCTTTAATTCAGACTCAGCTTTTTTTATTCACTCAATGGCATGGACTTTGAATTCTAAATAAAAGGAGTACTGGCTGTGATGTGATCTAAAATCCATCACCATTTCACAAGAACCGTTAATGAGTGATCTAGTAGAGCCATACACTAGAAGACTAGACAGCATGATGCCACTGCATGAGAAAGGAAGCCAGAGAGAAGGATATCCAGTTGAAGCTTTCCAGCACCAGTGTGGAAACCAGCAAGAAGTGTCTAATTTGAGACGAAGACCAGACAATGACCCAATCCAAGCAAGATCACAATAAAACCAAGACAAGACAAGAACTAGATTAAGAGGATGAGATCAAAATAAAGACTACTCCTTCTTTTGGTACTGTATCCAAACTGTTCGCGAATTAGAGACCTACAACGGAAGAATATCCACACTCTAACTTCAAGCTGACTCAAAAGGTTAAAAAAAAACTTTTTAGAGAAGTTGTAACTTAAAAGTAATAATAATAATCTAAATAATTCAAAACCATACAAGATTAAAACAAAATGGGCTCAAGGCCAAGAGGAGATCAAGATCAGGGCACAGTGGTTGTAGGGTTCTCATACGTTATACACGCTTATTGAATTTACTAGATATTTTCATTCTTACTACGCTACAATATCCTTTAGATATGATATGATATGATATCTGAGAGGATGATCTGCAGATCTCAGGTGAGTTTGGCTGCCAGAGGATGCTGCAGTATCCCATCTATCAAACAGGATACAACAGTGTCAGAGAGAAAGTGTTTATGAGAAAGAGAGTGTATTGTATCTGTGTTCTTCATCAGTGTGACATGGTGGCAGCAGATGTAGGCACACACAAACACACATACAAACACACATACAAATGGAGATTTAAGTGTCACTGTAAGCCTTGGAAGGCTTGTAAAAGGAATTTCCAGTAAAACATGAAATATTAAGGAGCTTAAGGATTCTTACTTAAGTAAGGAATGCTACAGATTTATCTATAGTAAATTCATCAAATGCAGTATCATTTCTTCCTGTTAAGAAAGTTTTTTTTAACTAACATTATTTACATTCATTCATCTTCATTACCTGCTTTGTCCTGATCAAGGTCACAGTGGATCCAGAGCCTATTTTGGGAACACTGGGCAAGAAGCACCCATCAGGGCACCATTCACACACTCGTTCACACCAAGGGGCAATTTAGGGGCATAGCTCATCCACCTTCTGGCATGCTTTTAGGAGTGAACACAGGAACACTTCACGGGAACATGTAAAACACTGCACAGACTAACTCGAGCTCAGGATTGAACCAGTGTTACATCGTTTCACATGAACATTAGCCTTTGCCCAGACCTTTGTAAAATACTGTATCATTCTTGTTAAGAATATTTTACTTAGCACAGGCGCAGATGACACAGTTTTACTCAGCTGTTACTGAGTCGGTTCTGTGCTCTTCTATAACTGTCTGGTTTGGGTCAGCCAGCAAATCAGATATAAGAAGACTGCAACGGACTGTTAGGACGGCAGAAAGGATCATTGGCGTGCACCTGCCCAACCTTCAGGACTTGTACAACTCCAGAGTGAAGAAACGGGCGGCTAACATCATCACAGACCCCTCTCACCCCGGCCACAACCTGTTTGCACTCCTCCCTTCAGGCAGACGTTACAGATCTCTGTGCACTAGAACATCTAGGCATAAAAACAGTTTTTTCCCCCATGCCATCTCCAGCTTAAACAGCTAACACAGGAATCATTACCTGTGTTTTTTTATTCTATAATTCATTTCTGTAATTC
>CM040460.1:10071271-10107245 GCA_022758105.1 Pangasianodon gigas | reverse complement strand
ACGTTACAGATCTCTGTGCACTAGAACATCTAGGCATAAAAACAGTTTTTTCCCCCATGCCATCTCCAGCTTAAACAGCTAACACAGGAATCATTACCTGTGTTTTTTTATTCTATAATTCATTTCTGTAATTCATCCTCCATCTCTAATTACTACCTCTTTCTCAAGTATTATGTAAATACATATGCATATCTCTTTAGTTATACAGCTGTATATAGAGTAAATAATGCACAAATCTGTACATAAATCTTCTGTTCCAGATTCATACACATTATTATTTTTTTATTTTTTATTTTAATTTTTTTTTTATTGTTAAGTCTTACTATTTAAATGTTTTTTGTTCTCATGTAAGATATGTATGTATGTACCAAGAGCACCTTAAAGAAAACCACAACAAATTCCTTGTGTGTCTGTGCGCACACTTGGCGAATAAAGCTAATTCTGATTCTGATTCTGATTCTGATTCTGATATTTATATTTATTCATCTTCAGTAACCGCTTTGTCCTGATCAACGTCATGAAGTTCATATTCTGGGAACACTGGATGAGACGCAGGGACCCACCCATCAGGGCTCCATGCACACACACATTCACACACTCATTCACCCCTAGGGGCAATTTAGCATAGCCAAACCACCTAATGACATGTACATGGGAGAAGAGTGCACCACCATGCTGCCCATGATATTCACAGTATTTATTCACATTTACATACTAATAAGTTCATTCAGCATTAATGGACTCACACTTAACAAACTAATTAATGCCTGTATCCAATAATATTTTGTTTAATAATGAATGAAAAATCTGAATATTATACATCTGATTTAACTAATATTTATTCCCTCTACACAGAAAAATAAGTTCATAGTCACCAACATGAATTACTGGCTTAATTACCTTGTCTGTCAGAGATGAAGAATGTTAAGCTCTAATATTTACACCCAGTCGCCCAAGTTCAGTTGATTATCAAAATTATATAACATGCTTTGATTTATGCTAATGTATATGGACTTCTTTAGTCATTGATGGAATTGTGGAATTAACATCAATTAATATGCATGTATTAAGAAAACTGTTAAGCAAAACTCTATTAATATATGTGTTGTTGTACTTTGTCAACATTACTTATGGTTTATTAATGTTAAAGCTCATGGTTTGTTAATGAATTTTTTATATTGATGAGGCTGAGGAGACTGGGCCACTTCTTATGTTGCAGCTTTGTAGGAGGTGATGAGCAATGTGGATGTACTGCATATAGGTGAGTGAGAAAAAAAGGACTGGTTTTATTTGTATGGATAGTCATCCCTTCTGTGCTCTGCTGTTGTGCTAAAGAGTGAACTGAGCACTGTGTGGGTGTATATGTGGGCAATTCGTTATCTTAATTTTGATGGAGGCATCAGGTAGCATAGAGACCAAGGAGTGAGATTTGGCTCAGTTTAAAACCCTCATTAAACTGGAAAACCTAGAGGCAGTAAGATGAATGGATATTTCAGGTCTAGAAGCTTTCTTGAAGTTGCACAGGAGGATTTGAACTCTCTGTAATGATAATCAGGGTGTGTTTTTTTTTCTTGAAAATCTATAGCACAATTTACACTATATGGCCAAAAATATGTGGACATCTGACCATCACACACATATGTGGGTGTTCTCCAAACTGTTGCCACAAATTTGGAAGCACACAAATGTCGAGAATGTCTATGTATGCTTTAATGCTTTTAGGATTAAGATTTCCCTTCACTGGAACTAAGAGGCCCAAACCTGTTCCAGCATGACAATGCCCCTGTGCACAAAGCAAGCTCCATGAAGACATGGTTTGCTAAGGTTGGAGTGGAAGAACTCAAGCGGTCTGCAAAGAGTCCTGACCCCAAACCCACTGAACACCTTTGGGATTAACTGGAACGCAGACTGCGTGCCAGGCCTCTTCACCAGACATTTAGTGCCTGACCTCATTAATGCTCTCGTGAATGGGTACAAATCCCCAAAGCCAGGCTCTAAAATCTACTGGAAAGCTTTCCCAGAAGAACAGAGGTTATTATAATGGTAGAAGGGGGGATTAAGTCTGAAATGGGATGTTCAAAAAAGCACATATGAGTGTGATGGTCAGGTGTCCACATACTTTTGGCTGTATATTGTATAAAACACTCTTTCTCACACTGTTTCTCATTTGGAGGTGTCACATATACAGAAATAGGGTTTGGCCAGATACAGTGAAATGAATATAATCTATGAAAGGTGTCAGTTTTAACAGGAAGTTCAGACCCGAAGTATGACAAAATCAGTCAGCATCAACCACATAATATTATAGCACATAATAGTCTATATGTAAGTCTGTTTCTGTTTTCATCATCCATATTTTATGTTTGAAAATGTCTAAACAAATATTAAGCAATGTATTTCATTATACAACAGTGGTGGTATTAAATGCTCGATTCTGATTGGTAAGATGGGGTTGATTAATTTTCAGTAACAGCATGGCTCAGACAATAGTTCGTCTGCAAGGTTTATATTAATGCACTCGTTTTAATACATTATTATTTCTATAGTAACAAATTAAACAGAAACTTACACTGATCAGCCATAGCATTAAAACCACTGAGAGATGAAGTGAATAACATTGATTATCTCATTACACTGGCACCTGACAAGGGGTGGGATATATTAGGTAGCAACTGAACAGTCAGTTCTCGAAGTTGGGCAAGCATAAGGATCTGAGTGACTTTGACAAGGGCCAAATTGTGATGGCTAGAAGACTGGGTCAGAGCATCTCCGAAACAGCAGGTCTTGTGGGGTGTTCCCAGTATGCAGTGGTTAGTACCTACCAAAAGTGGTCCAAGGAAGGACAAATGGTGAACCAGCGACAGGGTCATGGGCACCCAAGGCTCATTAATGCGTGCTGGGAGCGAAGGCTAGCCATCTGGTCCGATCCCACAGAAGACCTACTGTAGCACAAATTGCTGGCTGTGATAGAAATATGTCAGAACACACAGTGCATCATAGCTTGCTGTGTATGGGGCTGCACAGACCAGTCAGAGTGCCCATGCTGACCCATGTCCACTACCACCTACGTAAACATCGCTGCAGACCAAGTACCCCCTTTCATGGCAACAGTATTCCCTAAAGGCAGTGGCCTCTTTCAGCAGGATAATCCGCCCTGCCACACTGCAAAAACTGTTCAGGAATGGTGTGAAGAACATGACAAAGAGTTCAAGGTGTTGACCTGGCCTCCAAATTCCCCAGATCTCAATCTGATCAAGCATCTGTGGGATGTGCTGGACAAACAAGTCCGATCCATGGAGGCCCCACCTCACAACATACAGGACTTAAAGGATCTGCTGCAAACGTTTTGGTGCCAGATACCACAGCACACCTTCAGAGGTCTTGTAGAGTCCATGCCTCGACAGGTCAGAGCTGTTTTAATGGCACAAGGGGGACCTGCACAATATTAGGCAGGTGGTTTTAATGTTATAGCTGATCGGTGTATATAGCAGATGCTCCACGCAAACAGATGAGCTTTCTGTAAGGAGATGTTCATTTAGCATTTTTAGAAGGAGTCTCCAGTATACACGCTTTGTAAAAGTCAGAAGTAATACTGTTCCTTGAAGTTTCCCAACACTGAAAAGTCTTAAGGACTTTACAGTTTCTGTTTCTGTTTTTTTGGTAACATGACAAGCTGCATTTTTTTGTCTTGTTAACTACAGGAGAGAGAGAAAAGAAAGGATAGTGAGGGAACGATTATTTATAGCTGTTATAACGTAAGTGATACCATTCAAGATTCTGTTATTGCCACACAACTGTGTTGGGGGTAATTGGGTTTGGTACAGCTTAACAACCAACAATAACAATATACTAAATAAAGTGCGGGACAAGACAGAAAAACACATTCCTGAATGTAACTATAAGTGAATAAAAAGTATATGGTGTCAATTGTTGGCACATTTCTGTGGTATAAGAGGTCTAAAAAGCTTCGGGATGTGCTGTTAAGAGAAAAAACAGGTTTCATTGTCATTGATTATTCTCCTATAATGGCAAGCCCCATTGCTTACATACATATTTCTTACATACTGTTGTTCACAGGTGGATAAATCCCTATTAAAGTTGTATTTTCTTCTCTTTTTTTTTTTACATTTTGCATGCACAAACTGATAAAAGCCTTAAAGCCAATTCATAAGCTTAAGGCTTCAGGGGAAGCTGGTCCAGGTGAGACATTTTGTGTCAGATCAAGCGTAACCATGCATTTGTTCATGTTTCTGTGAACCTGAAATCTGTTAGCTTTGTGAAGCCTCAGTGATCCCAACTCCCTGGCAGAGAACACTATAGGCACCATTAGTTTAGCCATGGCCTGAGCTAAAGCCATTTGGTTTTGGCTGTTTTTCTGAAGATTAAAGATCATTGTAGTCATGCTTTACAACCCAGACTGCAGCACTCACAGCAGATGGCATTGCTTACTGAACCCTGTCTCTTAGTGGGCGACTCATTGCTTTTCATGAAGTAAAAAACGATAGCCAAAAAAAGCATACCCCCATTAAAATTACGCATGAAACCATTACCTAATAAGAGAGTTCTGTTAAGTACTTTTAAGTCTATGTTTATTCTGTAAGGGCGCAGAAGACTATAACGCCGAAACTCAATTACATTTTGTAATGTTAAAATTTAAACTGAATACATTTCTTGACTCACTGCCTTAAAAGGTCTGCCCATCTGCTGCAAAAATCAAGTTTGGCTTCTTTGTAGCATTACTGGATATAAAATCGGGATCATGTTTATTTTATGTGAGTGGGAATTAGAAGATTAAAGTAACGGCACAGGATTAGAGCGGAGGTTTTTACAATGCTGCAGAGACCTGAGCCTTCATTGTTATATTTGATCTCAAGTCTGTCTCTCACTCTCTATCTCTCAAATGTTACACAGTCTAGGAGCTTTAAAGAAAATTCACATCCAGAAATATTTTCTTCAACTTTTACTAGCTGTACTTTCCTTTTATCTCTAGTAGAGCTTTTGATTATGCAAAGGTAAGGATCACCATGTTACATCGTTGCCTGACGGAAATATAATGTATAATTCTCAACATCTCAGCTTTAATGTGTATCTACTTATGGTCTCAGACTGAAAGCCTGGACCTCGAGGGGTCTTGTTAGATACAGTATCTAATGATAAAGAATATGCTAGAACAGAGGTTTCGAAGTTCTGAAAAGGTTTTCCCAAAGTAGACTACTTCAAAGGTACAAATAAGTCTATAAGATCTCACTTTGTAATATATAAATTACAAGGTAACGTGCAGTATTTATCCTGAGATTGTGCACAATTAAGCAAGGCATACCATGAAAAAAAATTATTAGCAAAAAAATTTAATGAACACTACATGTCAAGGATGTTATGAGCAGTTCATAAATGTGTCATGCAATATGTTATATGCTGCCATGAATTGCCATGATGGGTTTTGTCCAGTTATATAGCAAAGTGCTTGTACTATTACCGTGGTCACGATACTGAAATTGTCATAATGTTTGATTTCATCACATACTAACACATACTAACACATACTACATACTAATGTGTGCTCTAGTTAGCACTGAGTGTTTTATTACATGTTTGTGATCCTAAAACTGTCTCCATCAATATTTATGCAGGGAATGTTACACGTATTCAGAGATGTGGTACTCGGGTACTGAAGCTCCCCATCCAACAAATGTCTACATAATGTCTACATTAAAATAAATAAATAAATAAATAAAAAACAAAAAATTAAAAAAAAAAAAAACATAAAAAAACAAGGGGCTGCTGTCAATGTAATACGGTATAGCATAAAAGTAATAGACAATTTAGAAAAGAATGAGAAGATGACAAGCATTGAAATAAACTAATCTAATAAGAATCTTTTACATTGTCAGTATATTGCTGCATGACTAGTCCTAGTTATAACATTCATATTAATATTCATATTAATTACTGTAAATTTGGTTTATTATATATATATATATATATACACACACACACATCTATATCTATCTATCTATCTATCTATCTATCTATCTACATATATATATAAAGTATATAAATATATATATATATATATATATATATATATATATATATATATATATATATATATATATATATACATAATATCATATCCCATGTTATTTTT
This sequence comes from Pangasianodon gigas, assembly GCA_022758105.1. Taxonomy (NCBI): domain Eukaryota; kingdom Metazoa; phylum Chordata; class Actinopteri; order Siluriformes; family Pangasiidae; genus Pangasianodon; species Pangasianodon gigas. The sequence continues at coordinate 10,101,097 of CM040460.1, read as the reverse complement.
TACATCATGCTTTGACAGTTAACAACTTAATAACTTAATAAGACAACTTAATAAAGCCACAAGATGTTAAATCGAAGTCATAAAATTGTAGTGTGTGGGGGATATCATCTATTTTATCATTTATTATTATTATTATTATTATTATTATTATTATTATTTTCTCAATCTATTTAACCTATTCATTTGCCCTTTTGATTTATCAAATTAATAAAATATTAGCCATGTTTTGGTTAATTCAATGCATTCTCCTGTAAAGACAATTTGACCACAGTATGAAAGATAAGCTGTTGTTCATAATTTTATTCAGGAAAAGAAAATGTCCTTGAGATAAGTTCTGCATGTATCTGATTAATATGGTGTCTCCTCCAGTGCTTTCTTGTGGAAAAAAAAAACAACAACTCCTACACGTCAATAAATTGTTACAGTCATATTAATGTTTTTAATATTGGCCTCAAATGGGATTCTATAGCTTTCTGAATGTATTTACAGCCCAAAACATAAATTTCACCATGACATATTATAACAATATGTCATGGTGAAAGTCCAAGGTCAGAATCACATGTAACTGAAACATGCTTCTGTTTTCTGCAAACTCGACCCTGCACATTCCAATCCTGTTCAGCTGGCTGAGGAGCTCATGTCTGTAGTTACATCTGAGGTCTGAATACTGATGTATGCAATTTCTGTATTAAATCCTCACTACACACACTTAACTCAACTCTGAATACAGCCCAGTATGCATTATTGATTTGTTTGTGTATGTGTGTAAATCTTACTTTCTGCAGCATTTTCTTGATTGATAGTAGTCCCTTCTAATGACTTGGCTTTGGCCTTTCGCTCCAGGACACCAGGCAGCATACTAATATAAACTGGTGAAAATGAGCTGATAAGGCAATACTTACTGATGAGCTGCAGTACTGAACGAAGACAGTGGCTCTTGGAACAAATTGACAGTTGAAGATCGAAAACGTTCTGAGGGGCTTAGAAGTGAATAAAAAAAAAGCCTCTTTGGGAGCTTCAGGAAGAGGCCAAACAGAACAGCCCTGTGAGTTTGCCTGTGGCTCCTAACATTGTGTTCACGGCTTCAATTGGAATATTATTTTAGATTGATGAGTTTCTTTTGGGCATATAAAATTTGCACTTATTTAAAATTCATAAAACTAACCAGACATGTGCAACGAGAAGCTGTCTGAGGTTTTTATTTTTTTATTTTTTATTTTTTTTATTGAATATCATATGGTGCTTCATAATTAAAACATGAGAAGGCTACAGAGCAGTAGTTCTTGCCAGGTCAAAGAATTACTGCCAGCATGAACATGATATGAAATCAAAATCAAACTCTTCTCTGTTTTTAGGAAGTGAAATGATAAAATGATAAAAAATAAAAATAAAACTACTCTGTTGGGCTTGACAATAATTAACAAAAAAAAAAATAAATCAGGCTAAATAGACCTAAACATGGCAATGTGAAAATTCTGAACTTCTAGTACATTCTGAAATGTTCTTTGTAATGTTGCATAAAACATTCGCCAGTTTCAGAGGTATTTCTGTAAATCTATCTTATAATTTTTAGATCATGGCTTTTTTTTTTTCAATTTAAGACATTTATTTAAACAGTGAACAATAGTTCATGATGACAATCAGTCTGTTCCATGCTCATGTGGTGCATTTATTCAGTCCAAAGTACAGGCAGACGTTGAATAGCTCTTTAAACACATGTCCTTTATTTAGCTTCGGTGTAATGATACTATCAACTACTCAGCTGTCAGCTATGATTTGCAATCAGCAAATGCTAGACAGAATGTGGCACAATCAGCACAAAGTAAGTCAGCCTCCTACCCCCTGCTCCCCTCCTTTCCTTCTCCCTTTACTCAGAATATTTTCTTTTAAAAGAAAAAAGGTTTATTTATTTGATCCACTGTTAGAATTTGACAAAAAATTTAAATATCATCAAAGATTTGATAAATCAAGACTGTCTCTCAGACTAACCCTGACGAACAAAACGGATCAGGTCGCCTACCTTTGTTTTAATGTTTATAAAATCCATCTTGATTGCATATACAGATTTCCTGTCAGTGGTATGCTTCTGGGGAGGATACTAGATCCTGTTTTAAGTAAACTAATGCATCGCAGAAAGAATAACATGTTTATCCATGAAGTTTCTGCTTTATTGGCCATCTACTCATGTGAGTTAGGCATTGTATTTCTTCAGGAGGTCATTCTGCCAGTGCCTCTTGCGATCCGGGAAGAGCTTGGGGATTCTAATCTTGCGAAAATCCTCAATGCACTTCTTAAGCTCCTCCTCCATTATCTTCTTCTCCTTGTCCTCTGGTTCTTGGGCTGATGATCCACCATTCTGCTTGTTGCCAGTGGTGCGGGGCATTGTCTTCAGAGCCAGAGTGGTGGGCCTTGCCGGGCTGATGGCAGAAAGTGGAGGAGGGCTGACAGAGGAGTCGGATAGAGGTGTGAAGTGTTCTAAGACTGGGGTTGGAGGTGGGGGAAGTGGAAGGTCTAGGATGTCCTGGGGTTCTAAAAGGGGAACAGGGTCTGGAGGAGGTACATCTTGCAAGTCCAGGTCTGCACTGATCCTGTCCATACATAAGTCATGTACTGGTTCTTCCTCTGGCTGGACAACACCTGGGTTGCATGTAAGTGCTGGGGTTGATGATTTGCTACCTGTGAAAAGACATAAAAAGTAAAGAAATTTAGTAATAATGGAGGCAAACATAGCTGAACTAGTGACCATATCAGTCAAGCTACTGGACTGACAGTCACATTCACCACGTCCCACACACCAGGGGTTATTTATTGCAACCATAGAGCCTCATGTTCCTGAACTTTCCACTGACTGAACAGGTCAAAGCTAATATTATTTATAGACCTACTTGATCTACTGGAAGTGTTATTTTTGAGTTATTACAGTTTGGATTAAACCAAATTCAAGTATCCAGTCAAACAGATTAATTATGGTAGCTCAATAACATAGTAAATAGAATAGATTTGACAATGTTGGGTTGGGATTTTCACCACTGTAACTAAAAACAAACAAACAAACAAACAAAAAACAGGGACCTCCAGGCTTCAATTCAAGGACCCCTAGGGGACCCCAGACTCCACTTTGACCACCACTGCCATAAAATATTCAATGCTTTTTTGTTTTCCTTGGGCTTGACAGCTTGAAAAATGAACAAAGCATCAGTCCCTAAATATATTTCTACAATTTGGTGAGAAACAAAAAACAAAGAATGAGAAACACAATGAGAAAAGACAAAGAGAATGCATCAGACTCACAGTATTTCCTTACTTGCTTTGTCTGAGGTTTTTAGTCAGTGGGACTTCACACAGAATATTTCATCACATTCTCCCCTTTCGTGTTTGCCCTATCAAAGTACTCCAGTTGACCAACCAGAGAATGACAGATTGAGATCAGATTGAGACAAATTGAAGAAGAGAGCATGAGAAGATATGAAGTTTGATTCTAAGGCAAGTTGGAGTGGGAAGAATATGGAAGAAACAGTTAGGAAAAAATGCTGCTCCAGTGTTTTGGTATGTTGATGCTTCGTCAGCTGAGTTTGCAGAGGTGAGAGCCTTGCACAGCCATCTTTCAGATGAACACAGCACTGAATAATATAGCCCCTGACTTTGAGGAAGCATTTATTTCTAGTCAGGACTCCACACTAAACACACAGACACTCTCACTCACACATACACACATACAAGCAAAGGCATACACACACACTCACTCACCTGGAGACTCATCCATCCTGTAACCTGCTCAGCCTGCAGCTCTAGTGCAGGAAAATCTTGGTTTGTGTGACACCAAGATTGAATAGAATATTTCAGTGCTGATCTGTGTCCATGCATATCTGAGCGTGTATACACTCATAAAAAAATTTAATAAACTGAACCCTTCCTTGACACAAGGGTGGTACCCCCAAGGGTACATCTTTTGTACCTTTAGTGTGTATCTTTTACCTGGTAATGTGAATGCAGCGTACCTTTAGAAATGATTTAATGTACATAATTAAACCTTGAGGACTGCTATGGTACCTTTATTTAGCTTTTATAGAGTAATACTTTAAAGGTAGACTACATTCACATTTCCAGGTAAAAGAAACATATTAAAGATACAAAAGGTATACCACTGAGGGTACCACCCCAGTGACAAGGAAAGGTACAGTTTAATACCCTTTTTCTGAAAGCGTATCTCTTTGTGTGTGTGTGTGATCATTTATTTACCAATGCACGCACACTTGAGGGGTAATTTTGGTTTATTGCAAGAGAGGAAGACAGAGACCCAGAGTTAATGTGCAAGCTGAGTTCACACATAATTCCAAATTGACTGAATGGCATGGTAAATATAGGCTCGCATTCACTGAATGTGAAGACAACTTGTATATAATGGCTGTGTGTGGGTTTCACAGGCTTTAGTCGTGGGCATGTGTGGGGGCTTTTGAGTGCTGTTGGAATTATCTAGAGTAAGAGGGGGATGGGCCACATTTCTCTGTCATGGTGTGCAGAGTAAAGAGGAAAATACTCTTCCATTTTCCTGTCAGTCTGATAAAATATGAAAGCACTGTAGCATCCCTTCCTTTTTTCTCTATGCAGCCCATCTGTTGTCAATGGCACTTTTTTTTCTACAAAACCATCATTACTGCTATTAGCAGCACTAATGTGATAACCAGAACCAGCCTCTCATTAGGAAATGTGTGATTGCCCATGCACAACATTCATCACCGAAGCTTAAGCGACGACTTTCGTTAGCCAGATCTATATACTGATTTAAAGGATATGTCCATCCTAAAACACAAAAATATATTTATATTGAATATTTGTGATTCGCTAATTTATTGGTTGCTGCTGTATTTTCATTATTCTCGGTTGTGTGCAGCTCTTATATCAAGGGGACATTGCTAGAGCAGTTACAATTGTGTTTAACAGGAGAAAAAAAATCAGTGATCTCAAACTTAAGTGATGACAATAAGGATTTGATGTTAGCTCTTAAATACAACAGAGCAAAAGCTTCTTTTGCCACTCACCATTTTCAATGTCATATTAATGAAAAGTTTCAGAATGCAATGCAGCAATACAATACAGTTGCACTGAGTTATGCCAGAGACTTGGTTTGGTTAGTTAGTATTAGCGTAAAAGTTGAAGCTTTAGTACCCTGAGCAGAGTGTACAGATAAGGAGGAGAGAAGGCTGGACAGACTAAAGGAGTAAAGCCCTGCTGCATTAATCATTGATGGATTGCCACTGGTGACACTATTAGCAAGCAGTTGAACATCATTGCGAGTAATGTATATGTTATGAATGTTGTTGTTTTTTCGGCTGCTCCCGTTAGGGGTCGCCACAGCAGATCATTGGTCCACGTATTTTTTGATTTGGCATAGTTTTTACACCGGATGCCCTTCCTGACACAACCCTCCTCAATTTTATCTGGGCCTGGGTCTAGCAATGGGAGCGCACTGTCGTGTGCAACCCCAGTGGCTGGCCAGGAAGCGGGTAATAATAATAATAAAAATAATTATTATTATTATTAGTAGTAGTAGTAGTATAGCACCTTTTATACAAATACAGTTCAAAGTGCTTTACAAAATGTAGCTATAGTGAAAACAGACCAACTTGTCAATGAAAGAAGTTTAAACCAAAAAAAGTCAATTCAGAATCTAATCATAAAATAAACATTTTGCACCACTGAAGATCACATACTGATTATAAATATTGATATGCAAGTGGTTCAAGGTGGATTTTTCCTTAAAGGATTTTTCCTCAAAGTCCACTCAAAATATCCACTTAGAATTCACCGAACAGTGGCTTCACATCTAAATATATGGTGTTCATTATCTGTATATCAACATATGCCTAACATATTTATGCATAATAGGCACCTCATGCTTCAATGCAAAACCCATCCCTTTTGTACAATTGGTCGTGTTGTCCCCTGTCCTAGGTGAAACAGGAGTGTTAGTTAGCATTTATTTTCTGTCATATTTCACTTATTATTACTAGGAATCATGGATCCTTCAGCTAGCAACAAGGCCGCCTTCTTATCCAGAGTGCTGTCTCAAGAGCAGACATGACTGTGAGCTCAGTTGCATAAGGGAGTGCTTTGAGAGCCATGTGAGAAGATCTTCAGTGTAACTCTCACCAGCTAAGAGCCGTGTAAGGTACACTTGAGTGGGATGTGGGAAGCTTTTTGGAGTAAAAAGATGCCTGTTGTCTCTATGGTTACACCTCACCATTGTGGAGCTTTACAATGGCTGAGTATGACAGAACAACAACTCTTCCTTTCATATGTTTCCCAATGACTTATAAAATTGTACAACTGTATATTTATATATAAATACTAAGTCAAAAATGGATCAGCTCATACCTACCGGTAAGCACTTATCAAACGTGATATACACCAGGTTCATTACAAGCTACAAGCACAGCTCTACTGGACGCACCATCGCTCAAGGTACAAACAAGACATGCATCAGGACTCTTCTCTGTATGGGCAACCAGATGGTGGAATGAACTTTCCTTGATTATCTAGCCAGTGGAGTCCCTGGCTATCTTCAGAAGAAGACTGAAGCCCCTCCTCTTCACTAAACACTTAAGCAAGCACTGAACCTACACAAAACCTAAGCCTAAACACTTTAGCACTAAACCTACACAAAAATCCTTGTACATTGGTATTCAATTTTATCATAGCTGTCCCAAATCCCTTCCTAACTCCTCTCTAACAGGGTTATACCTTGATGGTATTCTAACATCCTGGCCTATTTGTACTAACATGAGTATGATTTTTGTTCGAGTCTACGAAACACTACTGCCTATAAGCTGCTATGGACAAAGGCATCTGGCAAATGGTGTACACTACAGTATATGGGCTTATGTGTATGTGTATGTGTATGTGGACACCTGATCATCACACCCATATGTGGGTCTTCCCCAAACTGTTGCCACAAATTTGGAAGCACACACTTGTCTAGAATGTCTTTGTATGTTGTAGCATTAAGATTTCTCTTCACTGAAACTAAGGGGCCCAAACCAATGCCCCTGTGCACAATGCGAGGTCCATAAAGACATAGTCTTCCAAGGTTGGGGTAGAAGAAATTGAGTGGCCTGCACAGAGCCCTGACCTCAACCTCAATGAACACCTTTGGGATGAAGTGCAATGCCGAATGTGCACCAGGCCTTCTCGCTCGACATCAGTATCTGACCTCACTAATGCTCTTGTGGCTGAATGGGCACAGATCCCAAAAGTTATGTTCCACAATTTATTTTAAAGCTTCCAAGAAGAGTGGAGGCAGTCACCACAGCAAGAAGAATATATGGGTATGATGGTTAGGTGTCCGCATACTTTTTGCCATATAATGTAAATGTACATGTCAATTATGCTTGTGAAATTTGAGGTAGTGCACAAAATAAAAAAAAATTAGAATATCTTTCATACATGTACTCAGGTTCCAATTGATTAAGTCAGCCTAACTTGTATCTACATAAGGGGTGTAGCTCAATGCCACTATCTGTATCTGTAACTGTATATGTTTAGTGATCTAAATATTTGAATCTGTATCTGTATTCAGATTTAAGGTAGAAATGCCAGCACTGTCAGCATGGTCTGTGAAGTTTGTCTCTGACTATTCCTCAACCTCATATAACTTGAGAGACTATTTTATCCCACTTGAGCAATTATTATTTTTATTTGTACCTGCCTGTGATATATTCTAACAAGTTTAGTTGGCTCTATTTCCCCAAAATATAAACAAACTAATAGCCTAATTTAAACCAATATGGCCTGAACAAGGCTGTTAATAAAGACTGCACTGAATGTATTTGGTCACATCCACTATATGCATTGGTCATTTTATCAGGCACACTTTCCATGTTGATGCACTTTGTAGGTATACAACTACTGATTGTAGCCAGTCTGTCAATTTCCCTCTACCCCATTCACCAATGAAAAGGGACCACAGGATCTCCACTGACCAAATATTATATCTGTAGTGGACTATTCTCAGCACAGCAGTGACACTATATGGTAGTGTGTGTGGTGCTGGTATGACTGCTGATGGGGATATCTAAATGTAACTGTTGAAAAAGTGTTGAGAAACAGTCCACCAAATAACAAAATAACAAGTTAACAGCAGTGCAATGGTCAGAAACTCACACTGGGAAAGAGTAAAGGATGATTAACACAGTCTATGTATGGAAAAAGATGAACTCTAATCTGTAGTTATGGTGACCGACAATGTAAATATGTCTAATAGTGGCCAGCTGCTGCACTTGATATATGACACTACTACTCCTGTTGGATGGGGTAGATAGGGGCTGACTGAAGGGCTGTGCATAGTAACAGATGGGCTACAATCAGTAATACAGTCAGTATAGCACACCTATTTGGTAGTTTTACCTGATAAGACATTCAATGGGTCTAGCTAAACAATAGGTGTAGCTAATAAAAATTGAGAATCCTGGAGAGGGTATATGGATTCAGCACCATGGAGAGTGACACTACAGGACAGCCAGCAAAACAATAACAAGTACATCTGCTTCCTGAGTTGTGTTAATCCCAAGTGCTCACAGCTGGAGGGTGATAAGTGCATCAGGCTTCCCCAGCTGGCAGCTCATTAGTGGAGTGACAAAAGGTCTGCTCATGGCGTGAGAAGACAGAGGAGCTGTATGCACCATACTAACCAAATACAAATCCATAACACTACACTCTTTCCCTAACAAAGATTCCCCAGTGGAAGACTGCCCTCCAGCTGCAGTGACATTACCTCATCATGTGGCCTTTGCCATGCTCAACATGCTCCCTTACAGTTGATAGCCAGTTAAAAGATCACCAATCCCTGCAGGACTTTGCCTTCAATGGAGCAAGCACCAGGCTGGGCCTGAATACCACAAAGCTGATGGTTGGTTTGTCCAACACACCCCAGGGTGTCCTAATCAGGGTGGATTTTCTGTAAAAGTACTATTTACCCCAGCCTGCTGGTAGCATGAAAACTACAGACAGTGTCACCATGAGCACCCAGGACACCCAACAAAATAATAAGTGCATGTGTTCCCAGGGTGGCATCAATCTCTGGAGTCTAAGGGAACTGAGAGTACCAAGCTGAGCTGAACTAACTGCATTCAGAGCTGTAAGGCTGCTAGCTTTTTCCTCACACTGATTTCACAGAGGAAGGCAGTCCAGACATGCACTGATAATGCTGAACCTGCTACAGAAACACCATGGATGTTGACAATCAGCATGTCTTCTTTCAGTTTCCTTCCCTTTCTCCCACAATAAGTAAATATCCCCACCCCCCTCCAACAGAGAGGTTTATCTCCCTACTGTGGCCAGAATGTCTTCTGTAGGGGCTCATACCACAACTAGAACTAATGATGAGCATACAATAGCTTTTTATTGCTTTTATATATATATATATATATATATATATATATATATATATATATATATATATATATATATATATATATATATTTGGTTTGTTTAATCTAGTTGCTGATCTTTTTCTCTTCTTGTGTTTGTATGTCCAAACAGTGGAAATAATTATACTCACTGTGACAATTTTTTATTTTGATTCAATTTGTATAATTTCTCCCTTATTTATGGTGTGGCTCAGTATGGTGGCAGGTGCCTATACTGTGTTGAATTTCCAAACAATTGCACCTACTGTACATCTTCACCTTATGTCAATTGTGTGTGTGTGTGTGTGAGAGAGAGAGAGAGAGAGAGAGAAAGAGAGAGAGAGATTGAGAAAGAGATGTGCTATGATATACTTCATTAATTTAATTTTTTTTTTAAAAAACTGCATGCCCCCTTTGTGCACTGTTAAAATTCTTTCATTTTCTGTGCTGTGTTGTATACTCAATTACTGGTTGTGTTATTGCAGGCAGACAAAAGACAGCTGCTAGGCTTTGCAGATCTTATTGGGTTGGGCCAATTGTTGCTCAGACTGAAACCAGAATGAAAATTAGACTCCAGAGATGCCACGTGGTGAATGTGCTATGCTTGCTTTCCTTATGGCTTATTATTAAATTGTAATAGATTGAGTTTTGATGGCAAGCTGCTGCATGATACAGCCACTTCATGGAGGTGGATGAGTGAGAGAGAAAGAGAGAGATTTTCAAACATCTGTTGGTTGGTGATGATTGGATAACAAGGCACATGCTGCTTCACTGGATTTAAAATTTTGATGCAGTGGTAGAAAATGGGAAAAGAGCAGATATAGAGAGGAGAGGAGAAGAAGTGTACGTGGTTGGTGGGGGTGCAGATGACTAGACAGAAGGAACCGATTGAAAAATCTCTGAATTCTCAGGTCAGCCGACCTTCTTCACCACCACAACAGATTACTTTACGTTGTTTTTCCCTCTCTGCTCTCCTTTGATTAGAAATAAAATCCTCTCACTTCAGCTGCACTTACATGTCATACACTCACACACATTCTCTCTCAAAGCTGAGAATAATATTCCTTCTCATGATCTTCTGTAGCTTTGTGGCTCAACCATCATACTCTGTTCAGCACAAAATAAACATGCAAAATCAAAGTCTTAATTATAATTAATTTTAACCAGGGGCTGTTTATTACAGTTGTTGTCAAACTGATATCATGTATATCACTTATTGTTAGTAGTTGAGGAAAATATCTTGTGTGTATTGGCATAAAATAACCTGGATCAGTGGGACATAGATTCCTAGTTACTGAATGGAACATGAGGGTTAAAGGAGCGGTTTGTAATTTAAAGAGCACTCGGCTTCCTGTGTGGTGGATTTCAGTTGCAGTGGCACGCCATTCCACCTCCTCTGTTGAAACTGCGTATGCCTTGTGAGTTGCATATTGGGGAAAAGTGGCAGAACTAAGCAACTTTGTTCTGTGGAGGCAGAACTCATTTCTGGCCAGAAAAGTGAAAAAGAAAAGTGTAAAAGTGTAAACAGAGGCCTGATATGAAGAAGCTAGGGACAGCCACTGTATAGAATTTATGTAAGTCATATTCAAATTATATGAATATTACAGGTCTAGAGTCACTTTTAAACATTACAAGCTACAGATTTAAGTGGCTTCAGCATACATGAGGTGCTCATCTTAGGAATAATGCCTACAGGACAAAAGGGCAAGAAAAACCAAAAGGGAAGTTTCAGCAAGCCAGCTGGGCTCAGACAGCTGCAGATACTTAAAAAAAAAAAAAGAGGGCAACAAAAAACAAGCCTCGTCCAGTCATGCTTTGCACTCCCTGAGCTAGTGAGCCTGCCTGTACTCTTGCTGTGCGTGTTGACACAGAGCCACTGAATGCTAGGTAATTAACAGGCTGGCACGTTTATTTGGGCTGCTTTCAGCTCTGCTTGTGCTCATAGCTATCAAGGGAGGAAGGAAGAAACTGGTTAGCTCCCTGATGTTTTCCTCATTTTATTCAATGCATTTATTTATTTGCTTGATTGTGTGTTTCTTTGTTTGTTCGTTCATTTGTTCAGGGTTGGGTGGAGGGTGTAGGGCATGATGGCACAGCGAGTAGCATTGCCAGCTCCAGGGTTCTGGGTTCAATCCTATGAGCTCAGATTACTGACTATGTGGAGTTTTGCAAGTTCTTCCTGTGTTTGTGTGGGTCCCATCCAGAGTTTTCAGCTTTCCTCCTACTATCCAAAAACATGCAGGTAAGTGGATTGGTTATGCTGGATTGCCCAGTAGGTGTGAATGAGTGTGTGAATGTATGTGTGCATGGTGCCTTGCAATGGACTGACTCCCTCCTTGAGCCAAGTGTTACCAGGATCCACCACGACCCTGACCAGGATAAAGAGGTTACTGAAGATGAATAAATGAATTTATTTATTTACTTATTTAAATCAGGGGGAAATACAGTTAGGTTCGACAGAGTGAAACGTTTGCTTTAAAGGTAATTTTATCTACAAAGTTTATTCTTTTTCCTTCAACTGTGCTAGAATTCAGCAGATTAAAAGTGAACAGGAGACACACTGTTGCTCAACGCCAACACTTGACCTTCTCTCTGCTAGCCCTATGCCCCCGCAATAAAGGAACAATTTCCTGGTTTAAAAAAAGGTCCCCTTTTGGCATGTAGCATCCAGAAATCAATAAATTTCTGAGAACGTCCAGCAGCACAGTGCTTGGTATTATAATGTAAACTGTGAGCCTTTAATGGAATAATTTAGGCCATCTGAGGCAAACTGTGCATTCTGCTCATTACATATGCTGCCAGATTAAAGGAACATTTCCTCCCAAATGGCGGTTAAAGGCGAATAAACACATGTGAATCAGCCGATTATTTGCAGAAAGCCAATCAATATGCTAGACTGTAATAAATTCATTATTAACATGCATAGATGACATTTTTTATTACACTGATGTTTGAGCTATTGGTTTTAACTACTTGTTAAAGCCTAATCCTACCAAGGACACTGCCATAACTGCAGATAATTTGATTAATGGACTTAATTAGGTCAGAGACAGTGTGGTGTATCACACTGGGTGCAGAGGGCTGTGTTTACTTCCTGAAATATAGGCAAAAAAATGGAAAATTATACTAATTGTTATGGAAAAAAGTTTTTTTTTTTAGAATTTTGTCCAAATATGCTCAATATGCATTGACCAGAGAATTAGCATCGCCAGACTGTTTGCCCAAAACTCCATAAATGACTAAAATGAATAAACAATAATTAATTATTATGCATTTTATGCTTGACAAAAGAAAGTGGCCAATATTTGGATATTGCATTAACTGCCAGAAATCTGGAATGTTTTGTCTACAATAAACGGTGTTAATGAGCATAATTAAAATGGAACACCAAATCTTCCATGAAAAAAAGACATTCTTGAAGAAAAAAAAAAGCCTGAACACTGGCATGAAACGTGGATAAATTTGATATGTTGGAATAATTTGTGAATTGACTAAATAATATGGCTGCTAACCAAATGTGATTAGTTTTCTTAGACATTAATGTTGCCTCAGACATCACACAAATAATTTTGTATATTTAGTACAGGAAAATGAATTTGTTAATCGTTAGTGACTGCAATGGATCCGGGTTGGGATGGATCCGGAGGCTTTTCCACGAACACACTCTGGTGGGATGCCGGTATAGTGAGGCGGCAACTGCACTACCATGCTGTCCCTATTCCATTTCAAAAGAAATAATAACTATTTCATTGACTATATACTGTAGATTAATTCAGTTGTTTACCAGGGCTGGGTAATCTGCTTTGAAGGAGCCGGTTATCCGTTTGCCCTCATTTCTATTCTGGCCTTTCCTTCATTCCGTACAGAAAGAAATGATAAGGCAAGAGAAGAGGGATAAGCAGGAGCAAGCTTGAGAAGTGCTGAGCACATTGCAAAGAGGAGACATATGTTCAGGAGCATGATAATCCGGTTTAATGCTTCCATCTCCACATACATAGCAACATCATCATCAAGGCAAATTTTGATAATATGAGCCTGTGTTTCACCTGTTGGTCTTGTTTCACATCTTGGCCTTAAGTTATTAACCAAATTCTTTATTTTCCTTTTACAATTTTACAGTGATTAGATACGGAAAACTGTGATTTCACAGAGTAATACACAACTGGTTGGTACTTTAATTCACCACACATTACAGAAATTGCTGATTAATTCATGCTGTTTTTTAGCACTTTTTTTAATGCTTTGCTAATTTGCTGCTAACAACACAGAATGTCTTCACAAGAAAATTAATAGGATAATAGAATATCCTAGTTAAGGATATGAGTGGCTCAGTGTAAACGTTTTCTTGTCAGGCAATAGCACATGTGTGGCAAGAATCTGCCTAATGAAAGCATTAAGTGAAAAAGTTTTACTCGAATAACCATACCATCATTTGTGCCTTAATACTTTCTAGAGATCTGAGGTAACAACTGCTGTGCAAATCCATAATTATCCTGAGGGTGGACCTGAAAATGTATTTTCCATCTGCTCTCAGTTTTTTTTTTCACACCCTTTTATACTCCTTAGAATTTGCTGTGTTGCTAACATGAGTGTTCACTTAACCTAAACTTTTCTGACTTTACTTGCTTATATAGATCTGTATGTTCTGTCAGCAGAATAAGCGCGTTATAATCAACTCAGCTAACCGTTAAAAAAAAGAAAATATGCTAATATTTAACTGCAGTATCTGTTTCTTACAAAGAAAGAATTTGAAATGGTGTAAGGTTACATACACATGGTAGGGAAATAAAAAAATTCCTTAAAAGGCATAATGAAGAGTTTGGCTGGACTACACCAGACACAGAAATATTAAAAAAAAAAAAAAAAAAGGGGGGGGATGAAATGTTTTGATTAACATTTCTCTTTACAGCACAAACGAACAGAACACGAAATGCTTCATGTCACTATCAATACATCTCATCAGGCTTTAGTGAGCAGATTTCAGACAACACCTTAATCCTTTTTTGTCTGCGTGTTCCATAGCCTCCTGCTCAGAGTTCAGCCCTTGATGTGCTTTGGCAAGAAGGCAAATTCCCCTTCTGGTGTGACACTTTGTGCTAGTTAGAATTACAATAGCATAACACAATTTTCTTTTCTTATGAACACACTTTGCTGTGGATTGACAGAAACTAAACATGGCAGATCATTCGATCTTCTTGCGCCATAGTGACAACTGTAGCTTATTTACATGCAGTCACACTGCAGATTCAGAATGATGTGCTTGTCTCTCGATCGAAGAGATTAGCTTTATGGTTCATACGCCTATCCTGTCTACTTGCTGGTTTCCTAATGGCTTGGTCCCAAAATATTTAGCGTAACATTAGAATGACTGAAAGACTTGTCATTACAGATAACCAATATTCGAGAAATCCATGAATGTCCACTTATGTGATGGACTGATGAGAAGAATGCCATTGTTATAGTTTGGTGCCAAGGCTACTTGGAGATACAGAGAGGCCCCTTCCAAGCCCTTTCAGCTGGCCTTTTGCCAGTGTAAAAGCAACAGAACATCACAAAATCGAAACCCAACAGCATGACACAGTACTTCACGAAGGCCAGAAATGGTTACACAAGTATCAGGAGCTGTTTCTAGCCGAGGGGACAGAGTTGGTTTGAAGAGAGGGGAAGTGGTAAGACCATGACAAGAAGCATCAAGGGCAAGTCTGGTTTGGGATGGTGATCTAGAAGCGTGTGCATCTAAGGGAGCACGATCTCAGAAAGAGGCAAGTAGGTTTGGGAGGAGAAGGGTCAGGAACAGGGTTCTGGTCTCACTCACGGTAGAAAACGTATTCCGTGTAGCTGGTCCAGATCTTGTCGTCAGTTTGGTCATGTGTGAAAGCGCATGTGCCTGTTGAGTTGCATGCCACCATGTGAAAACCAGCATCAGCCAGCTTGTCGAAAGCCTGTTCAAGGAAAGTGAACTTCAGGTAGTAGCGGCAGGTGTACCGCTCCGGCGGCCGGTCAGGATCACGGCTTTCATTCAGGGTTTCCCCAAAAACCTCTTTGGCCAATGACGTCTTCCCACATACCATGATCCGGGCCACACGCCGGAACTTAGCGTCGGTTTGGCTATCACGGCCCAGTGTGTAGGAGCCTCGGTAGCCAATGGTGATGAACCCAGTGCGCTTGCCGTCGCTGGCTGCTAGGCTGCTGCAGGTCGCTGTTCCCAAAGACGCCAAGTTTCGGCTGGCATCAGCACTGGGTGATGACTCCTCTGGGTCACTCTGGCATCCATCATCCCCCAGTGAGTTCTGCTTGGTGATCTTCGGAGCCAGAAGCTTGACTAGCTCAGGAAGGTTGAAGTACTCAGCCTCTCGTTGTAGTCTCCCTCGTTCTGGGAAATGGTCAGGCAGAACAAGTTGTTGGTCTCGCATGTAGTCCAGGATATAGCGAAACAGGAAGCCATCACGGTCGACAAAAAAGCGGCCCTTGGTGTCACGTGCCAGGCTCTTGGCGGTTTTCTGGCTGAACATCTCCCATAAGAGTGAGTCAGGAACGCTAGTCAGAGTCGAGTAACGAGTTATGTATACCTGGCCC
This sequence comes from Pangasianodon gigas, assembly GCA_022758105.1. Taxonomy (NCBI): domain Eukaryota; kingdom Metazoa; phylum Chordata; class Actinopteri; order Siluriformes; family Pangasiidae; genus Pangasianodon; species Pangasianodon gigas. The sequence continues at coordinate 10,085,117 of CM040460.1, read as the reverse complement.
CCTACATTGAGTTCAATAATCTCTGGAAAGGCCAGCTCTTCTGAAATACCACTGGAATTATCAGGCAAAGCCATGCTGATGAAATTGTTCAGGCAAGCCTTCGGGAGGAAAAACTTTGCAGTCGAGTATGAACCCCAAGCCTCTCACTAACACTCTAATGTTAGTCTAAAGAGGCGCAGAATTTCACACCAAGGAGCCAAGGAATTAATTCGATTAGAAGACGGGTTCTCTTTCAAACCTACACGAGTAAAATTAGGATTGTACACAAAATGCAAGATGATCCACTTCACAGCAGCAGATTTACTGGATTTGAATTCAGTAGTCCTTTTGAGAGAAGAGATAAAAACGGGTTTAGGATAGACAGACGTGTGTCCTTCTGTCCTTCTGTCATGCAGTTTCACTCAGTTAAGGAAAAAAAATGTTTACATACAGCTCTCTCAGAAGTCTGTTACTGTTTCCTTGCTTTTACAGGTCTCCTCATAAGCGTTTAAACTATGTCCATAGCAGTCTTCTCAGCCTCAGCCACTTCAACAGTAGATAACATGGCGTGAAAAACAAACATAGTGCTGAAAAATAACGGAAAACGTAAAGAAACAAATGTATAAACATACACGTCGGGATAAACACCTTCCATAACTGATGCTGTATGAGACTGAAGCGCTGTTCCCTTCGCTTCTCTCTCTCTCTCTCTCTCTCTCCCTCTCTATCGCTCTCTCTCTCTCTAGCTCTCTGCTACAATGCTACAATACTCCTGTGATTAGCCCCGCCCACATTGCAGCGACGTCACGCACATAGTGTACTTGTTAGAAGTGTTAGGTTTTCTTCACTGGATATAGTAATTTTTAAATTCCTTAAAAAAAAATTAAGATTATTACTATAAACCTATTCTCCGTTCTTTTCATTAAAAAAAAAAAAAAAAAAAAACTAAAAAAATTATTAGACTCTTTAATTATCACAAAAGTTATTCAAATAGACCTCTAAAAACAAATAGTTTGCTTTATATGTGTATTTTGTATTGTTTTCTCAAGCTTGGATTTTTTCCTCTCTTGAAAATAATTGATAATAATTCATCTGCGTTAATACCGAGCAGAAAACTCTTTCTATGTGCAACACTGACATCTAGTGGACACATAGTGTAGTGCGTGACTGGTTATTACTAGGCAGCTCTGAGGAAGTTGAGGATGAGTTCTTCTAATGGAAGTGTGAGATGTTTTTGGTAATTCATTCATTCTTCTTCAGGAGCTGGTTGATCTTACTCAGGGTTGCTGTGAATCCCGGGAACACTGAGCGTGAGACGGGAATATACGTACACCCTGGATGGGACACCAGTCTCGGAAGCAGTGTGCACACACACACACACACACACACACATTCACAGCTAGGGCAATTCAACATAACCAGTCTACCTACTGGCATGATTTTGGGAGGTGGGAGGAAACCAGAGATCCTGCAGGAAACCAAGGCAAACACAGACAGTATCCCGAGCTCACGATCGATTCAGGGACAGTGGATCTGCGAGGTTGTAATGTTACCTGATCCTCTATGCTGCTGAAAATAATCAGGGGACTAGAGACAAATCTACAGGATGGGTTGTGGCCATTAGTAGTCTTCAGGTTTTTTTTTTTTTTTTTGGAACGAGGTACAATGTGTTGATCAACCTGGCATGGACTTAACCATACACATACAACAAATAACTCCCAGTAACCATATTAATGCAACTCTTTCTTATTCAAAGGCTAAAACTTGTGGAAATAATAATCGGCAACAATATAAATAATAAATGGGCTTTAAAAAACATAAATGTCCAACCATTGATATGGTAAAGTTTTCTGTAAAGAGACATTTATTTTGTATTTTTGGAAGGAGTCTCCAGTGTCAGCACTTTGTAACAGTCCGAGGTAAAGCTGTTCTTTTAAGAACAAACTTCAGGACTGAGGACTGTGTTTTGTGGTTTTCCACAAACTTTTTTTTTTTTGTATTATTTGCTTCTATTATTAACTGCTATTAACAGCTATAACATGAGTGATAACAAGAAGAGGTTAATAGTATGACGTGTCACTAATTAACAAATAATAATAATGTAATCATTGTCAAATTGCTGTGGTGTAAGAGGAATAAAACACTTTGGGATGTGCTGTAATTGGGAAAATAGTCAACTTTGGGGTGGTAACAGTAATTATGCTCTGCTTTGGGCCACATCACACCACTCCATCATTGATTATTTTCCCATAACAGCATGGCCTGTCATGTTTTTTATTCTCTACGTGTCATATTTTCCTTTTTTGTATCAGAAAACTGTTGAGATATTGCTATCACTGTCCTTGGGCTTAACTGATGAGGACATCTTAGAGATACAGAAAATGAATAGAGGGCCTTGAAATCTGCTGACACTAATTCAGATAACACTCTTAATTATTCAGGACATAATGTACATTGTTTCTGTAACCTAATCACATTGTAATCACATTCACACAATCTAACTGAAAAAGATTTCCTGATGAATGGCTTAGTGGAAGCCAAACCTCTCAACTATATACAGTGTATACTATATATCTGAACTCAGAAGCTACACAGATTTCTTAGGAAATGAGTGTGAATGTGAAGATTGACCACCTTCTCTTCTGTCTCTCAAACTACAGAGTCTCTGTATTTAATTCTGTAGTTTAGGCCACTCCTTAAATTTGTTTAATCTTATAAAACAGAAGTTGGAAGTGGGGGTGAAATGGAAATGTCTCCTTAGTGCTTACACATTGTAGATGGCACAGATGGCACTTTCATTTTCTTTATTTTCGGCCTTTATATTACATTTTGATTTATAGTATAGGCACTTTTGGCCGCTCATCCATTTTAATGGCTTTATGGAAATCTCACTAAAGAATCACATGAAAGAAGCTGTAATTGAACATCTGTCATCTTGCCTTGCATTTAATATCCAGCACGAATACACTCTGGGACCCTGGTTTTCTGTTTATGTTAGTTGGTAAACATTTTGAGCATTGAACATTATTTAAATACAAATCCATTGTCTCAAACTGTATCTTATTTAAAATATAGTCCAACTGAGATTAAGTATTTAGGTCAGTAGCTGGTGTATCGACATGGCAGGTGAAATGACATGATAAATGTCATGATAAACACTGGATATGAGCTTATTTAATAAACTTAATTATTTATGACATCCATTGAAAGCCATTTAATTTATAAGCAGCCTGAAGTATTAACTTGAGTCTCTACGGCCCAAAAACATGCAGAATTTGCTAACATAGACCTATTACATGATTAAAGAAATTCAAATGGGATCAGCTGACATTGGCACAACATGCACTTTTATCCAGCTCAATTAATTAACAGGTTGAATTAACTCTATTAATTCAACTTGACATAACTGTTTACTCAGTTGAAGTACTTTCACAGGCCACTTTATTAGGAACACTATACTAATACTGGGGGCAGTCGTGGCCTAATGGTTAGAGTCTCGGACTTGTAACCCGAAGGTGAACCTGAAGGTCGTGGGTTCGAGTCTCAGGTTTGGCAGGGATTGTAGGTGGGGGGAGTGAATGACCAGCGCTCTCTCCCACCCTCAATACCACGACTGAGGTGAGACCCTTGAGCAAGGCACTGAACCCCCAACTGCTCCCTGGGCACCGCAGCAAAAAAAAAAAAAAAAAAGGCTGCCCACTGCTCCGGGTGTGTGTGTGTTCACTACTGTGTGTGTGCACTTGGATGGGTTAAATGCAGAGCACAAATTCCGAGTATGGGTCACCATACTTGGCCACACTTCACTTCACTTCACTAATACTGGGTACGATCCCAATTCGGTTTCAGAACAGCTTCATGGTATTCCACAAGATGTTGGAAACATTCTGACTGTATCACATAATTGCTGTAGATTTATTAGCTGCACATTCATGTTGCGAACCTTCTGTTCTACAACTCAAAGGTGAATGGTGGAGACCAGTGAAGTACACTGAACTCATTGTCATGGAGACAGATTCAGGTGACCTGTGCTTTGTGTCATAGCACATTTTCATGCTGGAAGTAGCTATTATAAGATGGGTAATGGGTTTATTGTGGCCATAAAGGGATGCACATGGTCAGCAGCAATACTCAGGCTGCGGCATTCAACCAATGCTTGATTGGTATTACGGGCCCAATGGCCTCCAAAAAACTTTCCTCACAGCATTGCACGACCACCAACCTGAACTGCTGGCATGCACACACATATATACACACACACAGACACATATATATGTACACATATGTATATTTATGTGTGCATACCAGCAGCATATATGTACATATATATATAATATATATTAGTATTTAACATGACTTTGAATGTGATTGGTTGATTCTGAACACTGCCACCTTCCCATTATAAAAGGTTGTGCACACTTATGCAAGCTGGGTATTAGAAGTTTTTTGTTTTTTCCCCAAATACATTTCTGTTTGTGTTTCACTTGATTTCACAATAATGGTGAAAAAGGTTCTGACATGGTTTAACTCATATTTTTTCGCATATTTATACATATCCGAAGCCTATTTATACAGAACACACCCTGGGTGGCACGCCGGTCCATCGCAGGACACCGTGCACAGACACATTCACAGACTCATTCACACCTAAGTGGAATTTAGTGGTGAATTTAACCAGTTCACCTACATGCATGTTTTTGCGAGGTGCAAGGAAACCGGAAAACCTTGAGGCGTATATGAGGAGAATATGCAAAACTCCACACAGACTGTAATCCAAACTCAGGACTGATTTGAGGACCGTGGAGCTATGATGTGGCAGTGCTACCCACTGCACCACCTGTGCCAACCGTGAACTAATATAATTAACCACTATGTATGCTTGCTGGTCACTTTATTAGACACACCATCCTTGTTAATCATCTAGTAGGTATACAGTTAGAGATTAAAGATCAACTTTTCCATGCACAGTGTTTTCAATCATTCTCTAACCTTCAGCGGTGTCAGTTCTGACCATGGCACTGCTGCTTTTTGAGTATTTTTGGATGATGACTGTTCTCAACCTAGCAGTGACACTGAGGTGCTGCTGTGTCTCGTACATTCATACTGGCACCACACACACAGTACCATGTCAGTGTCACTGCTGTACAGAGAATCTGTGATCAGTGGTGGTCCCTTTCCATTGATCAATTGATCAGAGGGAGGTTGACAAATAACACAAGATGGGCTACAGTCAGTAACTGTATTCCTACAAAGTGTGCCTATATGGTAGGTTTATCTGATACATTTGCAGTGCAGTTTCAGACAGATTCACTTGATTTTACTGTAGTGTCTAGTGATATCTGTTTTGTAAATGCAACACCTTTGATTTCTCAAATTAATGCTGCGCCATGTAAATCTCTGCACCTCATGATGCATATCCACTGCACTGCAGTCTAGGTTTTATATAACATAAAACACGTAACCCATATGTAATATAGATAAGCTGCTTGTCACTATGATTCATACATTCCCTTGTAGATGAAATGCAGCAATAATATTTCTATTGTATTATAATTATGAAATTATCAGTAGGTAAGTATCCCATAAGTGCAGTGTCTATGAAATACAACACAACAGGCCATGCTGTTATAGGAAAATAATCTATGAAAGGGTGGTGCGATGCAGTCTGACACAATACCACCCTGAAGTGGATTATTTTCCAATAACAGCACATCCTGAAGTGTTTTATTCCTCTTACACCACAATGATTTGCCAATGATTACTTTTTTTTATTTATTAATGAGCGACACTTCATGCTTTTTTAACCTTTTATAGCTACATATAATGTCATGGAACATCCACAAGACAAATTAGTCCCTGTTATCATTTACATTACAGACACTATAAACTGTTGTTCCCTTATCAGCATCTCTGTTATATTTCTTTCTTGAAGTTAATAATTTTATATATATATATATATATATATATATATATATATATATATATATATATATATATATGTAACAAAACCTTGTCATGTTACTGAGACATCAGCAAACACAAAGCCTCTCTGTCCTGAAGTCTATCCTACAATGGAAGACTTACTGCCCAGTTTCCCCAGAGAACTCTGAGAACCCTGCCATAAATGTTAAATAAACGTCTCCTTACAGAAACCTTCAACATATCAAAGATACATTAAGTTCCTGTGAATGAACTATTAAAGCATTAATATAAACCTGTGATGTTTTTCAGTCTTGCAGCCGAATTATTGTCAGAGCTGGTGATTATAGAAAAATAATCAACACTTTCTGACCAATCAGATTCGAGAATTCGAGAAACAGTGACGTGGTGTAAAAGACATAGCTTTAAGAAGCGGAAACTTTAATGTGGGCGGGTCTTATTGCGTTATGGGCGGGGTTATCTGTTGATGGACAAGTGATAGAGGTTATCGCATGATTCGTAACCAACCCCATGCGACTATTTTCAGTTCCGAAATAAAATGTTTCGTGAATAAGAAGTCCTGAATGCGGTATTTGATACCGCAGCTGAAGTGAGTAACACAGCTGTTCGCTGCACATCTGTCCCTGTGTTATCACAGGGGATTTAGTGAATAGAGGAGCGCTCGCGCCAAACGGAACGTTGAACCCAGTGGGAGGGGACGTGACGTCACCGCGCAGGAACAGCGTGTGTGATCGCGCGCGCCATCGGAGACCCGAGAGATCAACTATGGCGGAAAGGTAGGGAAGACGTTCACCTAACAAGGGGATTCAGCATCAGCTAGCTACAGTCTGACCGACACACCAGCCTCCATCTGCCCAACCGGAAGTCGCTGTTGTAGAGCAAAGACTTTCTGTCCTGACGCTGTTGGTTGTGCGCAACGCCAGGCCCCGGAACACGAAAAGATGCCGAATATTAAGATTTTCAGCGGGAGCTCCCACCAGGATTTGTCTCAGAGAATCGCCGACCGGCTCGGACTCGAGCTGGGGAAGGTCGTCACGAAAAAGTTCAGCAACCAAGAAACATGGTAGGTGAAACCCACGCTTTTCTAGAATTGTCGCATGTTACTTTTACGTGCATTTGGCTACGAGCATCGTGTACCGAGTGCTCTCGGAAGTTGTAGTTCCGATCATCAAGTCTGTCCTTCCACGTGTAGCTGCGGAAACTACAACTCCCAGAATGCTCAGCGCAACAGCGGGATGCGTTCACTTAACATGGGGAAACTAGCACACTGTTTAGTGAGCGCATGCTTTAGGATGGATGGATGGATGGATAGACAAATAAATAAATAAATACTCGGTATTTTAGTTGCTAAAGAGTTAAAAAAAATGATTGAAAAGTAAAAAAAAATCAATGTTATCCTTTGTATTTAAATTTATTCTGCTGTTTCTTCTTATCTGGATGCCTAGTTATGTGTATATATAATGTTTGTTCTGTACATGTAGCATTTAATTTAAAAAAACAAACAAACAACAAAAAAAAAACTCGCTGTGCTCGGTATTATTGTGTAGCTTTAGCAGTTACATTAGCATGGCTTCATGGTGGGAGTTCTTAAACAAGTTCTGCTGTGAATTCAAGTGAAAATAATTCCCCTAACCTCGAATAAACGGGGATTTTAATACGAGCTGCTAAACCGCTGTTTTATTTCCGCTGTATTTGACCTGTATGTGGAACAGACTGAGAGGTGGTGTTTAGTGGTGTTTAGAGGAGGTGTTTGGTGAAGAAACGGCTCCTGGGTGCTGTGTGTTGTGTTCACTTGGCGCTGGAAGTATCATGAATGTCACGCGCAGCCGGTGACGTAGTTCCACGATTGAAGCTAATAGACACAATGCTCATGACAAATTATCCACCAAAAGACAAAGAAACAGGTATCAGTGAGCAATGATGGAGACTTAGGACTGCACACACCTCTGTGTTCAGTGTGATACAGTGATCAGAGGTGTGTGTGTGTGTGTGTGTGTGTGGACTGATGGCTGACTCTGATCTGATCCTCACACTCACCAACCATGTGGACATGTCTGTAAGCTTCTGCAGCATTTTTCTTTTTGGGAAACTTCAGAGGCTCAAAGCAGCCAGTTTGGTTAAGGTCAGTGGTTAAAGCTCTGGGTTACTGATCAGAAGGTCAGGGGTTCAAGCCCCAGCACTGCCAAGCTGCACTGTGGGGCCCTTGAGCATGGCCCTTAACCCTCTGTGCTCTAGGGCCATTAACCCTCTGTGCTCTAGGGCCCTTAACCCTCTGTGCTCCAGGGTGGGCTGTATCATGGCTGACCCTGCGCTCTGACCCCAGCTTCCTAACAAGCTGGGATATGCGAAGAAAAGAATATTCTTATTCTTATAAATATTTTCACTGTGCTGTAAAATATCAGTTTCAGACCATTATTATAAAAAAAAAAAATGCAAAAATGAAATGAGAGAAATTTCTTGTGCATACAACACAAAGCCCTTTTAAGTAATGTAAATGTAAGTGCAATGAACAACAGCAGAAGACCACATCAGGTTCTACTCCAAGAATCACAAGAATCACCAAAACTAGACAGCTGAAGACTGGAAAAAGACCAAGTGTTTTTTTTTCTTCTAATCTTCAACTGTCCAGGGTTGATGAGTCTGTGCCCATGATAGCCTCAGATTCTTGTTCTTGGCTGACAGGAGTAGAACCTGATGTGGTCTTCTGCTGTTGTAGCTCATCCACCTCAGGGTTCAATGTTTTGTGCATGCTGAGATGCTTTTCTGCTCACCACGGATGTAAAAAGTGATTGAGTTACTATCCTTCCTGGCAGCTCAAACCATCTGGTCATTTTCCACTGATCTCTCTCATCAACAAGGGGTGTGTGTGTGTGTGTGTGTGTGTGTGTGTGTGTGTGTGTGTGTGTGTGTGTGTACACTCCTGACTAGCACACCTACTTATGCTTGTTGAACATCCCATTCCAGATTTAGTCCCCTTTTGTTATAATGTCGCACGTTCAATGTTTCGCAGCATTCCGTGTAAACTCTAGAGACTGTTGTGTGTGAAAATTCTAGGAGATCAGCAGTTTCTGAAATACTCAAACCAGCCCATCTGGCACCGACATCCATGCCACGATCAAAGTCGCAGAGATCACACTTTTTCCTCATTCTGATGTTTGATGTGAACATTAACTGAAACTCTTGACCTGTATCTGCATGATTTTATGCATTGTGCTGCTGCCATGTGATTGGACAACTGCATAAATGAGCAGGTGTTAAAGTGGACGGTGTGTGTATATTGGCCATATAGTGTACATTACTTCAAATATCCCCTTGCTGAAAAATCCAACTGAACAATAAAGGTTTCTTAGGAATAATTTGTCTACAGTAGCAGGAATTCAGAGCCTGTTTACGTTCTATCAGCACTCTATCAGCTGGCAAAGATGGTCTACTTAACTTGACCAGCTCAGTCTGTGTTTTGGCAGTTTTACAACAGTTTACTAGACATATGCTTTCTTTTAATTCTTTAAGTCTTGAAGGATTATGTAGACCAATATAAGTGTATTAAATGATCAGTGTTAACCAGGCTCCTTAAACAATATGTGCTACTAGGTTTATGCTACAGGCATTTCAGGTACAGTCACTGTGATTGTGTGTGTGTGTGTGTGGAGTTTGTTTGCCTGTATGATTTGCATCTTGCCAATGTTCTCAGATTACACTGAGACAGCAGATTACGATTGTTTTACCAAACAGTAGGCTTAACTTTTGACATCACGTTTGCGCAGCGTGGAGATTGGAGAGAGCGTACGTGGCGAGGACGTGTACATCGTACAGAGCGGCTGTGGAGAGATCAACGACAACTTGATGGAGTTGCTGATTATGATCAACGCCTGCAAGATAGCATCAGCCTCCCGTGTCACCGCGGTCATCCCCTGTTTTCCTTACGCCCGTCAAGACAAAAAGGATAAGGTGAGGCTGCTCATGTCTCGTGTAGAAACGTCCAATGCAAATATAACTCGCACATCCTGCTGTTTGCGCAGCGTGTTTACTTTGGGTGTGAGGAGCATGTCCTACATCAGTGAAAAGCCAATATTAAACAGTAATGTTTAAGTTAAAAAAATTAAACTTTCACAAGTTTTCCACTTACCTCAAATGTTAACGTTTGCGTATTACTTATTAGGGGGTCCTAAACTTGTTAAATTGCTTGTAGCCTTCTTTGAAACTCCAAAAAAAAAAGCCAAAATTGGAATTTTTAAGGAATACTCCATAATTTTGCAACTAATTTCTTTCACATGCTTATATAACGTATGTGTAATTACCATGGACAAGAATTTTGACAGGTTTCCCTGCATTGAAAAGGAAGAGAGATCCTATTACTCACAAATAATGGAACTGAAAACCCACACGTACAGTCCCTTCCGAAAGTACTGGAACAGCAAAGCCCATTTTTTTTTCTTTTTGCTAAACACTAAAGACATTTGGGTTTGAGATCAAGGACTGAATATAGGACAATAGATCAGAATTTCAGCTTTCATTTCCTGATATTCACATCTAGATGTGTTCAACAACTTAGAACATGTTTGAACCCACACATTTTGTTTGAACTTACAGATCAAGTGATCAAAAATACTGGAACATGTGACTGAGAGGTGTTTCTTGTTGCCCAGGTGTGCTCTGTTAGATTGATTGTTTTTTTGCATTTCAGAGGACTTAATCAGGGGGAAAAAAAAGTGGAAGGTTTTATTGAGGTTTCAAATGAGCATGCATTTCACCTCCTGAAGAAGAGACTGAAGGAAGAAAACCCCCCCCAAAAAACAAACAGCAACTGAAAGAAGCTGCAGTACAAGCCTGGAAAAGCAGCAGAAAAGAAGAATGCAACAGTTTGGTGATGCCATTGGGTCGCCGGCTTGATACAGTTATCGCACGCAAGTGATATGCAACAAATATTAAATGTTATTTACTTTAAAACTATCTGTTCCTATACTTTTGCTCACCTAAAAAATTGGGTGGTCTGATATGGTGCAAAGGTGCTATGTTCTAAGTTGTTTAACACATCTAGATGTAAATATCAGGAAATGAAAGCTGAAATTCTGATCTATCATCTCATATTCATCTTTTAATCTCAAACCCAAATGTCTTCAGTGTATAGCAAAAACAAAAGACTTGGCCTTTCTGTAAATAAACATTTAAGATGTTCAATATTAATAATGCAAAGATATAATGCAAATTGAAAACTACAACCATTACACACAGTAATAAAGGGCTTCAGATGAGGGAACAGATTTGAAGGAAAGTCTTGGTGAAGCTGTACAGTAGTACATTTAAAATAATAATAATAATAATAATAATAATAATAATAAATTTCTGATTAATTATTGAATTTTGTGGAGCGCTATGAGACCCACACAGCTAACCCCGATTTCTTTTCTCTACAAACATAGTCTCATATCCTAAAGGTCATATTAGAAAGATTTAGAGCATCATTTATAATATTTTTTGGCTGATGAAATCATGACTGCATTCAACAAAAGTAGGTGTGTTGCATAAACTCTGATTAAAGAACTGCTCTTAACCTAAAAAACAAGTCCGTTCTTTTTCAGTACAGGTAAATGTTTAGATTTTTTTTTTTTGTTCAGAAGTGGTGGACAGGTTGATTATGACCATCTCATACATACATACAGCTGTTATGGAAAAATAATCCATGACGAGCGCAGAGTGGAGTTACTCGTACCATCCGAGTTGATTATTTTCCAATAACAGCACATCCTGAAGTGTTCTATTCCTCTTGAACCACACCGATTTGCCAATGATTACCATTTTTTTTAACAAAAAAAAATGACTAATGAATGAAGAGAACTTTTTTATCTGCTTATAGCTACATTTAAAGCTGTAGAATGTATGCGGAACGTGTTAATTCCTGTTATCCAGTTATAAACAGTAGTTCCCCTTGCTTTCTCTTGAAGCTAATGAAACCAGGAACTGCAGCTTGTTACAAGAAACTGACAAGACTTTCCTGTGTCTGAAAACTTAAAGGAACATCTTTACCTCTGACTGTTACAAGGCACTGATACTGGAGACTCCTTCCAAAAAATATTAAATAAATGTCTTCTTACAGGGGCAGGGTGGCTTAGTGATTAGCAAGAGTGATTTGCATCTCCGGGGTTGGAGGTTCGAATCCTGCCTCCGCCCTGTGCACATGGAGTATGTATGTTCTCCCCATGCTTTGGGGGTTTCCTACAGGTACTCTGGTTTCCTCCCCCCGTTCCAAAGGCATGTGTTGTAGGCTGATTGGCATTTCCAAATTGTCTGTAGTGTGTTATTGTGCCCAGCAATGGGTGTGTGTGATTGTGCCCCAAGTTCCCTGGGGTAGGCTTCCCTGCAGTCCTGTGTAGGATACGCGATACGGAAAATGGATGGATGTCTTCTTACAGAAAGCTTCACTATATCAATGATCATTTTTCTTCGTTAAATAACAATCCATTTATTATTAGGCTCGGATTACATGGAGCTGTACAAGTCCCTGTGAATTACGTGTTACTATCGAAACGCTAACGTAACAGCGCGTTAATATTAACCTTGCAGTTGGAACTGTCATCAGAGCTGCTGCTGTAGAAAGTTAATCAACCCCATCTGACCAGTCGAGGAACTCCACAGTGCTGTGGTATAATCAAAATTTAAAGAGCTGTTGGATGCAAAACCTGGTCAGTAATTCGGTCTACAGAGAGTCAGTGCACTGTATAGAGAGGTAAACATGTGTACTGCACACATCTACCGCCATCTTCACCTTACTGTAATCCAAGTTACAACTTGTTTACACTTACTTCCACTTAAATTCACATTATGAGGTACCGAGATCACCGGTATCACTGCTGTCATATGGATAGCTTATTAAACATGAACTATCCTCGCATGCAAGGCTACCTCAAAAATAGCTATATATTTGGAGCCATTCTAGTTTTGCTTTAATTTCATTAATCTAAGTTAATTTAATCTTTAATCTTTGCATAATATTAAACACACACGTCTCTTGTTGCGTCTAGTCGTGTGCCTCAATAGGACATTAAAAAGCTTTCTGTATGTACATGTGTATATCATATTGCCATTATTATTAGCAGTATGTTGATAATAAAGTAAAGATTCAGAGTATTGTCGTAAGTTTGCATTCTCACTGGTTATACCACAGCACTGTTGAATTCTGGACTCTGATTGGTCAGGCAATTTCCATAACAGCAGGTCTGACAGTAATTCAGTGTAATTCAGTTCACAGGTTTATAGTAACATGCTCATTCTAATATGTTGCCTTTTGCAGAGTAATAACTAATTTATAGAGACTTGTATGTTGGATGCTTTACATACTCTAAGCTTAATAATAAATATATTTTAATAAGTTGTTATTTAACAAAGAATAGAATAATTGTTGGCATGGTGAGGTTTTCTGTAAGGAGAAACATCTATGGAAGGAGTCACGGGTGTCAGTACTTTTCAGATTTCAGAGATTTTTCAGGACATTATGTCATTCATTAACAACTTGCAAATTGTATTCCTTGGAAAATCGCTGTGGTATAAGAGGAATAAACACTTCAGGATGTGTACTTATTGGAAAATCATCAACTTTCGGGTGGTAACCAACACCACTTCACATTCATCATAACAGCACACCCCATTATCTTTTATTCCTTGCTTATGGTGTGGTTTTATTATTTTTTTCTCCTTCTTCGCCCCCTCTCCTCCATTCAGGGTCGCATTACCCATCAGAATGAATATTTGGTGGTTCTTACATCTTCCGTTCCATTTTCTTTTACTGTTTTTATTAACCTTAACATACAGACAGTCTTGAAAACCTAGTCTTTCCTAGTTCATCCCCCATCTTTTTTCCAAAAATGCTTAGAATGTTTCATTTTACTGTACTGTGAAATGTCTAAAAGGTCATACTTGTTTTTTTTTTTTTTTT
>CM040460.1:10043105-10070281 GCA_022758105.1 Pangasianodon gigas | reverse complement strand
TTTTTTTTTTTCTTGCGTTGACGTAATACTTACATTTTAAAGTGTTTTTCCACTGGCAGGGTCACGTCTATAGCAGACAGGCTGAATGTTGACTTTGCCCTCATTCACAAAGAGAGGAAGAAGGCTAATGAGGTGGATCGCATGGTGTTGGTGGGAGACGTGAAAGACCGGGTGGCTATCTTGGTTGACGACATGGCTGACACATGTGGTACCATCTGCCATGCCGCTGACAAGTAACTCACACTTTTTTCTGTCTACTGCACTTTACCTTAAGAACATTGTAATAAGGAATAAATAATGGTAATGTCCGATTGGGATGACCACAGTTCTGCATTATATCTTTTATTTACCTCTTATTAAAATGATCAGCTAATTACAAAAGCATTCATGAGCTGAATTTGTTGTTGGAAGAGGAGAAAAAACAAATTTCTCTTGTAGAGGTCTCTGTAGAGTTTGACATTCCCCAAGTCAAAATAAGTCACTTTTATTGTCCTACTAGGGATGCGCCAAAATATTTGACCACTGTAAGTTTAAAAAGCAAGAAATTTGCCAGGCAAAATTTATATTGATCACATTTTCTAAGATTAAATCCAAAATGTTAAATTTAGGTTGTAATCGTAATACACTGGAACATTTCCAGCACGTTGTTCAGTTTTGACCTGATAGTTTGTAACTTGTTTGTTATATTTCGTTATATATATTTATATATTTCGTATATATTTAGTTTGTTATAGAACTGCTTTGCACAAAGACAAAATACAATAACTACATTTCTACATTGGTAGAAACTAGGTTACGACTGAAAATAAACTTGAAAATCTTATGCACAGAAAAAATATATAGGCTACAAGTTAACCATTGTTATTGTCAGTGTAGTTACTGTGGTGTGTTTTTTTGATAACAGTACAGTAGAGGTGTGCTCAGGACCACATTTTCGGGACCTTCTCTCCCAGAAAGATTGACTAATCTTGTCGATCTTGGCTAGTGCTAGTTCCCAAAATATAAACAAATTAGTAATAAGACTGTGATCATGACCAGGATAAAGCATTTATTTACGCTGTTTGAATGAATGAATGAATGTGGTAAGTGTGTAATGCTGCAGAAGCACTGAATCACACCTAATACACCCCTGTGTTAATGACCGGGGTTTTTCTTTGCCAGCTCTTACTTGCATGAGAATAAAAACTTTCCATTCCCTTAACATGTTTGTTGGGTAACAATCTGGTAACCCTGAGTCCATACACATGGGGGAAAAAATATTGTGAATCCGTGTACATGTGTACACCAGCCTACATATAGTGCAAATAGTGTGCTGTAAATTGAAACTGAGCAAGTTTTCTTTCTCTCACTCTCATGATTCTAGGTTAATTTCAGCCGGGGCTACCAAGGTGTATGCTATCCTTACCCATGGCATTTTCTCAGGGCCCGCCATATCGCGCATCAACAACGCCTGCTTCGAAGCTGTAGTTGTGACCAACACCATTCCACAGGAAGAGAAGATGAAGCATTGTCCCAAAATACAGGTTGGATGCCAGACATATATTAAATGAGGCTGCGGGAGAAATGCTCAGAATTAGTAAAGGTGTATGATTATGCAAAACGAATGAACAAACCATAAAATAACAGCAAATAAAAACAGAAAAGCAACGTTCAAGGGGTGGGAGCTGGTGCACGCTTGTCACTGCTGGGTTAGAGCCGGTGACTATACTGTATAGACCGCTTCAGTGAGAAAAACAATAACGACGTTTCTGCACATGTCGGTTCCTAAAACATTTCTGGTTAAATGTAAAGGTGTCAAAACAAAACAATTAGCTTGCAATTTATTAAACTCCCGAGAACTGAACAAACAAGATAAATACAGAATTAAAATTGATTATTGTTTGTGATTACCAGATCCTTTAAACAATGTGAGAAAACACCTTTTTTTCCAACTTAAAACTTATGCCTGAAGTGACTTACCCTGATGTGCATCATTACATTGTTGATATGGTGTGTGTTTACACCAGAGAAGCACTGAAAGTGCTACTTTCTTAGAAAATATTCAAGTCAACCATTATTTATAATGATGATTAATAAATAGATACCTTTAAATGCAGTATCAAGTATTTACCTATTTCACCCTATTAAAGGACCTATTCAGAAGCTAAAGAATAAAAATAAGAATTTTCAAAGATGATGTAAAAGTGGCTATTGAAGAAGCTGACCTCACATGGAAAGGGAGACTGTTCCAGAGTTTAAGACCTACCACAGAAAAGGCACGATCGCCTTTGGTTTTATAACGACAACTAGGAACCCTCAAAAGAAGTTGATCAGAACACCTGAGCACTCTAGTGGAGGAGTAAGGAAGAAGATGATCACTGATATATTGGGGCACGAGACCAGAAAGTGCCTCGTAGTCATAAAGCAGAATTGTAAAATCAGCCCTGAATTTCACGGGAAGCCAATGATAGGCGTGAAATATCCATCCATCCATCCATTTTCTGTACCGCTTATCCTACACAGGGTCATGGGGAGCCTGGAGCCTATCCCAGGGGACTCGGGGCACAAGGCAGGGGACACCCTGGACAGGGTGCCAACCCATCACAGGGCACAATCGAACACACACTCGCACACTACAGGCAATTTGGAAATGCCAATCAGGCTACAACACATGTCTTTGGCCTGGGGAAGGAAACCGGAGTACCCGGAGGAAACCCCCAAAGCACGGGGAGAACATGCAAACTCCGCAAACACAGGGCAGAGGTGGGAATCGAACCTCCAACCCTGGAGATGCGAGGCAAATGTGTTAACGACTAAGCCTCCATGCCCCCAGGTGTGAAATATTTGCTCCTATAATGCGGATGGCATCCGTATTGTGTATTGTACAGTTGGAGCAAGTCAGTTGCTGTCTAAAACGTACTCAGCATGGCTTACTGCTAAAAGGAAAGGGAACAAACAGACACTCTACGTGTATAGCTGTGTGAGTTAGCTAGCTAATTGGTTTCTTGTTTGGCAAATGAACGCATTACACATTTTAGTATTCACCCATTTAGGATAGAACATGCAGTTTGCATTGGCCTTTGGTTTAAAATGTCTATGATTATCAGATTAGGCTTGGTTTATAGTAATATTGCTGCAATTCCTGTGGCTGTGGAACAACATGTAAGGGAAGGCGTAAATGTCTTATTCATCATTGACCTGAGGGAATATCCTACAACTGAACAACATGGTACTAATTGTAATTTTACCAGACACGTGAATTATGGTTCATTATGGTGAATTATGGCTATCGTTTCGAACACCAACCGGATATATCCGAGGGCTGGATTATCTCAGCCTGTTTTAACTTTAAAGACTAAAGAAACCTGACAATTACTAGCATCTAATGAACAAAATGCTTGCTTGCTTCTGATCTCAGATGATAGTGATGTTTTCCGCTTTCCAGGTCATCGACATTTCAATGATCCTTGCAGAGGCTATTCGGAGGACCCACAACGGCGAGTCAGTCTCGTATCTCTTCAGCCATGTCCCCTTGTAACCCCTCCTCCATGCGCATCCCTTTATTGTGCTTTATTACCAAAAAACAACAACAAGGGAGCCTGACCCCAAGTCCTCAATAACCTGTATCTGACTGAGACCCCAAAGGAATTTAACCTTCTGTGAAATCATGGCACCCAATTCACCTGTTGGAGCTGTTCATCTCTAGTTGAGGATTCTAGCAAGACTTTAAATTCTTTCCCTTCAGGTTAAGACTGTGGACGTTTAGTTCCTAGTCTTAAACACCACCTTTATATTATCTTGCGTGGATTGCGAGTAGCTTGACTAGATGCTCAGCCATTCGGGTGACAGTCTGTTACACTTTAATTTATTTGGGCTTAATTTGTATAAGTAACTTGCTAGATGTGTATCTACACAGGCAGAAAATTTAAGGTAGTTGAGTGAGGGTTTTTTTCCCTTCTTTTTTCCTTTTTTGTTTGTTTTAGTAGAGGCTGGGGAATCATAACTTGGGGTCTCTGCAGGCTGGAGCTTCCTTGACAGTCTATTTGTTTTCTTTTTTCCACTTTCTTTACTTTTTTATTTTAAATTTGAATGTATTTTCTGAAATGACTTAGCCACACTTTCTTAGGATCCATCATGAAAGAGCTAATTCTGTTTCTCTTTTATATATGTTGGGTTTCCGTTGTTTTGCATTTCATATTGCTAAATTTGTTCTTATTAAAGAATTGTGACAAAGAGCAAGGAAATTGACTTGGGTTGCTTCTTAAACTAATTTTTTCTTGGCGTGAAGATGAAAATCTCAGTTAAATTTGGTATTTAATTTTACACTGAGTAAATTCAGGGTTCAGATTGACTCTGGCAAGCTCTTTAATTAACTTATCGTTACAGAGTGATGCACAGATCCCTCAGTTTTGAGGCAGGTAATTGGAGCCGATTGGTTGAGCTGATTCCCGCTACAACAGAATTTATCTTGGCGCTATGATATGTATACTTTTTTGGGCCATTGTATCACACACATCTACCTAGGCTTGTGAGATATTGATTTTTCACTGAATGCAATTTTCCATTTTAAAATATCACAATAAATGGTTTAATTGTCAAGAGCCAGCCTAAAAACAACAGGAAAATGAGCATTAACACCATTTCAGGTTTAAGGAGTATACAGGAGGACTTAATATTATTCACCACCTGGGCAGGCGAGAACTGTGGCAAACACAATAACTCACCTAGATGGGGGATTTTTAAGTAATTCTGCAGTAATGTGCAGTAATTCTGCAATAACGGCATGTTTAGATGTAATCTTTTTACAAATAGGTTGTCTAATGTCCACAGTATTGAGCAGGAGAGCGTTGGTCAAAGAAGTATGTTTAATCACTTTCTAATTATCATCACTATTAACATTATTTGCAAAGTGACAATTTGACACTTCGTTGTAGGCCTATTTCATCTTTTTGGGTCAAAATCTTCATCTTTAGTTAAGTGTTTGTTCTACCTAGCTAGCATTAGACAAGTATATATTTAACATTAGTTAAATATAATAGCTAAGTTGAACATATACTGATTTATTCCAGATTAATGAACTCAAAACATTCTCCATTTATCTTGTCAAAAAGCAAGGGAGTCCATGTGTGCTGAGATGGGGGAACGGGCAATGGCCAGGAAGTGTCTGGTTTTTTTTTTTGGGGGGGGGGGGTCAGTTAATGTTGGAGAATCAAAACACTTGTGCTGCAAATCATTCCAGATTCACGTGTTGATTGGCTTATCTTGTTTTTTGGCGTAGTTTTTGAGTGATAACTTGTACTAGAGTACTACAATTTGTTTGCGGAGCTCCTGCACAAAATTCGTAATGGTTGGCAGGTCTGATAATATAATTGGCAATAAACATCACTGGATATTGTAACAATATTACAGAAACTGACACTGATGAAGGCCTTACTGATGATAACTTGTGTCCACTCTTCTTACGTAAACGTGGTTTTCTGATCACTAGTTAACCGCCAGGGGCAGTGTTTCGACTCCTAGATTCCTTCTTGTAAATCAGAATTTCAGCTTTTATTTCCTGATGTTTATAGTCACAATGGAAGAGTTTTTAAGAACCAGTTTATTCTGCTCAAGTCTAGAATCAGACGGAAACATCCGTATTTTCCTGAATCAGAAAAACAATCATTTCTATTTGACATGCTCTATGGGCTTGTAAGAGGAGGATCTCTGTGATTCTTGGGGAAGTTCCTTATGGTTGTCTTGCGCACACTAGATAGGTTCAACTGTGCTGGCATACCTGGCGTTGGCCCAAGATCAAGTTTGTCAAGAGCCATTCTGCATCCTGGCCCAAGAATCAATTCCTGCCAGTTGGAGTTTCCAAAGCAAGCAATAAAATTGCCAGCGTGTTGCCTGTGCTTGTGATATGCATGGCAATCTCAAAAGCCAAAATATCACTTGGGCACCTGCACTCGGTGCTTGGGCAGTGTGCATCTGTGCGTAGCATCAGACATTGTCCACACAAGAGTGAATCCTGCATTACCACACTTTACTTTCCTTTTAGAGCCTAGAGGACTAGTGCTTAGGCCACAGCGCTCTCACCACTGCGGCCCGGGTTCGATTTCCGGCCAGGGAACCGACCCCAGCCACTGGGGTTGCGTGCAACAGTGCGCTCTCAGTGCTGGTCCCAAGCCTGTATAAAAATTGGGGAGGGTTGCGTCAGGAAGGGCATCCGGTGTAAAAACTGTGCCAAATCAAATACACAGACTAGTGATCCGCTGTGGTGACTCCTAACGGGAGCATCCGAAAGAGGAACAACATCTTTCCTTTTAGAGCCCAGCTGTGAATGTGGTGGGAACCAGTATTTTAGTTATTCACCACATGGAGCACTATTTCAAAGGAAACCCTCCAGGAAATGCAGTAAGTAAGAAAAGAGTGGTAAGTGCTCTGTGAATTTATCAAATATCACACTGAAAAACTTATGAAGGTAATAGGCTCCGCTTTGGAGGACAGGTTCACCTTTAGCTCTGACTGTAGTCACAGGCTTTTATGCACATAGCTCAAAGAAGGCCGCCGAGTACGAGGCGTGAAGAATAAAGCGAACATCAGCCGTTAAGGATGGTATTTTATAATGTCATAAGGTCACCACGTGACTCTGTGGTAAAGGTCTAACCATGTGTATATATATATCGTGACCCATCTAACTAAAATGACAAAGTACCAGGTTGCTAGCAATTTTTTCAATGACGACGAATGTTTCAAGTGTCACCTGTCATGGAACCTTTTAGAGACGCTTATATTTATTTGCTTCCAACTAATAGCTAAAAACAGACGTCGATACTCTGAACTCTGACTGTAACATTTGTGGTGGGAACACACTAATAATCTGAGTATCACACCAGTCAAACTAAATGGCTGCTTTTCTTCTTTGTTTCACTTCATGTGGCATTTGGATTCCCACTACAATTTTAACCAGGAAGTTCATGTGAGTTCAGGTAAATAATAATTCTGCCAAGGTGTGAAAACACAGTGATTAAGGTTTGATTAGCTCAGTATGAAAATGGCTGGGAGTAAACAACACAGTCCTGAAGGTCAGTATTCACAAGTTTACTGACACTATCACCGCCATTTGTGTGTTATCAGAATCCCGAAAGCCTCACTTCATTGATATTCAAATACCTGACAACTGTTAACCCTAATGAATTGTGTTGACCACATTGTCAATGTCACTATCAAGTCTTTTGCCTACAGCCATACAAAACAGCCAACAATAATGTTATTGATCTATTAATTGACTGTTATTGTACTGAAACTATACTTGTACCCCACAATGATTTCCTAAACATGTCACGTGTCGAGTGATTTGATCTCTTTTTTTCAGGCAAATTTGCCTTGAGGTGAAGTGAAGCTACATACTATTTCATGAACTATTCTTAATGACAAAATGATTCTTTGGTCTTATTTATTTAAGGTTGTTTTTTCTTTTTTAATCAAGAACTAACCCTGTCTTGCTAAATTTACTAATACTAATTCTAGTATTACGTTTGGACAACGGTACAAATAATGCTTAATGCCACTGCAGCCACTGAAACTAAAACCTTTGTGAATTACTCTTCACTGCAAGATAGTCAAGACAGTTTTTAAACTCAAACATGAAATCTTGACCTTCAATATCATTAAGTCATTTTCAAATTTACCTAAAATGAACAGCACATTTATGGGATTTAATATAAATTTGATATTGTTTTTCACACCATTCTGTGATTTGTAGTGCATGCAAATCCCAGGAGATTAGCAGTTTCTCAAATGCTCAAACCACCTCGTCAAAGAACCATGCCACAGTCAAAGTCCCAGAGATCACATTTTTCCCTCATGGTGATATTTGATATGAACATTAACTGAAGCTCTTGACCTGTATCTGCATGATTTTATGCATTGTACTGGTGCCACATGATGGACTGATTGGATAAATGCATTAATGTGCAGAGGATAAAGTGGATGGTGAGTATGGAATGTAACCGTGTACAAATACATTATTCAGACTGAACAGATAATGTGTTCTTAATGAATACAAATAGATATGACTCAAAGATGCAGGATATAGACACAGGTTAACCAAAAAAGGGCAGGTGAAGAAAAAGACCAGGTGACATTTTCCATTCTTCAGCTGCCCAGTTTCAGTGATATGTGCCCACTGGGAGATAATTGTAGTTCTTGGCTGACAGGAGTGGAAACTGTTGTAGCCCATGCACCATAAGGTTTGCCGTGTTGTGCGCTGCATGATGTTATGCATTGCGTTGCTGGAACATGATGATTGTGTAATTGCATAAATGACCAGCTGTACAGGTGTTCATTAAAATGTACACTCACCATCCACCTTATTAGGAACACCTGCACATTCATGCCGTTATCTAATCAGCCAATCATGTGGCATCAGCGCGATGCAAAAAATCATGCAGATATAGGTCAACAGCTTCAGTTACACATCAAACATCAGAATGGGGAAAAAGTGTGATCTCTGTGACTTTGATCGTGGCATGGATGTTGGTACCAGATGGGCTGGTTTGAGTCTTTCAGAAACTGCTTTCTTGGAAATTTCACACACAACAGTCTCTAGAGTCTCTAGAGTCTCAATGTCAATGTCAACCTCAAGGCCCGTGGGCCACATCTGGTCCGTGATACAATTATATCCGGCCCCGAGATAATTTCATATGTCTATTATTAATGGCCCGCCGGTAAATTGCACTCACACCACTCATACTACAAATCCCACAATGCACAGCAACATCTGCTGCGCAGCGAATAGCTGAGCGCCAGCCCCTCCTCCCTGCTGCTTTAATGACACACTCATCAGTGGTCAGCGGTGACACTGAAGGTAAACTGTGTGCCTTGTTTGCGGAGCTAATGTGGCTGTAATTAAAGAATATAACATAAGACGGCACTATGAGACATATTTTTTATTTATTTTTTGAGAAAAATTATTGTAGTCTGGCTGTTCAAATTCACATTTCTGTTTAAATCATAGTCAGTTTTAAACTGTTGAATAAAAGTTAATCCTGTTTGGCCCGCAACTTAGACCGTGTTTTAAATTTTGGCCCCTTCTGTGATTGAGTTTGACACCCCTGCTCTAGAGTTTACACAGAATGGTGCGAAAAACAAAAAACATTGAGTGAGCGACAGTTCTGTGGGAGGAAATACCTTGTTGATAAGAGAGGTCAGAGGAAAATGGCCAGATTGGTTCAAGCTGCCAGGAAGGGTAACTCATATAATCAATCTTTACAACCGTGGTGAGCAGAAAAGCATTGGAGCATGCACAACACATTGACCTTGAGGTGGATGGGGTACAACAGTAGAAGACCACATCTACTCCTGTCAGCCGAAAACAAGAATCTGAGGCTATCATGGGCACAGACTCGCCCAAACTGGACAGCTGAAGACGGGAAAAAAGCCCAGGCGATTTCTTTTTTCTTCTTATCTTCAACTGTCCAATTTGGGTGAGTCTGTGCCCCTGATAACCTCAGATTCTTGCTCTTGGCTGACAGGAGTGGAACTTGATGTGGTCTTCTCCTGTTGTACCCCATCCACCTCAAGGTCGATGTGTTGTGCATCGTGATGTGATGTGTATGCTAAGATGCTTTTCTGCTCACCATGGTTGTAAAAAGAGTGCTTATTTGAGTTACTATAGACTTCCTGTCAGCTCAAACCAGTCTGGTCATTCTCCTCTGATCTCTCTCTTCAACAAAGTGTTTCAGCCTGCAGATCCTCCGCTCACAGGTTTTTTTTTGTTTGTTTTTTTCTCACCATTCTGTGTAAACTCTAGAGACTGTTGTGTGAGAAAATCCCAGGAGATCAGCAATTTCTGAAATACTCAAACCAGCCCATCTGGCACCAACAACCATGCCATGGTTAAAGTCACTGAGAATACACGTTTCCCCCATTCTGATGTTTGATGTGAACATTACCTGAAGCTCTTGATCTGCATCTGCATGATTTTATGCATTGTGCTGCTGCCACATGATTGGCTGATTGGATAACTGCATAAATGAGCAGATGTGCATGTGCCCGGTGACCGGTGAGTATATATTTAGAGGCCAACATGCTGGGTTGTTTTGCAAGGATGGAAAATCCTGGGATCCTAAGCAGGAACCTAAGCAGGGCCCCCTCACCACCCTGCCATACATAAAACAATGAATGGAGCCCTGACCCTCCTGCTCTGCAACGCAAAATAAGATGCATACATTACTACATTACTCATGAGTATTTGAGTAGCCTTGGTGCTATTCAGAAGTCAACTTTACCATAGATGACTGGCATTTTTCTTGCTTTTCACCTCACAAACTTCAACCTGGTTTGTTCATGATTTCTGACCCAGATGATGAAGTGGAATTCTGGACTCCTGAACGTCTACAATTCCTTGATAAAGGGCTGTTGATTGCAGTTTGCTACAAACCCCATTATAATGACATTATAATGTGTTTCCTACACCACAAACAATTACAATATGCTAATTTATGCCAATATACTGTACATGTGCCTAAGTAAACATAGCATAAAAGTGGTTTGCCAGACTGAGTTGTCTTTTGGGTTTCTTGTTCACTGACTTCACATTTCACAATGACAACTATAGTGACAGGGCCAAACCTCTGTGTGACATGTTCGACAAGCGTAATGAAAAACTGGTACACAAACTAGCCTACAAAATCCCCAGACTTGAGTTAAATAAAAAGCTTGTGGGATTATTTGGAAGTTGGAACAGACACCTGTAGCAACATTATCTGATAGAATTGGCTTAATTTTAGCCTAATATTGGGCTAACTATTACACATAGCCCTGCTGAAAAGAAAGAAAGAAAAAAAACAAAACAAAAAAAAAAATGGTGTTAATGGTTAGCTATAATGGGAATTGTATTGGTTTTAATGGAAACTGTAATGGTCTCTACTGCTAATTTGTTACCTTCTATTGGTGGCATGTTATGACTAGTGGATACCATTAAGGACCAATAAAATGGTTTTAATGGTTAGTAAAAATGGTTTGTAATGGTATTTTTAGTGGAAACCATTAGAATTTCTGTGATGGTTTCTATTATTTTGTTGTTGTTTTTCAACAGGGAGTGTAAGCTAATGTAAACCATAAACCGAATTTGCTAGCAAACTAGCTAACATTAGGCTATTAAGCAACCTAGTCCTGATTAAATAAAATTAATTAAAAATGCTAAGATATACAAACACAGCGTTTCGACTGTCAGGGGAAATGTTTGTAAAATGATTTGGACACAAAATTTCACTTTCACAAAATGTAACAGTATCTGCACATTTATTCATTTATGTGTTGTTGGGATGCTTTAGCTAAGCTTCTCAGTGGTGTTACGCCTTTCATTGCATTGATGAATATTGGACTGTATAACCACATTTTGTGATGGTTTTCCAGTCAGATACACGCTTTAAGGGCGTCACGGCACACTCTCATGATTGGCTGTGTTGTTGTGGGGGATGTTTGCAGCCGTACAAGCCCAGGAGCATCCCCGTTTCACTGAGTTTCACCTTCCTGCGTCGAGAATAAGGGAACAAGAAAACCACGCACAGTCTAACGGAAATATAGGCTACGTGTTCGAGTTCCATTTCCTTTATATACGAGGGGACGGTGATGTAAAACTCCTTATAAGGAAATAGAAAGGAGTGACGCTGGAGCCTTGCACGCGATCAGAGAAAGACGACAGAAACATAAGGTGCACCCTTTTATTTCCTCCCGGTGGATAAAATCCGAAAACCCATCCACCCTTCCATCCATCCCATCCATCATCCATCCCGTTGTCAGTTGTTTCAAGGTAGGAATATTATGAAAAAAATTTTCAACGTTATTAAGGCTATGATTTACATACGCTAATAAAAAAAATTCAGCACTAAACCGTTTCCATTTATCTACTGCACACATTATGAGAGAAAAAAAAACGTTATATTGCGTTTTATCACTTAAAATGACTTAGTGTTTTTTTTTTAATCTCCCTTTTTTTTTTCCAGAGAGCATTTTGGGGTGTATTACCATATGGCACTTTATATGAAAAGAGCTCAATTGATGTCCCATTACCTTTTTAAAAGCAATAATCATTATTATTACTATTATTGTTTTTAATTTCTGTGAAAACTGAAGTGATTTATACTTAAACTTCAAATACAATTATTAAAATTACCATTTTAAATGATCACAAAAACACACAAAGTGTCTGTACCCACTTTTAAAATGGTGCTCCTGGGCTGTCTCACCTCACTGAACTTCTGTGTGAACTATAATCATTAACATTTTCCAGTAACACCATAATGACAGTATTCTTTGGTTAGTTTCCATGCAATTGCTTGTTACAAGCATCATTTCCCCCTATCAATTTATCTAATTTATCAAAAAAAATAATTTAATTAATTAATCTGTATCCCACATTTTATGTGCAACCCTGTTACCAAAACTTGTTCCCCCTCTTAAAACAATGGAACATTCCAAACATTGTGATATATACAGGAAGTTGCATCATCATCATCATCATCTTCTTTTCTACAGCATGGCCATGAGACAAGTAAGTACTCTCATTCTATTTTCTCAATTTATACAAAAAAAAATTGAAGTTGACTGCAAGGGTTAAGATAATCATGATTAATAAGATTAATCATGCAACCCAGTCACCAAAATTGTTATTAGAAAGAAAATTTTATATATATATATATATATATATATATATATATATATATATATATATATGTGTGTGTGTGTGTGTGTGTGTATGTATGTATGTACAGTACTGTGCAAAAGTCTTAGGCACATAAAATGCTGTAGAGCAAAGACGCCTTCAGAAATAATGAAACTAAATGTTTCTACATTAAAAAATACTATAAAGAGCAGTAAACAGTAATAAATGAAACTTCTGGAGACTTTGACTGTCACACTTGCTTCTTATTTCTGCAGCAAACCCCAGCAGCCTTCATTATGTTTTTTGTCTGAAAAGTGTCTCTTATGTAACATGCTGCTTTCTTTACTGACATACAAACATTTTTCTGTACCATTTAATTTTGTGCTGGAAAACTAATGTTTGGAAATCTAAAATGTTTTTGTACTGAATCAATAATGTAGAAATCATAAAATAAAAATTTATAACAAAGTTTGTATTAAAAAAAAAATAGGGTGCCTAAGATTTTTGCACAGTACTGTATATATGGAAACTATATGATTATTATTATTTAGCATGCAACATGTGGACAGTGTCAAGCTAACCACTGTTGAGTGCTAGCTTATTTTAGGTTCGCAACCCTGTTTTTTTGCAACCTTGTTACCCATTTTAGAGTAACAGGGTTTGTTAAGTAGTAACAGGGTTGCTATCCTCTAATTTTCTGAATGAAGAATTTTCTCTCAGAAAATGAGAAATGTTCCATCTCTTTTTGTTATTTTGCCACCTGCGACCTTCCTGAGTTGTGCATCCATCACTGGCAGACAGGGAAACCTGTATGTGTAAGCTGCACAAGAATTTAGCTTTTGTTGACCAAAAACTGCAGCAACTGAGAGTCATTCACACATCTAATCTAGAAGTCGTTGCTGAAGCGGTCACTTGTGGCACCTGAAATCAGAGATGGATGTATGCACATGCATACAGCTCATACCTACCGTCCAGCCACTACAGTCCCATGAGTCATGTTTCTTATATCCAACGGGCTACAGCTGAAAAGCAGAAGAAAAATGAGCAAAACGGCATGGCATCAAAGATCACAATAAAAAAAAAGAAGTGGAACACTCCCAGAAAGAACTTGTTGAAGTTTTCAACACACTCCTTCAAAAGCATAAACATACTTTCACTATTAAACCGCAGTTTATGTACTGCAAATCCCTGAAACAGAGCCTATCCCTTAATGAAGGCTTGACTCGTGTGGATTTGTCTGAGAATTATGACTGTAAATACAGTTCAGTCATAACAACTCTCGGAATGAATTTAACAGCTTTTATTGATGGAAATGACGTGTAGGTAGGTTTGGGCTTGGTGGTCTAGATCTGCTACGCTGCTGTTGCTTCTGCTTCTGCTGAGCAAGTATGCAGACTTGCTCTGCTAGACATATTCAGATGTAGAGATAAGAGAACCATCTATAGGAGGATCTATACCATGGTGCTGGGGAGGAGGAGGGAAGGATGAGAAAATGTCTTAGCATGCGCCGAGGCTGTGCCAGGCGAGTTAGTCGGGATAATAATGGGTTACGTAGATAGTGAAGCGTGGCCTAGGCTGCAGCACTGGCATCAAGGGAACCAATCAGCGCACGGATAGAGTTTCATGGCTGAACTAGACATTTCAGAGATACAAGCAGTTCATTTTGGGTCCTCACACCAGCAGGCCACACTGCAAACTGGTGTTCTGTAATTAGGTGGAACAACCAGTCCCATCAGTTTCAGCACTCTGTCACCATCTAAACAGAAAGGTCCTCCTTCAATATGGCAGCACTTGAAGCCAGTGCTCGAATATGTGTAGGATGAACATCCAGATGTCTCCATTGTGCACTTCTTTAGTGATAGTCCATGCACACAACACAAAAAGGACAAGTTTTCCTCTTTAGCACTTTTCAAAAGTAGGTTCAAGACAGGTACCTGGAATTTCTTTGAAGCCAGCCAGTGGTGCCCCTGATGGGGTGGGAGGATCACTGAAGAGGACAGCTGACAGTCTGGTATCCAGACTGATGTCCTAGATGCTGCTGCACTGTTTAGGATCCTGAAAGCCACTGACACAACTGCAAAGTTGTTCTAGATGTGGATGAAGAAGGGATTGAGAGGGCAGACTAAGCATTGCCCGGAGACATCCCTTCTATACCATCCACCATGAGGTTGCACCAGTTGGTCACTCTTGCCCCTGGCCAGATCAAATATCGGAATGTCAGCTTCCTGTACTCTACAATGGGCAAACTGGGTGGTGAGTGTTTCAGCACACAGCATTTCTCTTTTGACAAGTCAGAAAATGAAATCTGTACCACTGCACCACCTGAGAACATTTGGCAAAGTGAGGACGTAGTGGGAAAGTGGTGCCCCCTGCTCTGTGATGGTACTCTGTGCTCAGGAGAAATACTAGCAACTGACGAAACTCACTGCAGAGTGAAATGCATGTATCGGGTGGTCACCAACAGATTCTTTTGTCCTCTCAGAGACACTATCCTCTGGTACCCACTTGAAGATGTGATTTCTCTGATTCCTGGCCCCCATCTTGTTACATCATGTCATGTGGAGACTGCAAAAGAGGTGTGGTCAAAACTACATGAAAATATTAATACATTTTGAACACAGTATATATATTGGAATACATCTGAGTACATTTGATCAATTTTTGAAGAATGGAATGACTTTTTCTTAACTTGATTACATTTTCAACTGTTCTATGTTCTTTGTTGCAGTAATGTCTGTTCATCTAGGAATGTATTCTATTAGCAAATTCAAACCTGCACTCACCTGCAACCCTTTCAAGAAGTTTTAACCTTCAGTTATTTTTGATAAAACAAAGAATTTAATGAAAGTAGTTTGATTAAAATATATTTTCAATTTGAACTTTGTTTTATATTTTGTGTGGTTTATATTTTTTTTACTGCATTAATATAAACTTAATAGGAAATTTGGTCTCTGTGTTCAACCCTATTACTCGCTTTAACCCCGGTACAAAGATTTCAACCCTGTTATTCACTCTTTTTTTTTTTTTTTTTTTGCTAAAAATAGTCTTAAACCATTTAATTTAGGAGGTTATGTTGCCATTTGGTAATGAGAGTTTGGTAATGAGAGTTGTTAGTTAAAATTACTAATACAAGACAAACTTGCACTCCTTTTTTATTCAGGTAGAAAAATCTCTAATGGCTTTGAAGTAGTAGGTATACGTTATATAAAAGACATAAGAAAACGATCATGTCAACACCAGAATCGGTGTTCAACTACAACACCCATAACACAACTTGGTCTACAAGCATGACCGCCACGGACTCCAACTCCAACACACACACTCATTGTCACTTTCACACTCTCCTGATTACTGATCATGCACACCAGGACACCACACTCTGTATATAAGGACTCTCAATACACTCACCCAACGTGAAGTCTACACTGTGTTTTTGTACCAGTTGTTACTGAGCAATTCACTGTCTCATAGTCTACCTTTAAAAAAAAAAAAATCCTGTTCTGGTTTTCTCGATTTCGCTTTTGCCTATCCCAGTTTATGCTGTTTGTACATCGCCTGACCTTTGCCTGTGATTTGACCTCGTTTTTGTCTCATGCTTTGGATCCTTCTACAAGCTTTAACACTAAAATGTTGTTCACCTGCTTTTGTGTCCGTGTCTGCTGTCTGACAGAAACTTGAAAATTTTATTATTTATTTGAAATATATGAATATAAGGAATTCAATTGAAACTGGCTTTTAAATGCTATTTATACATCTCCCTATATATTGGTAACAGGGTTGCAAAAAATGCTGTACATGTCAGAGAAAAATGCTCACGTAGTATCTGATTTGATAGCTTAAAGTGGGCAAGTAACATTTTCTGAATGTTCAGCATTTTCTTTGATTGATGCTTTGCAAAAAAACCACCAAAAAATGTTAATTTTCAGAGTTTTGAGGCATAAAATTAACTCCATTCTCTCAAAGTGCCATATGGCAACACTGTACAACAATGAAAATATTGAACACTTTACTATTTTTTGTTACTGCTGAACCAGAGGTACACAATGGACCTGGGCTATCTAAGAGTTTTTACACTTAAAAAAAAAAAAAAAAATTCTACTTTCAATTGTACTAAGGTGTATTTTTACTTTCTTTCATTAGTAAACCTCTCTTCCTCATTTAAATATGAGAAAGTTATATTTTAATTTGATATAGGAATTTACACATCATCTGAATATTCTCCCTGTTCCTGTCCATCTGCTAAAACTGACTCTTCCTCATGTCCTGCATCATTGGTCCACTCCTCAATGTCATTAACTCATCCTTACTGTTATCTATAGGAGTAGCCAGTGCTGTCCTCTTCATATCACGGCCACACAACATTTCTGTATCCATGTACTAAACAAAAGCCACATGAACCATTATCATGAAAGTTGCATATAACAAAAATGAATTAATCCAGTTCTTTTTTATGTTGATTATAAAATTTTGCTGTATGGCAACACATACTATATATTTTTATGTAAATTATTGTAATTTACATTTTTTAAAATTACATTTAAACAAATGTTCTTTAAATGCCAAAGGTTTAGTATTTTTACGTGCAGGAAAAATATGCAGATTATGATTAATAACAGAAATTTGTTGATTTCTTATGAGGGTGGCTCAAAATGATTTAGTGAGGGGAAAAAAGGCTAATTAGTGAATAGGTTTTCATTAAATGTTAATAAAAAATTCCGGATAAATGATAGTGTTGCCTTTTGGCAAATAGGTGCAGTACAGGGATAATGACACACAACAGCCTTCAAGGCTGATAAAGGACTGCTAAGCAAGTTTATAACCTGTACATCTATGTGTTGATTATCTCATTGTCTTTGTTAAAACACTTAACAGATGAGAAAATGAGAAAAGAACATTTCTGAGAAAACAAATCTTGAGTGGTTTTAGTGTGACCACAATGAAATAATGAAATGTCCTACAAACTATCTCTAGCTTTCTGTCAGCAAGTATGTTTAGCACTTATGAAAATGGGTATAGATTGTGTGATTTTCTTGCTCGTTGAATGGTCCTTTTAATCATTCTACCCTGCTGGGGTAATAACAGACCATTAAAAAAACCTAACACACACCTGACATAAGGAAGACCCCTAAGCATATGAAGGGGATTTTCTTGGACACCTTCCTGACTAAAGGCCTCCCATGTTTGCACAATGTGACTGGGTTGCATGGTTACAAACCTCATTCCTTTATGAATGATGGAAACCACTGTGTTTTAGGACCTTTCAAGCTGGACAGATTTTTTGCTACCTTTCCGAAAATCTGTGCTTCATGACAATCCTGCCTCTCCAACCTACAGAGATTGGGAAGAAACTAAATAAGAAAAAAACTGCAGGGATCTGAATATTTTCTGAATTTGACATCCATTGCTAAGAAGTGAACACGAGTGTTAACAATATACTGATGTGTTTTACTTAGTATGAAAACTTATTTGATCTTGTTTTTTTCTGCCCCAGCAATGTGCTATTCATCAAAGAGAGAAATGCAGCAAAATCTTGCAGACAGCAATGGAAAGAATGACCTCTCAGAGCCAGTTATTCCTCTCCATAGTTACATGCATGGTGGAATATCCAGCCTCGTCTGCACCGTCATCACTTTCCCCGTGTACAAAACTGTGTTTCGCCAGCAGTTGCACAGCACACTGATTCGTGAGGCTGTGTTGCAGCTGTATGAGGAAGGGCTGCTAAAGCTTTACCGTGGAGTAGTGCCACCCATGCTGATGAAGACTCTTCAGGGAACCATCCTCTTCGGCTTCCAGAACACTTTCCTGCAGCAGCTATCCCCTTGGGCTGAATCATATTTTCCCAGGGCAATGCTTCCTGCCGTGGCCGGGCTTGGGACAGGGGTAGTGGAGTGTTTGTTTTTTACCCCCTTCGAACGCGTACAGAGTATCCTACAAAACAGTGGCAACGATCGTAGCCTTCCCACTCTCAGCAAAATTGTGGGCCGGCTGAGGTCCGAAACTTTAGCGAATGGGTGGTACCGAGCTTTTTTACCCACTCTTACTCGCAACGCATTAGGGAGCGGTCTTTACTTTGGCCTGAAGGATCCATTGGCCAGAGTGTTATGTGAGAAAGATTGTCCCCCCATAGCTTCATCTTTTGTGTCAGGGATGGTCAGCTCCATTGTGATTAGCTTGCCCTTGTATCCACTCTCAGTGTTGGTGGCCAACATGCAGGCTCAGGTCGGTGGAGACAACCTGGGGGTGAGGGCCAGCTGGCATCAGCTGTGGCAGAAACGACAGCGAAGTCTGGTATTGCTGTACCGTGGAGGATCGCTGGTCATCCTGCGCTCTTGCATCTCCTGGGGCATCACCACTGCCATATACGACCAGCTGACGAAACGTTCAGGCTGAGGAACACTATCAGGACAACTTCTCCTCTGGAAGGTGGATATATTGAATTTGTGAAAACGTTTAACATTTAACCACTAAACCCATCTCAGGCAGCAGTTTCTCATTTTTTTTCAAGGTTTCATTGCTAACAATGGCTGCATTTTGCTCTTAAATGAGTAACAGGGCTAATTGTTAGCATGGAATTAGCAAATACACAAAATGTGTTTAACTAGCATCCATAACTAATATCACAATATCATTTAAAATGAATTTTTAAAAAAATGAAGAACATACTTTTCTTCTTCACATGATCTTCAGGAAATTTGGATGATGCCGCTTCTTGCTGAACATGTGACTTGTGGAATATTACTCAAGCATGGGGTGTTAAATGGATTCACATATTATGCATTACAGTATTTTGATGATGTGTAGTTAAGTGTAGTTATAGTGGACTGGGACAGGCAATAGTGCTGTTTTCTAAACTCTGTAGAGAGGTTTTATTAATATTTTAATTTATTTATCTGAAATATGCACATAAGCTGTTGTGAAGGACACTTTACTTGGGTTTAAGATGGATTTTACCTTTGTTTTATATACATATTTGGAAATTATTATTATCAGAGGGTCACAGATGGCCCAGTTTGTATAATCATCCTATCAATGATGATATCCTGAGTGTGTGAGTTAATGAAGTATTGTTAACTATATAGCTTAACCACCAAATTACAGTGCTTTGGACCAACATGCTCAGGTATTACTGATGTTATAAGGTGAAGTAAATGGATAAAAACAGTGCCTAAAAATGCAATCTTTTTGTATTTCATATGGTTTACATAATTCCCTATTCACCTGTAGTTATTAAGTCATTTATCTCAGGGTTACAAACGATCACAGAGGTACTATTAAAGGCAGGACCAGTGACAAAATTTACATTGTACTTTCCTTAGAAGGACCAGAATCTTACATGCCATCAAGTGAATTATGAATATAATCTCATACACTATTACTAAATATAATCAAATATACAAATATTATCTATCTAGGCTTTGCAAAATAAAAAAAGATAACAAAAGAGTGGATCACCATTATATTGAATGAATACCCACCTAATGCTTAACTGACTGGATTTCAGGTGCTCAATTCTTCTCAGTCTTGGATATTCGTGTTCAAATAAAAGATAATAATGTATTTTTTTGTGGTACAGTTACATGAGATGACCTGTTAGTTTTAACTGCTGTTTTCTTTTTAAGTTAGAATAGACGCATCACTATTACCCTTGAAGCTCCAAGCCATCTACATTGAATGTGCTGCTCAGGCTCTGAAATAAATGTCCTAAGACTAAAATCTTTCTGTCGAAGTGATCAGCAGCATGAATACTCGGCCACTCTCCTCATAGCCGTTTATGCAGTTTTTAAAAAGAGCAAGGGCTGAGTTTATTTTCATTCATGTATACATTTCACATATGCGTTTGGTATTCATTTTAATTTTACTTCAGTATGTGATTTGACCTTTTTTCACCTCTAGTCGTAGTGACATCAGGTGTTTATGGATGAATTCTATGCCCTCTTGTGGTATTTACAGGCCATGTCCTGTATAACTCCTCAAAACTGGCTCAGAAAGAGATTTATTATTATGACACTTGTGGAGGGGAAGCTCGTATATGGAATTTTGATTTCCAGGATTCATGACATGGTTGAGAATTTTATGTTGTCCATGAACCCATAGTCCTTAATAACAAATAACAAAACTATCTGTAAAAAAAAAAAAGTTACTAAGAATTTCACTAAACATTAGATTCATTTTTAATGTGTAGTGAAATTCTAGTGAAATTCTTAGTGACTTAGTATTATTTTGTCTTCTGGGAAACATGTAAATATCTTATGTAGCTTCTGAAGGGCAGTACTAAATGAAAAAATAAGATCTTTACACAAAATAATAACAATTTACACCGATCATCCTGTTCAAAAGTTTACACCCCCTTGGCTTTTAATGTATCGTGTTGCCTTCTTGAGCATCAGTGGATGTTTGCACCTTTTGTAATAGTTGTGTACGAGTCCCTCAGTTGTCCTCAGTGTGAAAAGTTGGATCTCAACATCATATATCTACTGCTGGAAAGGGGTCAAATATGCAGAAGATGCTGGAAAAGCAGAGAATGTGCAGGACCTGGAGGATTTTTCTGAAGAACAGCGGGAGTTACTGCTCAGGACAAACAAGAGACTCATGAACAACTATCACAAAGCATAAAAACAGGTCTGATCATCCAGGTAACAACACACAGTATTAAGAATCAAGTGTATGTAAATTTTTGAACTGGTTCATTTGTGTAAATTCAGTTATTATTGTGTCTTGTGGACTATATGTAAACATATGCTATGTGAAATAGCTTATTCGGGGCAGTACTAGATCCCTCTTTTTTTATTATTATTATTAACTTGTTGCAGAGTCAGCAAGGTGTATGTAAACTTACGACCACAACTGTATACACTTATTAATTTTATTTTAGATGTTGTCCTAAAGGTATGTAAAATTTTTCTTTCTACTATGTGCCTGAGCAGAAAGGTTTTCCTTCAGGCTATGTCTCTACCTCAAATTTTATTTTATTTTTTTTAATGTTTGATTTGTTTAATTTGTTGCTTCATTTATTATACTGTATTTTATTATTATTATTTTCCTCTTACAAGTTTCAACTTGCTAAACACAACCTTAACAACATGGTCATTTGTTCTACCAAATGCTTATAATAAACATTAAAACGACAGGCTGTGAAATAAATGATCCAGTGTGGTGTAATATTTGTTTTTCCACTTGCTTTCCACTAGTTTTCCTTATCCACTGCAGTTCACTCTCTCTCCACCAGAGGGCGGCTTTATTCACACTTCACCCCGCCTATAGAGCAGAAATGCTCATCAGTCATCTCTACAGTAGCTATAACACCTTTTCATATAGTTTTTCTCACAATAATAACCCCAAATATTCACTGTTAGACATGTAATGCACTACATGGGACAAGCAGTGTTTCATATAGCTACTGTTTCTTATAGCTACAGAGCGCACTTATGGAGGGTAATGGCTCTGTTTGGGATTCAGTGTCTCCTGTAATCTCTGAGGATTTATGGCTGAATCCCAAACGGCTTGCTACTCCCTATATAACCGCACTACACACCGGAAGCTATATAGTGCCCTATACCTTGCAGGTGGGCGGGGGGAGGGAGAGGGATTTGGTTGACCAATCAGAGTGAGGGGTTTAGCATAGCGCTCGCGCAGAGCGGGGCGTGATTTCCTACTTAAACCGCTAGTCTTCTGCGGATTAAACACATACACGCACAAACACACACACACAGAGCTTCCGTTAAAGACAACTCGAGGACACTTTCAGGTAAGCAAATCTATTTCTGCCTAGTTTGTCTGCCAGGTTCCTACTGTTTCAGGTGGGATATTAATTTGCAGCCCTATATTGAGGCCAGAGAAGCAGGGTATGACTGAATACAGCTGCCATTTTACTCATCAAATAACATTTTTTTTCCCCCATTAAGTAAACTAAGTTGAAATGAATGCTGCAAATAATCCATTATATTTCCACAAAAAGTATCTGTGGATTAAAAGTTATGTCAAATCTCTTTTTGCTCCTAGTGGGCAAGGAGCCAAGACTGTCCTGCATTGAGCTCCATTAGTGCCATCAGTGTGACTTCTTCAGCAACCTGCCTTTAAATCTTACTGTGTTCATGCACATTTTATAAACATTATAAAGCTTATATGGAGGGAATAATGTAAATAAAGTACAGTGCATCCAAGTCATTGAGTGAGGTTTATTTGTTAATTGCGTAATACCAGGGCGTAAACTGTGCACTGACATTAATAAAATCATGGAATGATTAATGTTAAATAATGCATGTTGTAATGGTACAGATGAAGTTGCAAAATCACAATGTTACAATATAGTACAGTTTTTTTTTCTGCATTAATTATACTAGATAAAAATTACAGGTGAGATTATTTAATTGCAGTGTTATATGTCATATATATATGTATTTGTACTCATAAAGTGATGCACATATAATCATATGGTTATCATACTTTTTATTCATACTTTTCCACCCCTTAGCTCAGGTGTATGCCGGTTAGATGTACATAATGTGACTCGTCAATCACTTGAGAACAGTTGGGTGGAGTACCGCTTTTTAAAGCAGATCAACAACCTGTACATGCAGCGAATACAACAAAAGACTGCGTAATTACAGTGCAAGGTGACAAATGGGTTTCTTATTATGTTTACCTTAGGCTCCCTTGTCACTGAAAAACACACTCAACCCATTGTGTGTGTGTGTGTTTTCCACACCCACATCTTGTGTTAAGGATACCTGTGGATAAGGAACTCTGTCAGTAACATTGTGCTATTTTCCTAAAGAGTGTAGTTAGAAAGGCTGGATTTGCATCAAGCTGACATGCAACATATCTGCATAGACTTAAAACAGAGGCCTTTTTGTAATGTGGAGCAACGTGTGGGCCGAGTTGTCACATGAGCGTTGATGAAACAATGCACGTTCTGAAGACATATTCAGCATGGCTTTTGTTTCTGCAATTAGAGAAAGCCCAAATATATTCTTTTAGTAGCTGAGTTTTATTCAAGTATTTCTAATCCTTGAGAACAATAGTGCAGTTCATAGGAACTGGTGATCACACTGATAGTTTACAGGGTTTTTTTTGTCAGAACTGTCTAATAATGTGCCAAAACCTCAGAACATGATGTCAAGAGGTTACAAATCCCTCTAGCAATGTCTTGTACTCAGTTTGTGGAACTTGTGGCAGAATTATTGGGAAATTCTACTCCTTCATTTTTATTTTTTTTTTAGCTAGTTCTCTATTCTCGACAGTTTGCAATTGCACAAAAGGACTGTTGTGTTTTTAAACAGGCTCCTCTTCCACTGATAAGAGAAAGTTAATTTCATGGGTGGGGCGTGACGACGTGTCCAGACAGTAGAAAAGAGGCATTAGTTAAGGGCGTGTAGAAACAGGGAGAAAGAATGACCTAGTCTTCGGGACGAATCTGCTTTAAAGCTGTAACGCATAAAAATCAGTTACTCAATCTGACTAGATTTGCCACTTGCTGTCTGGTTTAAGATCATCGGGGTTTCCATCTTTTTAAAGATTTTCCTACTAATTTGTTTATAGACAAATGTGATTGGCTGTAACTAACTAAGAAATTAGCGAATTAATATTAAATTAATAGCAAACTGCCTACACAAAGTGCTAATTTCACACCATTAGGTCAAAGACCCAGTTATTTCCTCAATAGTCATACCAGTGGCTTGGATTTACTCTGCAGTTTCTCCAGTTTGATTTCAAATAAATAAGCTCTTTCCAACAGAACATCCAAAATGAGTGACAACCCAGTCAAGCAGGAGGTGCAGAACTTTGACAAGAGGTGTCTAAAAAAGACCAACACTGAGGAGAAAAACACTCTTCCAACAAAGGAGGGTAAGCGAAACTGGAAATCTTCGTTTAGCTTCCACACGTCCTCCATGTTCCAGTTTATGTGAGCCATGTTTACATACGCCTTTTGTGCCGATTGACATAAGGAAACAGAAACGACAGATTGTAAGAGCAGATATGTGATTTATATTGCACTCGGTCAGAGTGAGAGGAAATGGTGGAAATGGATGTTTGTCCTTGCTTCACCTGTAGCCTAATGTACTGCCAAGTAAAAGATCCAAAATATAGAAAGGCATGTCCTTTAATTGTGTGATCGTGGAACATCCCTCCATCTATGACTAAATCATAGCCAGCAGAAAATTCCTCCTAATATTTACAGATTTATAATACTGTAATTTATACTGTAATAATTATTTTATTATTAATATAATACTGAATAATCTGCCCATTATTTACTTATACATAACATTTAGTTGTAGCCTTTATTAATTTAATGGCATAAATTAATTAATGGCATAAATTAGTTAACTTATTAATATTAACTTTGGGACTCTCCCGACCAGAGGAAATATTGTAACATGCAATAGAAAAAAAAGTACTTTTTATGTTGAGGTCTTTGATCAGTGCACAAATGTCATCTGCGTTAGCAATATGGTGTCATGTGTCAGTGACTGCACTTTTTGGAATAATAAATAATACCTTACTGTTGTTTATTGAATTACTGTTGTGTGCTGAATTGCTCAAAGGCATCTTTTTCGTAGCTGTAGGCCTTTTGTGCTCCACACACCACACAACTATCGATTAGCTCATTCAGAGACTGTGCAGGTTAATGTACTAGTCTATTTATAGCATCAGGTTTACATACAACACCCAAAAAACATGACTGGCATACGAACATACGAATAAATGAGGCACATCACGGTCCTTCCCCAAGTGCAAAAAGTCCACAAGAATACCAGAGTTTGGCTTTAGTTAGCGATAATCGACTTGTGAGGAATTTATCTTGGAATGCTCTGATAAGGACAACGAAGCAAAGAATGTAGTTTTAAAAAAAAACAGACCAGATGGACTTTCTTTCGTTTCTTCATGGAGGTGATCCCCAGTTAGCTTTGATTTAATTTGTCCAGCAGTTATTATTATGTGAGTGACAGTAATTAGTAGTAATTCAATAATTGAATGCTTTGTCTCTCCAGAGGAAGACAGCTTACATTCACAGTTTACAGCAGTGATACAAATGGCACAATACAATGTTTACATCTGCTGCATGACACTAAACCAAAAAATAATGATTGAATGATGCAGTTATGCAAATGCTAATACTCAGAACACCTACAGACACCTGTCAAAATATAAACGATACAATCTTCAGTTTCCTCGATTTATTAAAATCGTTATTGCGATGTATGCACTTTTAGTTTTTGATGCATTTTCATGCAATTTCCTGGAAGAGCAGACATGCAGACTACGGTCTTTAAAATCGAGCAAATTCGATTATGAAAATCAGCATCATCTATATTTTTTTCTAGAAGAAGTTGTCAGATGTCTCCTTTAATAGAGTTGTAAAGGTTGGCTTTTTATAACACTTGTTGCATCACTGTCATTCTTACATGCACTTCCCTGTTTCTTTAACAGACATTGAACAAGAAAAGAAGGCTGCCGAGGCCGAAAAATGAAGCCCGTCGGCAATGATCCTTCGTGTATCTCTTTATCTAACACCCCCACCCTTTCCCTTCTCCATTTTAAGACATTTTACTCGATCACCCTCTTCACCTCCTGCACTCCAAACCCTTGTTTAAATCATATCACAGTCTCTTCACAGTGCCACAGGCAAAGAGACATGCACCTGAAGGGGCAGATGAGTGGTAAAATCCTGTGTAATTACACCTATGCATATTTTTAAACTTTTTTTTTTTTTCTATTTTGCATTCCTGAGAGTGGACTATGGTGGCATTGGAGCAGCTGAGCAATCAAAAACAAGTGTGCATGTCATCAGTCAGTAACCCTGTCATCTATGCCTATGTCTCTGTATCTGGTAACATTCATTATGAGTTATCCAGTAAATGACATGTAAAAAATATTTTTGTTTAAAAAAAATAATAAATGATGTTTAAAACATTCCTTGGAGAGTTATTCCTTCATTGCAGTCAGCAGCATGGATTGTAATTTTATGTTGTAGGCTTCTGAATGTGTTTGCAATAGGCTTTGGTGTTCTTAACTATAATGAGCAATATCATACATTCATTCAGCTTCAGTAGCTGCTTTATTCTGGTCACGGTTGTGGTGGATTCAGAGGGACTTCTGGGCATGGGGCAGGAATACACCCCCGATGTGACGCCTGTACATCGCAGGGCACCATGCACTTACATTAACACACTCATTCACACCTACTGGTAATTTAGCATAGTTAGTCCACCGACTGGCTCCTCCAATCCCT
Organism: Pangasianodon gigas; assembly: GCA_022758105.1. Classification (NCBI taxonomy): domain Eukaryota; kingdom Metazoa; phylum Chordata; class Actinopteri; order Siluriformes; family Pangasiidae; genus Pangasianodon; species Pangasianodon gigas. The sequence continues at coordinate 10,043,417 of CM040460.1, read as the reverse complement.
CACCCTGTGCAACATATGTGAACACAGACATGCCTCAGATTTTGCTCTCATCTAAAAATACCATGGGATTTCAGTCGTAGTTCCAATGATGTCTTTTGAAGTTTAGTCACTGCATTTTGTGGCATGTGCTTAGGAATGCCTTCTTTTGTACAAACCTTCCAGACAGCTCGTTGTTAGGGGTCATTGCTGCCAATTTCCTAAGCAACTTTGTCACTAAGCAACTTTTGATGACTTTACATCAAAACATTATACCCAACGACCGATCACTGATCACCATTATACCCAACGACCGATCACTGATCACCATTATTC
>CM040460.1:10018214-10043005 GCA_022758105.1 Pangasianodon gigas | reverse complement strand
CGAACAACCGATCACTGATTACCATTATTCCCAACGACCTATCACTGATCACCATTATTCCCAACGACCGATCACTGATTACCATTATTCCCAACGACCGATCACTGATCACCATTATTCCCAACGACCGATCACTGATCACCATTATTCCCAACAACCGATCACTGATCACCATTATTCCCAACGACCGATCACTGATCACCATTATTCCCAACAACCGATCACTGATTACCATTATTCCCAACGACCGATCACTGATCACCATTATTCCCAACGACCGATCACTGATCACCATTATTCCCAACAACCGATCACTGATTACCATTATTCCCAACGACCGATCACTGATCACCATTATTCCGAACAACCTATCACTGATCACCATTATTCCCAATAACCTATCACTGATCACCATTATACCCAACAACCAATCACTGATCACCATTATACCCAACGACCAATCACTGATCACCATAATTATTATTATGTTTATTTCCTGACTACTCACTACCACTGTGTCATTTTGTCTGTGTTCTTGTATAATAATATAATATAATATAATATAATATAATTTTTTAATAATAATATATGTTTCATAAATATGCAAATAACTGGTTTCACTCTGTGTGTTAAATATGTAAAAAGTTGGTTTGACTATATTTTGTAAATACATAAATAGTTTATGGTGCCATAACCGAAGACTTCACTAAAATAATTGTTAATTCTAATACAACGATTCTATTTTCTATGTCTTTAGAAAATCTTCCTTCTTCACGTAACACGTTTTGATATACAAATGATCATTATGATTGAATATGTTTGCCTATGATGTCATCTGGCAACTTCTAATGACTTTTTGCAGCTGCATTAGCTGCTTTCTCCCGAAAGGATTTCGCAACACTGGGTACTGTCTAATTTTGAAACTCAAGAATCAACCTAACTGTGCAATTCCGAAACTGTGATCTTTGCCTCACTCATCATCCTATATAGTACTGTATGGGGTGGGGACTTATGTCCCATCTTCCTGGTAAATCTATGCCAGACCTTTGAAACATTTTTACTACATCCCTGGATTTTTTTTTAACTGTTTATAGATTTTATATTGATTACCTGACTTTTGCAGGTCAACAGCCATTTCTTTAATGCTTTAATGTTGAAAGTTTTAATGTTGAAAGTGATTTATTTTCATTTCCTGTATATGCCACTGCAGTAGATAAGGATTAACTTGAATCTGCTTGAAGGATTAACATGAATCTACACGACTTGTGTCTACACGACTCTATATATTCCTCATTCATGTATCGTTACAGACATGTCACATGTTTTACAGCTGCAAGCAAAATGACCATATTCCTAGAGCGATCATAGGACATGTTGGCACTGGCAGCTCATTGGATTTATTTGACCGATACAATGATATTAAGTTTTATGATGTTACTGCTATAAATCCTGCATGTCCTTTCCATCGGATCTGCTACAAAACTTAATATATCTGTGATTCTTTAAAGGATCACTGGGTTTAGTTGTTTTTAGACCTATACTGCAGGCAAATGAAATTTTCTTTGTTTGTCATTGTATCATCAGACTGTTAAAAGACTGATAAGAGTCTAGCCCACACCTTCTATTCGTACTTCTGTTAACAAAGAAGTCATTTCACCCAAAAGGTGTGGCTAGAGTAAACTTGTGCACTGAAGCAATGCTTTCCCAGCTCACAAGAAGGTGCAGCACTAAGAAACAGGTTTCTAGAGACCAGTTGAAGCTAGGGATTGAACCAAACTACTCTTTGGACAGTAAATCCTTATTGGGAAGTTCTACGTAGTTCATGCACCATTAATTCAAGCTCAACAACAACAACAACAATAATAATAATAATAATAATAATAATAATAATAACAATAATAATAATGTATTTATACATCAAATTTCACTTCCAGTAAAGGTGATTTATATAAAATAGCAATTTACAAGCAATTGTAAAAATGAGATAAAACAATAAAATGAATAAGTTGGCATGAAAGGAATGAAATAAGAACTAAGTCCTATCCTAAAAAAGGACTTAGCTAAAATTACATGCATAAAAGAGGGTATGTTGTTTTAAAAGAGATAGAAGAAGTGTTTTAAAATAGGATGTGAAGTTTTACGATGAAGACTATTTAAAAATCAGGTAATGTAGTGTAGATAAAATCTGGGTAAAATGTGAAAGAGTTAATATTCCCTAGTTCTAGATGTAGACCTAGAACCCAGCAAATCTACAGAAGTCTGAGAGAACTGGGTCTAGATCACCTATCTGACTGAAAAATGTATTTTATCTGAAAATCAAGGTAAAGCTGAAATGCATGCAGCACTTTTTTTTTTATTTTTTGCAAACATTACTCTGGTATATATGTTTGACAGACAGAAGTAGCAACAAGTCTCAACAAGAAAGACTTGACATTCCTACCCAATAAGGATCTTTACATGCATGTTCAAATAACCTCAAGTTGCTTTGGGAAAGTCTTATTTAAAAACCAAAGGTGTCAATATGTTCAGAACATTTGGCCTAGCCTGAAGGGAGTTGGTGAAGAGAATTCCGTAGGGAGATCAGCAGTCGCAAACACAAATATATCTGTGGGTGATGAAGAATGTACTCAGAGCATTGCACCAACTAAGAATGTCTTGCAGCACTTGACTTGCTTGAGCATGACAGCAGGGCGTGTTTTTGCACGTAGGCTGCCTTCAGAACTGCAACTGAGGACACACAAACCATGAGGCATTAATTCATCTTACTCCTTATACTTTTGAAAACAAGGATAATATTTCTTATCTCTAGTTAAATGTTAAATGTCAAATGTATCTAGTTCAATGTTTTTTTAGGCATTTTTGAGTTCCATAAGCATTCATCATCGAGCTCATACAAACTAACTGACTCTTTAACTACTGCATATTGAAATGCAACTTTCGTTCATGGCACAAGCTGTTTTTGCTTCATGGCTCAGCTCATTATCATGAGGCCATGAAGTGACAGACATCATTGTGGCTCAAACAACGCACTGAATAGAGTTCATAAAATTCCATTCGCTTCTACAGTGAGGTTGTTTGATGCTGTGCCACTCCAGAAAGACAGACAAAGAAGAGTGCAGTGTGGAGAAGCACTCAGGGGTCTCTTTACTAAAGCCACAGGCCCTTTACACAACACACAGTGCAACACAATGTCTACAGATATCGAGACCGATATCTATCATCAGATACTATACACACACACACATATATATATATATATATATATATATATATATATATATATATATATATATATAGGGAGAGAGAGAGAGAGAGAGAGAGTTGCTCTAGAATGGTACTATTGCAATTACAGTGTTTTCAGACTAATATATGACCAAAAACACATATTTATGTGGATAAAAAGGGTTAGGTTTTTTTATGGATGAAATTTACATAAGTTCCTTTTATAAACTGAAAACCTAAAACTGAGGTTCTGCAAAAATTTTAGGACACACCCAGGCCTCAACACACTGCAACATCTGAGTGTGTCTGGAGAGTGGATATCTCTTTTGCATTTTGTCTTCTAATCTTGTGGCTTAGGTGTGTGGAAATCATGTGGTCACTAAAAGGATCTAGTTTCTTGCTTAGATAGCATCAGAGCAGCTCCATGCAAATAATTACACAGACCAAGACTACTAATAAAACCATGAAGCCTTTTGTGAAAAAAAAAAGAAAAAAAAAAAAAACTGTAAGAAACAACTCCACATTTTTGTGCATTGTTCCAGAGGATTTTGTTTTTACACTGAAGTGGGTTTGTATGTTATCCTGAGCTATGAAATCCAAGTCCATGAATCACTATAACCAGTTTTGACAGAGTTATGGTTTTCCCATGGAATTAGGCTACATATGATTTACTTCTGCGAGGTTTTTTTTTTTTTTTCTTGTGCTGCAGGTTGGAGGTTGGGATTTTCACATATATTAGCATCTTTAATACACTGTCCAGTGTTTAACAAGGCATATTTTATTGTACTGTATTGGACAGTATGAAAGTGCTTGTTGTGCTCAGTGAATTCATTTACTTATTTTTACTAAAGGGCCATATCCCTAGTTGGTGTCATACGTTCAAATGTGACATGATTATTTACACAGGGAAAGTTAACCTACATTGTGTACCAAAAGACAACGTAAATGAGCTTTATTAATACTGAAAGTCATGATGTTAATTAACAGAATAAGATAATAAGATGTTAATTCTTAACAATTACCTTTATTAAGGGCAAATCATATGACTCAGATGTTGTTACTGTACACACTTCATTATTTCCTGATGTGCTACAGTATTACTATAGTGCTTATTTGTGGACTGAATAGTAAAGTGTTCTCAGCATATGTATTGTGTATGTATGATGTTTCTTTGTAATTTTTACAATATACATTGGGGTCCAAAAGTCTGAGACTACATTGAAATTTTTTTTTTCATTTAAAATAGGAAATATACAGAAGGTTTTAGAATTTTGAAATATTTAAAACAAAGAAAGTAAATGTTCAATATCTTGAATATTTAATATTCACGATTCTGCACTATTTCTAGGTCCCTATTTAAATGCAAGCAAATTTGTAATATTGAACATGTTAACTGGTTAGATTTTCCTCATGCCTAATCTCTTCTACTGAAGCATGTGTTCAGATGACTCTTGATGCATTTGATCTAAAATGGATCATAAGGTTTTGCACAAACTTGTGGAGTCCATGCTAGCTCGACTGCACACTGTCATTAAAGAAATAAGAGGAAGTACCAAATACTAAGGAAGATTTTCAATAATATTGGTAATAATATTATTGCCAATAATGTCATTTGTAATTTGTAAATTAGAAAAAAATGCAAAATAGAAGCATTTTCACTATGGGTCGGAGGCTTTTGGACCATTTGGCAAAGGTAGTCATGATTTTGGACTTTAATGGAGGGTTTGGTAGGGGGTCAGATTATAAGTTTCAGTTTTGAGCTGGTTTTATTGGACACTGAGGTGATGAAGACTTCACAACCCAGACTGTTTTTTTGGAGACAAAGTATTTTCCCTCTAATGATGTCTCATATAAGTCTTAGAAATTATTTTGATTAGTTACATGACGATTAATATTATACATGCAACACAAGTGTCACTATTCAGCATAAACAGGCTCATTGTGCATAAAGCTGAGGCCTGGGACTAAACCTACATTTTTTAAAAATTATATAGACCTATTCCACATTCTCCACACCTTCCCATTTTGTGACTGCAGGGCTGATGGTAAGCGTCAGAATTTTTTTTACATACTGAGCAAAGCTGCTTCCGGCATTTGGCTTGTAGCTTGGTCTATTGTCTTTTCATTCCAGAAGAACAGAGGATAAAACCAGAGAAAGCAGAGGAAACCCAGATAGTAATGGGTCAAACATGGAAAATTCTACATTGACAGTATCTCAAGCTCGAACCAGGGACCCTGGCGCTGTAAGGCAGCAGCACTTCCCATTGTGCTTGTCCTTTTGCTACCTTTTTTTTAAAAATTTTTTTTTAATCCCTTCAACAACATCTGTCTCTTGACTATATTTGAAGGTTTTTAAAACATATTTTAAATGTTTTGCTTTTTGTAGTTCCTAATAAATGGGTGCTTTATAACTGCACATTAAATGAATGTGGACCACATACGAAGAGTTTGGTAAGACTTTATTTAAAGGGTACCTACATAGGGCCTTTATGCAGCAATGCCGAAAAATTTATATGCCATAACATGGAACAAGGAAAAAAAGGGTAGACTGAAGATTGTTACTGTATCCATATCTTGCAAGTTATTGGTTTGTTGTTACTAATAGCACATCACTGACACTTTAAGAAAGTTATAGAACGCATATAAAGTGTCTTGTATCTTGTAAATGCAAATTTGATTACCACTTTAGTTTGAGGGCATTAAATTCATTCATTTGGCTGGCATATGGGTTTCATAAAGGGAAACTATTATTAGAACGGTGCTTCGTAATAGTCATGAATACAAATGGACCACCAGGACATCAGTTGAAGATCGTTTCATTCTATGCTCCTGTAAAAAGTAGACAGTAGCTCTCCCAAAGGAAAGATGAAAAATGGACACTTTATGTAAGATTTCCCAATGCTTCATAACTGTGCTGTTAGTAAACTAATAACTTCCAAGATAAGGTAAACAATTGACCCATAATGCTAATTGAGAGTTTACAAAGCAGTATACTTCATATGAACCATTGTCATCTCACAGCTTTTGACATAAATAAGCATAAATGCTCCAGTATTCCTTTATAAAACATTTATGCAATGCTTATGATTGTGTTATGAATGCCTAGTGCAGGCATTCTAGGTGTTCTAGGCCCCGCCGAGTGTTTTTATTAAAATAAGAAGGACCTTGTGACCAAAATACCCTTAGCAAGAATAAAGAGTGTGCTAAACTTATATCTAACAGGAAGTATTTGGCATTACTATTTTCATCTGAACGTACCACTATTCAAATGTGTTTGTGCGCTCATGTTCTAGCTTCTAATTTTGAATAAATGAGTTAGGCATGCATTTTCTGGCATATTAAACATCTGCAGTGGAAGGCTTTTTACCTGCCACATCGTGTTAACACTTGCCCATGAAGAAAACAAAGCCCAGATTTTAAGTGAGCCATAAAAAGTATCGGAAGATCATTGCACAATGCTAAGAGAGTAAAAATTGAAGGTTTTCTTCGAATGTTGTGATTAGGATTTCCCTCTGGATAACTTCAGGAGACAGTAATTTTCCATAATCATAGTTCCTGGTGTTGCAGATGTGAATCAGGCATTATCGGGACAATCATAAACAGCCTGTTTATTGTCTAAATAGAAGCAGACTTGCTTTCTCTAGCTGTGCAGCAATCTTGCTGCTGGTCATTAAAAACTCTCTCCTACACAACCAACCAAAGTACACTAAAGTTGTTGTTGCAATCTTTGGCTCACGTAACTGAACTGGGTGCCGGCCAACTTCCTCTTGCTTATCTGTAGACACCGGTGACATGTTATTAATGTTAACATTGAGCCCGTGTCTAAAGAACAATCCGAACTGTTCTGAATTGCTTGCTAGAAGAATCAAAGCTGAAGCATGAAAATGGCTGTGCATGAGGGTGTGGACTATTGTCAGCGTGTATGGAGGTGGAACTCAGCGTATATATATATTTTTTTCCTTTTTTTTTTTTTACAAGTTGCATTTAAACTCATATGCTCAAGAGCTCAAGAGCAGCTGGCAAGGTTTCTGGAACATGGTGAAGAAACTCACATGCACAGACATGAGAAGGCTAAACACATTCCCATGCAGCCCCTTACATTCCAAGACAATAGACTCATGTATAATTACCAGGGTCATTTATGGGCATGGGCAGGTTTATGGGGGCGTGCTAAGGATGCATATTTTATCAGTGGCAACGTATAATTTTTGCTAAAGGTGGAGTATCGGTTAACTATAGTCACTAAACAGTTCTTACTTCTCACGCTAGGCTCTCCTTATAGTCTCTTTTTCTCAACATTCTTTGGCCTCTAATTCAAATTTTACTTCCCTTTTTCTCACACTTTCACCCACTAAATACAATCACTAATGAAAGTAATGTCATGATGTAATATGATTCCACCCTTCCAACACAAACATCACACCCATGCTCAAACATTTGTTTATAACTGTGCTCTAACTGAAACTGGAGTATTTACTGCCATCTCCTGGATGCATTCTGACATTTCCCAGATAAGTTCAGATACCCAGGTTCCTGCTTGCATTTTGGCATATTGAACATCTCTTATCATCTCAGCTTGGATCATCTCTTAAAGCTGAATCTAAGTGAAACTGTGCCAATATGTATGCCTAGAAATCTCCACTCCTTTTTCTCCTTCAGGAACACCCAATCCACCATCATTCTCGGCACATGTTACAAACCTTACTTGGTCATGCAGGTTCTCCTGTACATCAGGAGGTTTCTCCAAGGAGGTCCATCCAAGCTGGGAGTCCTGAATGTTCCAATAGGCCCTTACACCCATGTTCAGCCATATTTCACTCCAGTGGTTTCATATTGTTGCCTCCATTACATTCAAAACACTACAAAGTTAAAAATGGACAAAATGTCAGTGTTAAAAATCCCACGTTGTACTGTCCATCAAGCCACAACAGCAGCTGGGTTTGACCTGCCACCCAAGGAAGACAAACGTCTGTGCACTGGATTTTTTTTATCCTACTCCCACCTGCTCCTTAAGGAATTCTGGCCAATCCCGCACACTCCCACAGACCCTCAGATGGTGATATTTTCTAACCAAGTGGACTAGTTGGTCCAGTTACCCAAAACATAACATTAGTCATTTAATCCACCTTGACCCTGACCACCATGTAAGCATAATTTCAACATGCCCCCATTTTAATGACTGTAACCGTTATTTGTCCTATAAGCATCACATCTGACCAGACAAAAGTAAAAAAAAAACACACTGTAGCTTCAGATGGCACTGAAGACCCATCTCTTCAATAAGCAATTAAATAAACACACAAAAAAAATGCATGCGTTACTTATTTACTTATGCATCTGAACTGAATCCTATTGTTGGTTTCTGAAACTGTCACTGATCTGCACCAGGAATCAGAATTTGTAGACAACCAAGCACTGTTGTGCATCGCCCTTGGTAAGAGCATCTGCTACATGCTGGAAATGCAAATTTAATGTAAATCAAATTCTGCACCACTCTCTGGTGGTGCAGGATCCCTGGTTCGATTCTGAGCTTGAGTTACTGTCTATGTGGAGGTTCATATGTTTTCCCCATGTTTGCGTGAGTTTCCTCCGGGTTTCTGCTCACCAGGGATGTAGGAAGGTGTAGGGACTTGTATGACAGACGCTCCACATAATCTAAGCCTAATAAGAGACTGATTAATAATAAACTGTTGTTGTTTAACCCTTTCATGGATAAATTATTAACACACACACACATATCCAGATTCTTTAAAATGCATATGAAATGAATTTTGACCTTTTCCTAAATATCACTTACACTGATCAGCCATAACATTAAATCCACTGACAGGTGAAGTGAATAACATTGATTATCTCATTACAATGGCACCTGTAAAGGGGAGGGATATATTAAGCAGCAAGTGAACAGTCAGTTCTCGAAGTTGATGTGTTGGAAGCAGGAAAAATGGGCAAGCATAAGGATCTGAGTGACTTTGCAAGGGCCAAATTGTGATGGCTAGAAGACTGGGTCAGAGCATCTCCAAAACTGCAGGTCTTGTGGGATGTTCCCGGTTTGCAGTGGTTAGTACATGAGGAACATGACAAAGAGTTCAAGGTGTTGACCTGGCCTCCAAATTCCCCAAATCTCAGTCCGATCGAGCATCTGTGGGATGTGCTGGACAAACAAGTCCAATCCATGGAGGCCCCACCTCACAACTTACAGGACTTAAAGGATCTGCTGCTAACATCTTGGTGCCAGATACCACAGCACACCTTCAGAGGTCTTGTGGAGTCCATGCCTCGACAGGTCAGAGCTGTTTTGTTGGCACAAGGGAGACCTATATAATATTAGGCAGGTGGTTTTAATGTTATGGCTGATTGGTGTATATTAAAAAGTAAATGGATATGGTACATATGTAGGAATAAAAAAAAAATTATTAAATATTATACCTAAAATTAAAAAAAAGTTAACACAGAAATTAATTTCTGTTACACTTTTTTTTTATTCAGGCCAAAAACAACTTATATGAAATCGTATCAACAAGTACAGAACAACAACAAATTAAAATAAATAAATAATAAAATAAAAAAACCAAAAGCCAAAAAGAAAGATTTATATGAGGCTATACATTGAGAGTAATTTTTGACATTTCAAAGAATCTTTTTTGTTTTTTTGTGTCTATCATAGACATAACATAAAAATTATAGTCTATGTAAAAAAAATTACCAAGAATAATAAATAAATTAACAATGTTCTGAATCCAAGAGTTTGTGTTATAATACAGAAAAATAATATTAAAAGTGTTTATACATATTCTCATATTCTGATATTTGGTTTTTTTTTTTTGGAGAGATCGGTACATAACTCGTTCCAAAATGTTTTAACATAAACACATGAACAAATAAGATGTTCAGTTTTTTTTCTCAATATTTAGAATATTCTTGATACTGAATATACTTAGAAAGTGTGCTATTATAAGGGTAACATTTATGTAGTATGTTAAAAGTAACTTCTTTTATCTTGTTTATTAATAAATAATTGTGGGGAAGAGACCAGACCAAATTCCAGTGGATGGTGAATAATGAGTAATGCCATCCATTGAAAAGAAGATGCTGGAATGAATCTTCTGCTGATATGATTACCAACAAAGTAGTTAATAAATTTGTCATCATTAATAAGAATTCCTTGTATTGAAATAATGTTATTCAGAAAGATAGAATTACAGGTTTGTTCTCCTTTCAAAAGAGTTTTAATACCACTATTAAATGGCATTTAAATGGCACAGTAAATGGCATTTACTACAATTATATACTCTTTTTGTGAAGCCCCGAAATCAAAACAATATAGTTGGCCATGCTTATCTATCAACTACTTTACACTTACATTATAGCAGCTATAAACAGTCGTTCCCTCACCAGCTTCTCTTTTTCACGCTTGAAGTTAATGAGACAAAAAAAAAACAACAACAACCGTGCTGCTTGTCAATAGCTACGTTTACATGCACATCAAATTCTGTTTAAGGTCTATATTCAGGTTGGAGCCATATTCCGAATATGATGTTTATATGCGTACAGGCATCAGAATATTACTGTATACATGGCTGTTGTAAGTATGACTGAGTTGCCATTCCTAAATACCAAGCCTACAGCTAAGCATCTGTTAGCACCCACAATTCCTTGCGGACTGAGCATGCACATATATCTCCTCTCAGTGGATTTTCTGAATAAGGTGTTTACAAGCAACAAATTTCTGATTATAACAGGCATATTCCAGAGATGGGAATTGGAATTTAAGGAATCAGAATATTGTCTTAATCTGAATTGGGCAATCTGATTGCGGCGTTTACATGACTCAATACTAATTAGATTATTGCCAAATTCCGATTAATATCGGAATTTTGATGTGCATGTAAACGTAATCACTGTGTTCCCGAAAAATGGACAACTCCTCTGTGCTGAAGACTCAAATCTCACAGACATTGCGTCTGTGAATGAAACAGTTAAAATAGTGACGTGTCGTTCATTAGTACATTAAAATGTGTAATCGGTGGCAAATTGATGTAGTATGAGATGAATATCGAGATACAAACTCAAACAAAAATATTTGCTATTTGCTTTATTAACTATATATTATTATCATCAGGGCAGACTTAGCACTAGGCAAAGGTAGGCAACTGCCTTGGGCCCTCAGAAGCCAAGGGCCCCTTAAAAATGCAACTTATATATATTTTTAATTATTAATGCTAAATAACATATTCTGAAATTTTAAATATCAATGTTAAAGCACTGAAATGAGGGGCCCATTCCTATATTTTGCCTAGGGCCCCCAAATCACTAAATCCACCCCTGATTATTATGTTAGGACTTGCAGTTAAAGGTAATCTGAAAGTTGGAGGTCCTGCAGGACCCTCATCACCCCTAATTCCTGCGTCATTGCCTACTCTAAAACTGCCCCTGTGTGTGTGTGTGTGTGTGTGTGTGTGTGTGTGTGGTGCCCTGTGCCCCCGGGGTCACTTCTCCCGCCTTGCACCCATTATAACCGAGACTGGCCACCCTGACCAGAATAAAGCAATTAGTGAAGATGATTGAAAAAAAGAAAAGGAACTTTTACAATTTTCGATCAACACTGAGAATGTAATTTAAATTATCCAGCAAGGAACGCTAAATCCCAAAGCACAACAGCACGAAAGCCCGCCTCCGCACTAGGATTGGCCAATATAGGAAAACTGCTTGTGATTGGAAATTTCTGGCCAATGATATTTCAGGAGGCGGGTTCTGGTCGAACGCGCATCTGGTTGGTTCACAGGCAGGTGGGCGGGATCTTTCATCTGATTGGTCCATCTAGAGTCGGGTTACTCAGTGCTTCATAACAAACTGGCTAGTCAGGGAAACGGCTAGCCAACCAGCCAGCGAGGCTAGGTTGCAGTAAGATAATCGAACAGGCAGAACGGAAAGTAGTTACTCGGTAAATAAATTTAGATGTAAATGTTGCAGCTAGGCTGTCGGTGATTTAAGATCTGGACACATTTGGTGAGGTAAGTTGTTTAATAATGGCTGTAGACTGGGAAATTTATGACAACCACACGTAGTCCACTGTTTACCCGGCAACAGTGCTAGCTGGCTATCTAGCTAACGTTCCCCATTGCTTTAGCTTGGTTTTGTTTCGTTGCTAGGTAGCAGTGTACACTGACTCAATATTTATCTAGGCAGAAATCTTCACAATATAAGACTTAAGTGTCAATGCTGTACAACATACAGGTTACTAGAATACATATCCATTATGAATACATTATGAGGAGCAGTTTTGCAGCTTCATTTGTCTTCACTGACCAGTATTTACAGATTTCACCAGGTTAGCTTAGCTGCGTTAATGTTAAAGACCCCATAGGCGATATACTTGACCTAATGCTGCGTTCATGTGCTACTGAATTCTCCTACTTCCCTCTTCTGAAGCGGTAATTACGAGTATGTCGTGTTCACATGCTTTGTTGCCAGAAAGAACATGAAACATGGACGACGTCAGGTTCATTCATACATTTTTCTTTTTTAATTCTGACACCATAACACATCACTCAGTTAGCTAGCTTGCTGACAAGAAGGGAATTTTGGTCAAATACAAGCTATTTTCAGGGTGTAAAATGTACCACTTGCATTGAATGGTTGCTGATATAGTACATTAATGAATATGACCAAAACGCCAAGCGCTAACAATTAGCTGCATTTAGAAAAATGAACAAAACCTGTCATTCAGTACAGAAACTGTTCTCTCCTAGGACTTCTCCCATGTCGGAAATTCAGGTATCAGAATTATCGCCGAGTTTCCCAGGGGGTCATTCATGTGCAGCTTCCTAGTGGGGAAACTCGTATTTACGATAATTCCGGTAGCACGTGAAGGCAGCATAAGAGTGTAGGCGCTGGGGAGAGCCATCCCATATTAATCCGCTCATTCTAATGCATTATCGTTTCTATAGTAACAGCTGCACCATAGAGGACTTTGCTTTTTCCGGTTTCTCGGTAACATGTCAAGATGTGTTTATTATTATTATTATTATTATTATTATTATTATTATTATTATTAGCTTTATTAACTTAGAATGACTGTTTATAGCTCCTGTAACATAAGTGATAACAGGAACTAACATGCTTTTTAAATGTAACGTGCAGATCTTTAAATGTAACTATAAATGGTTAAAAAGTATGACATGTTCATTAATACATGAGAAATTGTAAGAATTGGCAAATCACTGTGGTATAGGAGGAATGCAATACATCATAATGTAATGTTATAAGAAAAATAATTAACGTCAGTAAACCCTGTCATGGTTTATTCCTTATATAACATTAAAGGGAGATCTTGTGTGTGTGTGTGTGTGTGTGTGTGTGTGTGTGTGTGGGGGGGGGGGGGTTGATTTTGATGGCAAAATAAACACAAAAGTGCTCAAATGTACAGTATACACAGCAGGTAACAGTGGCCTTGGCGTGAAGTCATTTTTCTATAAAACAGCATCAAACCGGATTGCAGTGGAAGGAGGTCAATTTCTTCCATCTATAGACCGGATAGGTCTCCCCCGTTATACAAGAGCTACCAACCCGGGAGGCAGAATTGCGTCAGTTCGAACTGCTGCTCGTGCTGTGTCACAGGGTAGCATCACACACTCTGAGGAAAGCGCTATGCGCCTTCTTTCTCACGCCTGAGCTTACACATGCCCGTGATTGGTCAGTGTCGCTGTGATTGATAGGAGAGACAGAGTGTGCCATCACTCCCTCCCAGAGAGCACGGCCAGTTTCGCTCTCTTGGACTCCTGTCCACGGACAGCTGCGGCATCATCAGGATTCAAACTCACGATTTCTGGAAGATAGGATGAATACTTTTTTTTGTGCCATCCAGGAGCCTTGTATAAGTCATTTTTATCCAATTAGAGCATTGGAGCACAAGACAAACCAAAGGTTATGGAACTCTGCCGTCTCCAGTTTAACCCTAATAGGATAAGTCAAGAGCAGCTAATCTGTGGAATGAACTTTGTGTTTGATTCTACAAGCTTGTATATAGCTATGTCCTGTTGCACAGGCTTGACTGATCAAACAAACATTAAAAAAAAGGAGTTGTTCCTGTACACGTGGCTTAATGAGCACATAAGCTCATTAAGATCATAAGTGAAAACTGGATTATGTAGGTCATGGAAGGTCAAGGTGTTAATTGTTCAGTGTCTGCTGTTACTTTTGCATTAAGTCACTGTAAGTCGTTTTAGTTAAAAGCCTCGATAAAACAGAAAGGTTGACTATACGATGTCAGCACTTTTATTTATTAGTTAGATTAGGTCATAGTAAAGGAGGGATTTCTTTCTCGTGATCTTTGCATCCTTTTGGTTTTTATCTGTGTTCCATTTTACTTCCTGTTGAAACCATGAAACCTCCTATTGCTCCTTTATGGCCTAATTCTTCACTTGTGTCACTTTTAGTCTGTTTCTTGTGGATGTGTATTTTTTATTTTTTTATTTTTTTAATTATTTTGAGTTTTTTGCATAATAGCATACAAACCGAAGAATACAAAAGTATCCTAACAATACAATCAGAACAACCAAAACAACGACAAACGAAGAGAGAGAAGGGAAAAAAAGGGGGAAAAAAAGGTGGGGGAAGAAAGGATGGGCTGAAATAAGCAAAGCATAACCACAGGTTCAATGAATTATTACAGGAAGAGCAATAATGGTACACTGTTCAGACTTGAGGAAATCCACGAAGGGCTGCTGTACAGTTTGGAATTGGCGATGAGATTTGGGCTCAAAGGAACCTTCCAGTTGTATGACATGAAACAATTCACGCAACCAAGTTTTGAAACATGGAGAGTCCGAGGATTTCCAGTTTAAAAGTATTATTTAATTTTTTTTTAGCAAGGATCATGCCCATCAATAAAGGTCCTTGCTGGAAGCTTGGAAGAGTTTTTAATGTCTCTGAAGATCCCAGAATCGCTAGGCCATGATTCGACTTTTGAAAAAAAAGTCAAATATAGCAGTCCAAAAGTTAAACAATTTAGAACAAAACCAAAACATGCGACAAGGAACATGGGGGTGTGTTCTAAAGCTAAATTAAATAATGCACCAATCCACGGGCTTTATACTAGCTTCGTTTGGCAGATTAGCAAAGCAAACAAACTCTACTAGCTATGGACGCTCACCAGCAGCGTCAACGACCTCTGCTACTTCCTTCCAAGCTTTATTTTCGTTCCTACCCACATTCAGTGAGAGGTTGTGTATGACAGGAGGAGGTGAAAGCATGCTTATTTGCAAGATTTTCTTTAGTTGCTAGAGAGATTTGTAAGAGTCTGCAGGATAACTGCAGGAGAACTGAAAGCCCTTGGAGGCAAGTGGAATAAAAGACAACATTCAGATCATATGCAGAAGTATTATTTTGATTGCTTTGCTAATATCTTAATGTAGTAGTAGTAATATCTAGGTTTATCCTCCTCACTACAAGAGTAGCTCTGAATCTTTCTAACATGTTTTACTCGCAACTTTTAACTAAGAATATTTTCAGTATTAAAAATAGTCTTCGAAGTCTACATGAGAGTAGTTCTCAGAAGCTTTAGGCCTATAGGTACCAGCTCTGGTCTTCAGGAGAAAAAAACTGCACACGGAAAACATGCATGAGCCTGTTGTTTGTGCCCCACAGAGCGGGAGAATGGTGGTTCCCGACAGCGGAAGCGGGGCTCAGCAGGCGGACAGCAGCATGGTCCCGGGGTTCGAAGGCGAACAGGATGGAGTGGAGCTGGAGGAGGTCCGCAAGTTGCGTGAACTCGTGCGGCGCCTTGAGGTCCAGAACGAAAGCCTGCGTAACCGGGGCACCACGCATCGTCTCGGCACGAACACTAACGAGAGAACGCTGCGTGAGGACACTGGCACCAGCTCAGACAGAGACTTCCAGACTTTGTCTCCTCCTCAGGACAGCGTTAGTCAGGACATGTCTCCTCTTCCTGAAGCCACACGGCTGGAGGATGAGGAAGAGATGGAACAACACAGCCCAGTTTTTAATCTTCCTTGTGCCGCTGCAACAGGACACACTCAAGAACACACACACACTAGTTCTTCTCCTGATAGCTATGATTCAGAGACAATCGGCGGGAGCGATGCAGGCGTGGACCAGTCCGCTCTGGACGAGGTGGACGTGCTCGACTTGGACGACTGTGCTGATATCAATGACGAAGACTGCTGGTAAGTTTTTTTTTTTTTTTAAATGTTTTTAATTCGATTTTGCAGTATTTGATTCATGTTAGCCAACATTAATCCAGCTACTCTATAATAGTGGTGTAATGTTTCAAGCAGACACAATATTTAGATAAATGCCACATTAATTACTCGATACACTAGTAGGGGACGAAATCCTGAAAAATTGAGCATCATAACATCAAATGAAAACATGCACTAGGATCTGGATGTTAAGGATGGAATATTTTTTAATAAAGGCTCTATTGATGACTGAATTTAATTGATTAAAATCAATACTAAAATATAACTTGCATTGGAAATTGTTTTGCATGTGAGGCTGATTACACTGGCTGTGTGTTTTCTTGTTGACACTGAACATGTTTGCTAACTCGTTGTGCATGACCGACTAAATTCCCTGCACTGGGAAAGGCATACACTAACGTAATGTCACTAGTGAAAACATGGGTCGTGTTTTTTTTTTTTTTTTTTTTTTTTTTTTTTTCTTCCATACCGCATTCAGAAAGAAGAACCAGCTTAAACAGGAACTACAAGGACATCATCGATGCACTAAAAACAATGTCAAATCATTGTTTGTGCCACAATTGAAAAAGGTTGAAGAAAAAAAAACCCCTGTACATTGTCATGTTTGCTAACATAAACAGCACCAACAAACTAGAATATTCTGTGTTTTAAGCCTCATCGTGGTTGTTTTGAGTGTTCACACATGTGTATTTGATATATTATAGAACATATCACAATGGCTCTATTCAGACCTGGTAATAACGTACCATTCTCAACAGGAAATCTAGTTTGTTAGTGTAAAGATGCATTCGGGCATTCAAGGAAGTGTTACTGTATCACTAAACAAAACCGGTCTTGTGAGCCAAATGGTCGGAAACCATGCAAATTCCTGACTCATAATATCAAAATATATTTAAACTAGTTTGGATGAGTACTCTGTAGCTATAGACTATAGATCTGTCACTATCGATTATATTCGTAATCAAGTAATCAGACGATTATTTTCACGATTAATCGAGTAATCGGATTTTTTTAAAATTCACAGTAAAAATAGACTTGCGTGAACAAAAAGTTCACTTAAGATAATTAATTATTTATTTATAATCTCGACCAACTATATATAATTCAAAAGGTTCTATCAGTCAATATTTGGTATTTGACCACTGATTTATGATAGAAATGTTATAGTGATTATAATTCCTTGATTTGTGTGATGAGTAACCATGGAAACATGCAGATTGGAAAAAAAGCAGGAGTTATGATATTATTATGAAACATGCTGTGAACATGCAGTGCACATTTGGAAAAATATTGATGTATTCACATGTTTACTTCACGTTTGGACAGAGATAATTATCATTTCTATCTACTTTGTGTTAAATTGTGCCCTCTGACGGGTGTCTAAGTGGCGAGCTTACCGTGCTGTGTCTGGTGGCGGATCTGTGAAACCTGGATGTCGTCTTTTCAGGTGCTGCAGCATTGAAGACGTGCTGTTATGGTATTTGAGTTGATTTTTGCATTGACGACAGACAACAACTTTGACGTTCTTTGTCGGTTGTTGCATGGATTCACTTTCAGTTAGAACTGTGTACTGGTCGGCGCCGCACTGGGACTTACTGTGCCCATTGTCTATCCCAGTAGTCATTGTACTGTCTTGTGCTGTCTGCACATGTTTGCACTTGTGCACTTTCTGTATAAATTTATGTAGTCCCTTGTAGTTCTATGTTGTTCTGTGTTTGTCTTATGTAGCACCTTGGTCCTGGAGAAACGTTGTTTCGTTTCACTATGTACTAACTGGCTGCATATGGTTGAAATGACAATAAACTCCACTTGACTTGACTTGACTTGATGGACCCTCGTCTGTGCACTGCCACGCCTCTGCCATTTTGCCGAATACTCGAAATTGTAATCAAGGACTTTTTTTAAAATCAGGTACTCGAATTTAGAGTAATCGTGACCGCCCTAACAGACTATATGACGTGATATCTTCTCTGTGAGAAATGTCTCTATAATAATGTGAGAAATTCATACAAAGCTAATTAAATAGAGCACAAACACAATTCTATCATTGGCATAACCAACGCTCGGCCCCCGGGGACTTGTTTGTTTGTTTTTGTTTATTAAAAATCTAATATACACAATATAACTTGAAGCAGAAACTGATCCAAAAGCCTTTTATTCACGTCGTTGGCGTCTTTAATGTAATGTCTGTTCTATGATAAAATTTCTTGAGTATAGGTGGCTATAAATTAGGCTAGAATACGCTAGAGTTTTTAGTTATTGTACAATTACAGTGAAATTTGATTTGTGACTGGAAGTAGTGTAGAAAAGTTCTAAAGCACATAAAACTAGAACTAAAACTAGAGGTTTGTAGATACAGTAGTACATGAGCTGATTAGAGGTATTCATGGACAGCTGATAGTTCAATGCTGCAGTACAATAAATAAGTGTAAATAGGGTTCTAACAAGATTGTGTTGTATTGCAGGAGCATGGATAAAAACAGTATATGTAATGTGTATTAATAACTGATACTGAAGCGTAATTGTAGCAATAGTGTGGCGGTTGAAAGGAGCAGTAATAAGGAAATGTGTGCACAAGTCGGTTGCTATGAGCTTATCTTCACTGGTGCTTATAGTGCAGAATGTGTGGAGTGAGTGTGTGGAGTGTGTGTGAGGCAAGGGGAGGGGTGAGGGTGGTGAAAGCCTGATTCAGCAGAGTGATAGCCCTGGGGAAGAAGCTGTTCCTCAGCTGGAGGTGAAGGAATAAATAGCCCTGTGATACCTGCTGGATGGCAGAAGTGCAAACAGATGATGGCGGGGGTGAATGGGGACTTTACAGATGCTGGTAGTTTTCCTCAGACATCTCGTCCAAGCCTGGAAGCCGGAGCTCAGTGAATATCTGGGCGCTGCTAATGACCCTCTGCAGAGCTTTCTCGTCTGCTAATGTGCAGTGCAGAATGTTAGTATTAGAGGTATTATGTTTTTTGTTTTTTTTTAAATAACCTAGTCTAAAAACCTCACATTTTCATGGTATCATGATACTAATCAACCATTTACAAACCGCACAAGTATGTGGTGCGTAAAGTTGTGCAATTATGTAGGTAGTTTGCAAGTAATCAAAATAGTCATGATTAATTGTACCACATACTCCATGCAACTAATATTAATCCAGCATTTAAGCTTTATTATAATCGCTGCTTATAGGGCTCGTGGCCGCACAGGTTGCACTTGAGCATTAGTAGGTCACATGACCATAATGTTTGTCTGCTGTACCTGTGCTAGGCACTCAATAACTTACCCACAACCCCTGGAAAGGTCCTGCAAATAGCAGGTGTGAACAGTTTTGCATCGCAGCTTCCACTTGTGATTGGTATGGTACGAATGGTAATGCCAAGTCTGAGCAGGGCCTGTGATAGTGTAGTGTATCCATGTCATATAGCCGGCTAACATTTGCGATCCTCAGTACCATGCTGGTGTAGCATTGATATTGAAGGCAGTAGTGATGCATTGCTCACTGCGCCAGTGGCAGTTATTTCATTCTTTCTGCCTCTCTGCACATCAGGGTACAATCCAGAGGATAGTGAATGGGACTATGAGACACATGAGTGCAAATGAGCCTCCTCTGTTTGCCTGTGTGATTCTCTCTAGGCTCTTCCTGGCTGTTATGTCATGACAGATTATATTTCACCTCAGACAGAACAGTGTGCATCCAGCCAATTTTATTAGAGCAGCTGAAAAATTGCTGAAGCAAAAGCTGAAATTATTATCAGGTTGTAGGTATGATGTGATATTAGGCATTGCACATTAGACCAAGTCATTATCATGATTTATATACCACACAGGGCTGAATATCGAATGGGATTGGTCAAAAGATGTTGATTAATCTTCTTTAACAGCATAGCTTTGACACTTGCTGGCTGTACTTCAAATCACAAGCTTATAATAATGCGCTTGTACTAATATGTTCTACAGTTTCTACTAGCACGACTAGTCGAATATTCAAATATTCAGTCTGCAATAATTATTCGAAAAGTAAAAACACTACTCAAATTTCACTAAATTTTGCTTTGCTGACCGTAAATGCAGTCGACACCGATGCCACCAATCGGAATAGTTGGAAAAGGCTGAGCCAGTTCTTCGGTGATGATTACAGAGTCTAGCCGAGATGAGTGGGAACAGTTCTTGATGGAGCCATGTATTCCACCAGATGAGGATCTGATTCACTGGTGGACAGAAAATACAGAGCTTCAGCAAACTTGGTCGCTTAGGAAACCGTTATCTGTGCGACGTCTTTTCTGGCGGAAAACAGATTAACAGACTATCCAAGCTATGCTTGTTTGGATATGCTTGTTTTTCTCAAGAAGAACATGTGAAACAATATAAACACGATAACCCTTATATGCTAAAAACACTGGATATAATATGAGCTTCTTGTGAATATAGCCTAATCATAAGCTTGTTCTGAAACGGTGATGAAATGTTAATGATTAACAAAAGTAATTTCACAACATCTTTCTCATTAAACTTCATTTATAAATAAATGAATAATCGAATATTCGTTTTTTTTATGAGCTCAAATATTCGAATATAGTATTATTGAAAAATGCCCATCCCTAGTTTCTACAAGATGAAACTTGTATGAGGGATGCTCCATGTAAGTGGATGTTTTTAAAAAAAAAAAAAAAAAAAAAAGGTGTGTAATTGTTTATATGGTGAAGTCTTCTGTGAAGAGATGTTTATTAAGCATTATTAATTGTTAGCATTGGCAGACTGTTGTGGTATGAGGAATAAAACACTTCAGAATGTTCAGTTACTGGAAAATAATCAACTTTGAGTTGATTATTGATTATTTTTCAATCCCCATCGTGTTCTTCACTGAACACTGTAACATCGTGATAGACCTTAAAGTGACCATTTTTAGTAATTGTGCATTATTAATGTGATAGGAGTTTGTATTTTTGGCTGAACAGAGCATTTGAAAGTCATTCTGATCCTACACTTCTCCTGGTAGTATTTTGGGAAAGCTGTGCATAGCTGATGTCACATTGCAAAGTGCCTGAAGATATGTTTCTCATCATAACCGAATGCTCATGGTGCAGTGTGTTCCCTTGCCTACAGGGTCTGGTCCTGCATCTCCATTTCAGCATAGCTTACATACACTATATGGATACACTTCAATACACTATTTGGATATTATTATGGTAATTGTGTTGAATGTTGAGTTATCTGTGATGTGTGTGATGTAAACTGTGTTGAATGTATCGTGTTGTGGCCAAACACCAACAAATATTCCTAATACATGCAAGTGTATATGACAAAATGATTCTGATTTTATATGTCCAAAAGTTTGTGGACACCTGATCATCACACCCATATGTGGCTCTTCCCCAAACTGTGGCCACAAAGTTGGAAGCATAGAATTGTCCAGAATGTCTTTGTATGTTGTAGCATTAAAGATTTCACTTCACTGGAACTAAGGGTGTACTCACACTAGGCGATCTGTACTGTGCCCGGGCACGTTTAACCCCCAAAGTCAAGTTCGTTTGACTAGTGTGATCGCTGGAATGCTGAACCGTGCCCAGGCCCGCTTGAAGAGGTAGGCTTGGGCATGGTTCAGTTGGACTCAGGCACGGTACGCATCTAGTGTGATCGCTAACTGTGGCCGAGCACTGAACTGCAAACATGACGTCAATGATGCAACTGTTCTATTTAACAAGTGAGGAAAGTTGGCGAGTAAAGCTGCAAATTCCTCCCTCAACGTCAGCTGCCTCCGTAAAAATCTTCTGATACGTGCAGCACGATTAAGTGAAAATCGCCGCGCTGCATACGTGATAAATCTATTAGGCGATCTGTTAGGCATGTGAGAGGGTCGTGTGTCACTGCACCCCAAACGACTCCAAATAAACCACAAAGTAGTTAATGTTATAATGATGGACTCCATTGTGCTGTGCAAGAGCACTTTTCTTCCTGTTTTCTTCAAAACAAAAAGTCACATCGTAATGATGTAGGTGTGCTCAGTTAAGTGTGACGTGAGTGCAGGCCAGAGGGGGTGTGGAGAGGGGGATGACAATTGTGCTTGGGCACGGTACAAGGCAGCCGGGCCTAGTGTGAGTATACCCTCAGAGGCCCAAACCTGTTCCAGCATGACAATGCCCTGTGCACAAAGCGAGCTCCATGAAGACATGGTTTGCCAAGGCTGGAGTGGAAGAACTCGAGTGTCCTGCACAGAGCCCTGACCTTCTCACCTGACCTCACTAATGCTTACGTGGCTGAACGAACAAATCCCCACAGCCACGCTCCAAAATGTGGCTAGTGGAAAGCCTTCCCAGAAGACTGGAGCTTATTATAACAGCAAAAAGGGGACTAACTCTGGAATGGGATGCTCAGAAAGCACAGAGTGTGATGGTCAGGTGTTTGACCATATAGTGTGTTGTCAAAATTTAATGTAAACGGGCCCAAAGAAAGCTCAATAATGCTTTTATTCTTCCTACAGCTAATCGGCTCTGTATGCAGATAGGACTGACATTGTCATGTCGACATGTTTCTCTCTTTATACTCTGGATTTTATTTACTAAATGCATCATCACCATTTTATTTTCCTAATATGTTGCAATCACAGTGTGTGGCATTATGAATGCGTTATGAATATGATACTTTTGTCCATATCAGAAGTATGGCCTACTGACCATATCTGGTAAATTAGTGATGTCTTGGGTTAAAGATTGGCGTTGGAACCTCTGTGATGGTCAGAGAAAACAGAAATAAAGAATGTGAATCAGAATTGCTAAGACTGTAGTGGAAAGTGGCAGTAAGACGGCCGTACTTAATCCGCATGTGATCCTGCTTATGCAAAAAAGGACTGTATGAGGAAACCACCGGTGACTCTAGGACAACTATAAATTCTACTTTGTAGAAGCTGATCACGTGGGCAAATAGGTAAATATTGCATTCGATTACCTGCTGAATCGTGATAAAAGTTAGAAATAGCAGCACTGAGAGTAGTTACACCACTGAGTGATTTCACTAACTGGATCTGGGAGCTCAAGGTCATATTATTTCCATTAGTAGTTCAGTACCTTTGTGTCTCTCCAAAGGAAGGACAAGCGCCATCATTTTGTAAGGGCACGCAGCATTTACTCTGTCCATACAGTAGCTTTTAAAACCTTTTCTCTCTGTAGTGATACAAAGGCTTACAATAGATTGACTCAGTGTTTACATTTGAGCAGTAGTAATTGTGAAGCTCGGTGGAATTGCACCGCCTCCTTTTCAGCCTGTGGGGTTTGTCTGATTAGATTAAAGTAAAGTGATAACCAAGAGAAAGTGCTGATTGTTAGGAAACTAGGCCATCCTGATTCATTGGCTTTTAAACACAACACTAGGTCAGTTTTTTTTTTTTTCCTGAGACTGTGTTGGTACTGTAACTCTGGCACTGTGCATGTGACATAATTGATACTGTCTCAATGGCTATGTTTATATGCAAAGATTTTCACTGTAAAAACCTCCTCACTAGTGTCTCTCTCTTCTCTCTCATGAAGTTAATGCGACAACAAATGTAGCTTCTTTTGTTACAGAGAAACCGCAAAGCCCCCCCCATTCCCCCCACCCCCCACCCATCCCGTCCCGAAGCCTTTCCCATGTCGGAAAACTTACACATTTACCCGTGACTGTTACAAAACACCGACACTCGAGACTCCTTAGAAAAATAATAACTGTGTCTCACAGAAAACTTCACCATATCAACAATTACACACATTGTACACAAAAAACTACATCTTCGCAGGCAAAAATACCTGGAATATAGTCAAAATTTGCTAGTATTTTCTTTTATAAGATTACAGTAAACCAAATATAAGATTATTAAGCCTATTTCTAGCCATTTTTAGTCTAATTTCAAGCTTGAATTAGTCTTGTTTTTTTTGCCAGGTCATTTTGCTAATTTTTAGCATTTATTTCTACAAATAAGCAAATTTATCTGCCAATAGAATAAGACAATTCAAAGCTTGAAATGAGTGGGAAAAAAAATCTGGAAATAGGTTTAATAATCTTCGATTTGGTTTATTGCCTTCTTATAATAGGAAATGATAGATAAGTTTGATTATTTTTTTAAAGATATTTTCACTTGCTAAGATAACATTTTTGTTTTGCAGTGTGTGAAGTGTGTGAAGTGTCTGCCTTACAAGTCCATGTGTACAGAACCAATAACGTGTTAGAACATGAGCATTAATATAAACTTGTGATTTACCTTGCAGCCAGGAACTACTGTCAGAGATGCTGTTACGGAAAACTAATCAACACCTTCTGACCAATCAGAATGTAAAATTCAGCAACCCTGTGGTATAAGATTCACTAAACACATTGTGTTTTGTG